>OZ002740.1:119922222-120432515 GCA_963924295.1 Dioctria rufipes
ATACCGATAGGGAGGATTAGGAGCCAATTTCATGGTTTATAAGAGCGTCTGGTTGAGAGCTATGATCATTGCCTATGGGTGTGGAGCGTGAACAACGGGCCTTGTCGTGGCCTAGGCTCTAGGGTCCCTCCCGAAACACTCAACCCCTCGTCAATCGCCGACAAATCTGAACTTTTGCTTTGACAATGTCAATTTCGTTTAGACATGTAAAAACCCAATTCATAATTTCGTCTTATACATACACTGAATCAACAAATCAGAAAATTTTGTCTCTTATAACTCATATTCAGAACTTATACTGGGTGTATATATAGGGTTTGCTTAATACTTTCTTCAACGTCGACAGCAAGCAGATCTCTCAGTCGTACTGATGAGTTTCTGACCATACGGAATGCTTTTTGTTAAAAATATTGACAGCCTACTGCGGGCAGATATTAAAATCATTTAAAAACAAAATATAATTAAATTCATAGTATTTTATTATTATGATATACTAAAAAATTAATTGAACTTTTCAATTTCTTTGTATATTTTAACAAATTCGATTCGTTGATTACTAAGGTCTTCAAAGTAATATTTTAGTTGTTTTAAATAATGCGATATGCAAAATCAAGCAAGCAATTACTTAATTTGGGGAATTGAATTTATTGAAAGAGCAATATTAATTAGTCAATTGTTCTAATAGTTGCTTCTAAAGACTGGAATATACAACGACTGTTTTAGCTCATATTTCTATTATTTCAAAATTTATTATGTATAAGTTAGTTAATTCAACAAAAAGATTAGTTTGAAAAACAAATGATCTCGGATACGCACTTCCGAAAGATTATGAAAGCTAACTAAATAAATAGATGAATTCACAAATGTTATGACTAAACAATATTAACTAAATCAACTAATGTCAATAAATTTTCACAACGAATATGACTCGTAAGCTGAAAATCAACTGATATTATTTGTTGATGAATAAAATTCATTGGCGTAAAGCAACTGATTTTTATCCAGTGTATCTTCAAACTATTGTCATATGTACAAAATTTCGGTCTAGCTTAATCGCTGGTTGACAGAAAATAATATTTTTGTTGTTTTAATTTCTAACATACAAATCATGGCGTACTTGCAAAACTATTTCTAATTCTCAAAATAAAAGCCTGAACACATTTGCTTCGGCTGAAAGAATAGACGGTAGACTGTTGCAGTAATAAAAAAAAATTATTTCGGAACGTTTTATGGAGAGTGTATTAGTGTATTATATAGGAATCTTCAGTGCCATCGGCTGTTGGCCTCTCTCGCGATCGTAATTGAATTAATTTAATAATGTGGTTGGCGGCCGACTGCACTGAAGATTCCTATGTAATACACTAATACAAGCCCCATAAAACATCCGTGGAGAAAATTGATCCTATTACTGTAATAGTCTGCCGTCTGCCGTTAACTATGTTTAGGCCTTGACTTTCGAATTGGATTTACGAAACTCTACAAATGCGTAATGGCCTCCCAAGGCCGTTGACCACGTACAAATGATATGGTCGAATATTCCTGCCAAATAAACAATGTGGGGTTTTGTATATCCCCTTCTGGTCATTAGATAATCAATCATTGGAAAGCCCACCTGCGTTTCATTAAATAAGAGGAATGACTTCAGTGAGTGCAGGAAGAAAGGCGAATACATTGGGAACCTCTAATCTTCGTATGTGGGCCTCAATTCCATTTTTCAGTTAAGACAATGGAACAATGTGCATTTTAATCGGGCGTTCCTTTTCAAAACAATACGCGACTTTCCCAAAGTTAGGACGCAGGAGTAGGACTTACATAATATGATACGAATTTTTAGTGAATGGCATGAGTTGTATCTCACGGGCTTTTCATTAACCTATTGGTAAAAGACGAATGAAAATGCAAAAGCGAGGCGAATTCAAATTCAATCTTTTTGCAACAATTGTACACGTAAGATAAAATTTCTTATTAATGTGCACAAGCCAGAATAAATTGCAAGAATACCAGTACATAATTTTTATGTACATGACTTTAATGAAAAAATTGTTAGTAATATTTAAAATTTAATTCAATTGTTAATTTTATTCATATTTACATATCCCCGGTAAATTCAAGTTCTTTCTCCTTCACTTCATTGGATTTACGTGCAATTATTTAACAGTAGCTGGGAAAATAAAAATATCATACTTCCCCGAAAAATCCCACTTTGTTTAATTTAAGTGAAAATGTGTAAATGGAAATTTTACGGGTTCAAAACAATAGAAGCTCTGAGATTCGATAGCTATAGCCGTAAAAGGTTAAGAGCTTCAGAGTTGCATTTGAAACTGGGAGATGATTTACATGGGAGCGATAAACTCCCAGGTCTCCACCACTTCATCCCAAATCCATTTTTGCCAGGGATATTTTTTTGTGAAATCTCTGGCCCAACTAATGGTATACGTTTCAAATTTAATTTCGTTAAAGTCAATAAAACAATAAGAAATGGCAGCATATGGGATAAAGCAGCCACGATAAGAGTCCCGTATAATCACAGAATTAGTTTAAGCGGGTTGTAACAATTCCGTTTTATGATTCTTAGAGTGGGTGCTCATGAATTTGTATGGCTTTTCCGGGGCTTGAATTTTAGTGAAGGTACGCTTCTTAGTTGAAATATGCTATCTTAATCTCAAAGCTGGAAATGAAACAAGGGTATAATAGCACCAATATGGAGGAAATCTGTGAGCGATTCTAAAGTTGATTATACGTACATTGTCATTTAAGCGACCAATTTTAAATTGTTTTGCTTAAATTCACAGTTACCCAAGGTTTAGAATTAAGCTTGTTTAAGTTGTCCGTCGCGCCAGAAGAAAAATTCACATGCATAAGAGAATACATATGAAGGGTATAGAGAAAGAACAAGATAAGTCACGTTTTTGTCTAAGTTAAGATAATGATACCGTTGAAAAGGTGGAGCAAAGTACTTTAAGTACATCCAAGAAGAAAATTCAGAATTCGCATTGATAAGGACATAAAGGGATATTTAAAAATATCATAAAATCTAAGAACAAGCTAAGTCCAAAGTTTGTATGAGATTTTTGCATTATTTAGTTGATGTAATGAATCATTTCGATTTTTCTTTTCTTGTTTGTGGCCATAGCTACATGGAATGCGACAAAAATATGGAGCAAATAAAACAAAATGTTCGCCTTGAGCTTCCAAAGAATGGGGCAATTGTGTTAGAACTTCACGCCATAGCTCATCAGCATTCCCTGTAATCGCATGTAAAGGAAACAATTTTAAGGCCTGAACAAACCATCTTAGTAATATTTATAAAATAAAACCCGGCTTCGCATCTTGGCTAACCTTTGAATTATTAATTTCTAAGGATTTTGCTACTGCTATACAGTTAAGAAAATCATATAGTGGTCCATGCGAGACTTCCATCGTAAGAAAAAAAAATGTTTAACAGAAATTATCATAGTACACCTACAAACTTATATCAGAAAATCATGGCAATACTCTGGAAGATGGCATAGACATTTTCGAAGGACTGCCTCATTCTGACAACACTCGAGATTATGAATAAAAAGGCCTAGTTTAACTATTGAAGTTTCACCTTAAAATTATTTAAGTTTAAACTGCCATCATAATAGGACTGGAATTGTTTTTCTACTTTTTTTTTTACTTACATTGATTTTTCCTTTTATGGAATGTACTTTTGTTGAAACACATAAAAGTTTGTCTATTGCGTATAAACTATTTTGATATTTTATCAAAGATACTTGTTTAATTTTTTTTTCTTCCGATTTTTTTTTAATTCTCTTAAATTGTCTTTTACCGCTGAATAAGAGGTTATTTTAATTTAGTATTCCTTTGTAGCATTCGAAATAGTAGACATCTTTTAGAATATTTGCGATGAAACAACTAATTGCTCTAAAGCGGGCGTAGAAGGTGAAAAATCTATGAAATCAATTATTGGAAATAATTTTGCTAGCGTTAAATTTCAAAGGAAAAACAAAGTATAATCTCTTAAAGCCCTCCATCATCAGTACAAGTTAACGGTGAAAAAGTAGTTATAAACCCTTTATTATCATTCCAAAGAATTTTATTAAATATTAACAGCAAAGATGATATGAAAGCGTTTTTGGGATATGAAATCGCTCCATTTCCTCTGTCACTATTTATAGAAAATGGGCTCAGAAAAAATACAAAATCTGAACTTCACGGTGAAATTATAACCATCAAAGCTTTTCGAGCCTGTAACTATATTTTACATGTCGTTGACAGTCGTTTTGCAATACTATTGCAGAGATTTCAAATAAGTATTTTAATTATGTTCGAAGCCATAATGCAGCTAATAGTTTTATAGTATTCGATGGGTATCCCGAAGTAAATAAAACTGTATCTGTAACACTTACAGCATCTACTTCCACTTCGATTGCCACGAAACAAACCGAACGTTCACGTCATAAGAAATCTGCAAGCATTCCAACATTTGAATATCAAGATATAAGTAAGTTTTCGCAAGAGAAATTTTTATCCAGTCAAAGTAATAAAAAAACTTGAATACAAACTATATAAGATAAACTACAATCAGAGGGATTTTTGTACAAGCAGGCTTCCGAAGACGCCGACGCATTGATTATATTACAGTATTTATAATCAACTACTAGCAGAACACGATGATAAGGCTGTCGTCGTCGTGGGTCAAAATATTGATTTACAAGTACGTCTGCATCAACTAAATTGATATGGTCTCAGTATTTGTTTCCACAAACCAGGCTCAGGCAGTGAGACAGATTCATTTTATACATCTAATTGTTTCAAACACAAAACGTACATAAATATAATATCATTTCTTCACTTTTTTCGAGTTGCGATACAACTTCCGGTTTTGTTGGAAAAGGATAAAAAGCAATAGTAAGATCATTTGAGCAACAAAAATTTATCAAGCCTTGCAAGTTTCTTTTTTGTTTGTTTTTTTTTTAAACAGAGACCAAATAACCATTGCAAACAATGGATCGCAGCTTATAGCAGGTATTTACAAAAGTAAATAAATGCATATGTCATTAAATCAATTAAGAAATGAGCATTACCAACTGGCAACTAACAAATCTACTTTCAAATTGGACAAACTTCTCCCAATTGAAGGAGCAGCTGTACAATACTCCTATGAAGTTTATTACCAATTGCAAACTTGACTTGGTTATTGGATAATGGGCCCAATAACAAAACAGATATGCAATGGGTCTGGAACGCACATCTAGGTGGACTCGTGTCAAAATTTATCCCAGACAGTTTAGATTTAATTCCCGAAACATTATTGAATACATTGTAATAAAGAAATATGTGGCTGCCGAAAACACGGCCAATTTATGCAGTAACTGTAATGAAAACTGCTCAAATAGTGATAAAGAAATATCTGGAAGAGATTATTCATGAAGAGTTAGCAAACAGTCTTTATATTGAAATCAAGGAACTTGAAGACGTCGATAATCCTGAAGATCCTTCGGAATTTGAAAATTTTATTGATGAAAAAGAACAACCACAAAATGCAAAATTCATTAGAATTTTAAAATTTCTCATAAATTTTTTATTTTTATAAAAAAATATCAATAAATTAATTGTTCCAATTAATAAATACGTATTCAACTTATTTTGTTCAAATATACCTAAACATATTGCTCATCATTATACCACTTACTTTGTAGAAAAATAGTAAAATAAACGTTGATAAAATTGCACACTCGACCAGCAAGTCTTAACTCTAGCTTATGACTTTCATAACGGTATGGTGCATTGCCACGAAAAACTTGAGTTTCAGGATGATTGCTGCCACTGTCTTCAGTCAAATTGGTTCAATTTTAGATATATTAAAGTAAAATCTGTCATTGAAATTTAATCCATTATTTAGATAAATAATGAAAAAAATTGAAAGTCATTAAAAAAAAAGTGAAAAATTCGCGATCCGAAAAGTAATATTTTTGGTTTTTCTCAATTTTTTGACTATCAGAACCAGCTTAACACAAGCTCGCTGCATGGACACGTTTAATAAATAAACGGTCAACAATACATGCGCTTCATCAATTAGTCGGTGTTAGTATTAGTATGTTACACTAAACATAGACCAAACACCAGAAGAACTGTCATGCAGTGCGACATAGAACGAAAAGATAAAAAACCAAATTAAATCTAACAGAAGATTAAATATTATATAGACGTTTCTTTAAGACATGCTTAGAGTCCTCAACAACAAAAGAATCAGCCAAGTTATTAACAGTAATGCACATGCCATTAATAGGTTCATACATGCCAAAGTTAGACCTTGAGGAGTTGACATGCAACAGAGGAAGCCTTCTCAAATTGGGTCTATTATCACGGAAAGAAATTATGTCAAGTTACAACGGAGAATCAACATTCGCATTTAACAGTTGGTGAACAAAAGTTACGTCGGCAACCATGCGATGTTTTTCAAGCGAATGCATATTCAAAAGCTGCAAGCGATCCTCATAGGGTGGAAGAATCAATGAGTTATTCCAGGGTAGGTCCCTAAGAGCAAAGCGAAGGAAATGTCGCTGAACAGGCTCGATACGGACGATGTGTGTACCGTAAAATGGAGAGCAGACCGGGCTAGCGTATTCAAGAAGTGGTCTCACAAAGCAATTATATAAACCTAATGTTATGGGGGGCTTCGAGAACTCTCGGGACCAACGTTTTATAAAGCCCAGCATAGAACTACTCTTAGATACCATGTGGTTTATGTGGGAGTAAAAATTCAATCTATGGTCACAATTGACACCCAAGTCACATACAGAACTAACGCGGCGAATCGAAGAAGCCAAGAACCCATAGACATAAGAGATAGGATTAAGATTCCTGTGGAAAGTCATCACCTCACATTTGTCGATATTGAGTACCAAATTATTGCTTTTGCACCAATTGTAAAATTTGTGGAGGTCACCCTGTACAAGTTGACAATCATTAATAGATTTAATCTGAGCGAAAACTTTAATGTCATCAGCATAAATTAAGGATTTGCAATGCTTCACTACGGAGACAATGTCGTCAATAGATAGAATAAATAGCAACGGGCACAAATGACTCCCTTGAGGTACGCCAGACGAAGCTTTCAAGACTCTAGAGATGGAGTGGCGGAAATAGATTTCGTATGTTCTGTTATCTAGATATGACTCCGTCCATTTTAGGAACGTTGTGGGAAACCCATACTTTTCCATTTTAAACAGTATCACGGAGTGATATAGTTTGTCGAAAGCTTTACTAAAGTCTGTATAAATACAATCTGTCTGGTAGCCTTTTTCAAACCCATCAATGGTATCAGAGACAAATTCCAATAAGCTGGTGGTTGTAGATCTGCCCGAAATAAACCCATGTTAGTTTGAAGAGAGTAAATTCTTGCAGGAAATTGATAACGGAGAGTAGACGATAGATTCGAATAACTTGGGCAATAGGCCTATAGTGAGATAGTTTTTTTACTGCCTTTTTTGTAGACAGGAATGATAAAGAATTTTTCCATAGCTGAGGAAAACAACCACTATCGAGCGATTTTTGGAAAATAATTCTCAGCGGGGTTGCCAGGGAGAGGCAACATGACTTTAAAAAGGCTGGAGTTATCCCATCAGGACCCGTTGTAAAGTCATTTGGAAGCCCATTAATATCAAGTTTATCCTCTTCTTAAATTGGAGGTATAGTGAGTGAAACGTAATGAGAGTTGTTCATATGACTGAAGTTGCTACTTTGAAATTGAAAATTTGACGAGACAAAGGCGTTGTCAAAAAAAGAAGCAAACATATCACAAATCTTAGACGAATCATCACTAGCAGAATCCTTGTACCTCATGGTATTGGGATAGTTATCCGCTTTTTTTCTTCATGTTAATAAACTTAAAAAAGTTAAGTGTGTCACTAAATAATTTCGCACGCATACTTTGAATATACTCCTCATAGAGTGAAGACGAAAGTTCTTTGAACTCATTATATGATGTGAGTATGTTGTTGTGACTTATAATGTCCTTGTCCCTCATATAACTTTTCCACAATTTATTCTTTTTATTTTTAAGACGCTTCAATTCTTTATTAAACCATGGTGGAGAAGTTTTAGAGAGCCGCTGACGCTCCCGGGGAACGTGAGAGGAAAACAAATCGAAAAGAATTATGTAAAATTTAGAAACGTCTTCGTCAACATTATTGGTAGCCAGTAGTGTGTTAAAGTCAATAGATGTAAGTATACTGGAAAGTTCCGAAAAGTTAAACTTTCTAAAATTGAAAAAGTATGCAGTTTTGTCACAATTTGTAAAGTTTTCGGTTTCATAGCAATATGCAATTAGTAGTGGGGAGTGATATTTGTCAAGAGTAGTCATTATAACTGGGCTAGGTTCAAATAATAAGTTACCCGTGTCAGTAGGAAATACCAGGTCTAACTGCCTACCCATGACATTCTTAACAACACTGATTTGGCTGAGTCCAAGAGATCAAATAGTGTCCAGGAAAAGTGATTCTCTTATTGTCAACTTATTAAGTGGGAGATAGTCTTCGTCATCATCGGTTAATACCCATTGTATATTGGGTAACTTAAAATCACCAATAAGTCGTAATTCGTCAAGAGTCTCCATTTTACCGTGTGTTATAACCCCGTTTACCGCCGTGCTTTCTTGGGAGAGAAGAGCGGCACAGGGGGAAGGCTCAGGATCTTTTCAGTACAAAAAAAAACACTTTTGATTATGAATATTTGTTACACAGGATTTTATTTTATTAGAGGAAATTAAACGATTACACTTTTATTTACTTGCACGGATACATGTACTCTTTCAAACAATATCTGTTAATTATACAATTCAATTACAAACAAAACTTCTCGACTTTGAAACCCGCCGTGCTTTCGCTTTGAATACCGATCCTGAACTTCCACTTTCTTTTGATTGTCGTATATTTTTATCACGAAAAATAACTAACGCCCTTGCGTCAGCAAAAAGTATGAAGAATTTTCGTCATTGGTGCGTTCAACTGACCAATAAGACGAAAAGCAGTAAAAAATAGAACGAAAATAAGCAAAAAAATGAAAAGATAAGACGATATTTGTTGGCTTGGGTCTTGCAGTAATTTGATCTTGCTCTTGATATTTTTGAGCGATATGCAATGTGGAGTACATTAACTCCGTGAATTATGTTTACAAAAAAATGTCAAAAATGTCGAGTAAGTATTTTATATAAGTGGGCTATTTATGCGAAGTTAAGTATTTTACGAGAATAAGTAATAAGAATATTTATGCATTAGGAAAATTTATGAAGGTAAGTATTTATGCATGTTGCTGTAATTTTAAGTGTTTGTGCAGGGAAATTTATGGAGCGTGCACAGTGTGGTATTTTGAGACCACAATTTGAATGCTCATGGATTTTTAGAAATCCTCAGGAGGTAAGTAAATGTAAATGAAATGGTTGTGATTTTGGAATAAAATAAAATTAGAATTTGAAATGAGCAGGTCGTATAAATTTTGAGCTTCGTCATCAACAATATTTATAGAATCTGGAGGAATATAACAACAATATATGTATATGTCGTGTCTTAAGAGAGATAGCTTAAGAACTATAATTTCGGTGTCAGGAGATTTGGAAAAACTGGGAACCATAATTTGGGTGCAATTGAATTGGTTTTCACATGCGAGGAGTACGCCACCACCGCGAGCTTCAGAGTCAATATATCTATCTTTCCTAAAAATTTGGTAAGAATTGTCTAAGATTTCAGCATCGCGAAAGCCATGATGCAACCAAGTTACAGTGAAAGCAACTATATCGAAACAAGTTTCAACAGAGTATTTAAAAATTTGTGCAGCTTTTGTCCGAATCCCTCTTACATTGTGATAGTAAAACGATAGCGACTTCAGTTTTTTGGAATAACATTGCTTATTTTGGATGTATTTCTGGGATGGCGTTCAGAAGGCACAAATAATTTAGTAAAAGCTCCGGAGGGCCAAAATAAGGGATCCAATAACCGGTCCCGCACATCCTCTGAAATAGTTAGGACAAAGGATGCACCCGGCTTAGAGCATTTACTTATCTTACGACACGAAATATTCTCCGTTGTAACATTTCTAGACTTTAGATATTTCAATATGTCCTCCAACGTTTCAGGAGAGAAACGAGTGACGAAAATTCTCGAAGGTTTTGGTACTGTTCTCAAAGAGGAACCAATACCATTTCCAAACGAGGACACCGGTGAAGCAACATTCACAGCTGTGGAATTAGATGCAGAGTTGACCCAAAGCGTTACCTGAGGCTACATCAGTCGAGGCACTCGGACAAATATTGGGAGCGGGAAGGTGCAAATTCGGTCGTTTCCCATGGCGCGACTTGCACTTGCGACTAGGCTTAGAAGCAGGTAGAATAGGGTGCATATCAGTTCCTCCTTTTACCGGAGGCTGTATTCGTTAACAATTCAGCATTATTATCATTAACGTCATTAAGAGAGGCAGACGGCGAGTTATTATTAAGCACATTGATATCGTTGAGGGGCGAAACCGGCAAGTTACCAATAGTCTCATTATTCGGAGTAAACACTGCATTGCGTTCACTGCGTAAATCAGAGCAGCAAGTGGTGGGAAGCGGTAGATTATAATGGGTGGCTGGCCACACCTTTATTTCAACAGCTATATCCCCAATTAAAATTTTTGCAACAGATACCTCATCAGCAAGCTTTACAAGAATGGAATTGTACTCAGATTTTGAAGCTGTATCCTGAACGATGTTTTCAAACGAATGCGGAATATCGTTGATATATGTTTTTAAATCCAACAGATGGTTATTTAATGATGACGAGATCGCCTCATAACGTTTCGAATGTGTAGCATAATCCATGAATTTGCACGCAAGGGAATCGAAGAGCTTGCATATCTTCTCGTCTAGAGTTTGAGAATTTTGTGAAAAGCTGCTCTTGAGTTTATTTTTGAGGAAGTCTAGTTTGATCTCAATGCCTTCTAGTTTTTTACCGAGGGCGTCAATGTTGTTTACCTTGGCAGCGACGGAAGTAATCAACTGAGCTTTAGAAGAAAGAACGTCAAATGCAGACAGCATGGATGCACCATTCGAGGCCAGTTCAGTTTGAGTAGATTTAATAGAACTAAGGTGAGTACTTAGATTGTCAGGGTTGCTGGCCAAGTCATTCAATTGATCATTGTTACATTTGATGGCAAGCAATATATGTGAAAGGGTAATTTCCTTGCATTCAGTACAATAAAAGGAGAAAGCGTTGGTGATCTCCTGAACAGACTTTATGGATAAACGACCGAAATTGGAGAGTCCAACACAGGATGGATGGAACGATCTGCCGCATAATCCACAACAATCAATCAGGGAAGAGCTGTTGTCGGAGATGGAACAATTAGCATAACCACAGCGAGCCACTATGTAGTGAGGAAACAGTCCCCAAAATAAAAACAAAAACAAAGTGTCCTGGGTTACCGGATAAATTCAATATAAATGTGTTAAATCCTGAGTCACAACCAAATCCGGTTGGAGCAATTGATAAAATTAATCTTTCTTGTATCTAAAACTGTGTCACTACTAATGAGGTTGGAGCAATTGGAAGTTTCTTCCGAAAAATTGTGTAATCGATTTCCAGATAAATTGGGGATTGTATTCCAGCTAATGTGTCTTGGAAGTTCGAAATGATATGTGTAGTAGGTGAAAAATTATACCAAATGAGGAGAAACTGATGCAAATGTCCAGTGGGGCTGCGATGGCATAAAAATAAATCCGTGGGTGCTCCATGAAACAGGTGTTAATAGGTGTTAATGGAGTCAGCGTGATGAAAGAAAATCTTTTTTGTTTTTTTTTTGTTTCTACACGAATGCAGCCTTGATACATTCAATCAGTATCAACACAAACTCTCAGGCAGTAAGGTGATGTAGCACTCCGGTAAAGATAAAATTTTCGTGTGAGGATTTCCAGAAAAATTAAGAGCTTCAGCAGAGCATATACTACCTGAAGAAAATAAAGTTTTTTTACCTTTCCGAAATATCTTTCTAGAAGAGATTTCAAATTGTTGAAAAAGATGATCAGGAATCAAAGTCTGACAGAACTATCAGACAGAAGCAGATGATAAAAAGGGATTAAAACCCTTAATGCAGGCAATTTCGCGTGTGTACTTTAACAAATAATCCGGCATTAAACACCAAGGAGACTAACTTTAGTCAACGATCACAACAAAAATAAAAACAACTCGGAAAACTCAGAAAATTAAAGGACAAACACAAAACAGAAACTCACATCGACACTTCTTCTTCTTCCTTATGCGATTTCTACAAAAATAAACCATCAACATATAAAGACCATTTTAAAGTAGACATTTCAACGGTTTAAATGAACCCAGATAAAATATTTAAATCGGAAAAAGCACCAACAAAGTTGTCCGTGGAAATTTTTTTTTTTAAATTGTAAATACATGCTTCCCAGATTCCAAAAAAATTGTGCTTATTTAATGCAAAATGAATACACTTTTAAAAATTTCATCTAATTTGTATTATTTTTACGAGTGAGAAAAATAAAAAACTAAAAAATCGGTTTTCCCCCATTTTATCGAAAAATTGAAGGTTATGTTGAAAAATGCCTTATATGAAAGTTTTAGATATTTTTATTATCTATAACTTTCGCGAAGAACTTTTCCGCTAGGAAGTCATATTTTGCCAAAAATCGCAAAATTCCACTTTCAACCCATGAACACCCTCCCATTTCGCAATTTCACCTTATATTGTGTTTAGTTTTTGTTTTTTTCTCTTAATTATAACCTCCACTAAATTTTCCGCCCTGTTATTAATTTTTTCCATTTTAGTCTTCTCAAGCCGTTTTGTCACAAGCCTATAGCTATTTGAAAGCTTCGCTATAGTGGGGGTGTGGGTTGATAGTGGGATGAATATAAATAGGGTGATAGCAAGGGGGTGGAAGTTGGTAGTTTAATTGGGTGGCGGATGGTAGTGAAAATGGATAGATGAAGTGTAAACGGAATGGTGTGCTGGAAATGGAGTGGTCAGGTTACAATTCATGAGTTGGGTAAATAACGGGCTGAAACATGTAAAAAGATGGAGATACAATGGTTAGGCGGTAAACGAAGAAGAGATGAGGAGGGAAAAGTGAGGTTAGAAAGAGAGGAGTGGTATAGAAGAGGAAGAAGCGATCGAAGAAGAGGTAGAAGAGGAAGCGGAGATCGGGACGCAACCTGAATATTGAATGCTTATGACATTTTCATTTCTCTTGTGCTATCTATTATATTCTCCGCACATTTTTTGCAAGGTAATGTTTGCATAATTTGAAAGCAATATATGTGTCCCGAAAAGTACCCGGTAAGAAGTTTGATCAGTTAAATCTAGTTTGAGAAGTCTAAATTTTTTTCAGTTTCGTGGATAAATTATTCATGTTTATCAGTCAATTCATATCCTTTTCCATGAAAATAAATAAAGTTTTTCTCTCTTCTATCAATTTTGAGTCCATATTCGATTTGATTATTATTATCTGACATCTGATCACCAAGTACGGTATCACAAATGCAGTGCCATGGGATTTCTAAGATACTATTGCTAAACTATCCACACACCCCACAGTGAGGAGCTCAAAATCACTGTATAATGTGAGACAGACTGTAGCTTTTAGCTACCGTCGTCGATGACCGCCTATACATATGTAATATCTGAGTGGGGACCCCCAAATCAGCAAGAGATGGCATCCGGTGACGCAAGGAAATTCAGCCGCATCTGGCTACTAATCGGATCTGGTCACCCATGGACTGAGCATAAAAGGAGGGTTCGTTAAAAAGTCTACCGTGACAGCAACATCGTGTGAAGAATTTTTATTTTCAATTATTGTAAATTGCTAAAAAAGTTTTGTTTGTTCATTGAAATTGTGAAGTATTTGTTTTAACTTCGACATGTGCAATAATCGAAGTCAAATTTAAGGAGTCTTCTAATTGGAGAATTGCATTAAGGAGTCTTTGTAAGACTAAGGAATCTAGTTACTAATAGTAATTTGACAGAGTAAACCGTTCCCTAACGGACAAGTTAATTTGAGGATTATATTCTCAGTCTAGAACTGAAGAAATTGATAAGTACCAGTTCCTTTCAATTTTTATTATTTATTTCCTAGTATTATAGATCAAATGATTTCTTAATTATGAGCTTTCCCCTTTTTCCTTAATTTAAACAAATGTACCGGCATCATCTGCTCTACAGAATTCTGCTTCCTGAATAGAGTAACAGACAAGAACTTTTGTTTTCTTTTTTTCTTATTCATAGCCAGTTAACATAGTCCGTTTGAACAACTAATTGATTGCATTTGGAGAATTTTAATTAATATTGAAATATACGGATACTGGCGGCTTTTCTGTTTCCAGAATAGAGCTTGGACTTAGGATAATTTGTTTCTTTGTTTCAGGTTTACATTACCGATCCCTTGCACAATTTTCATTTCGAATGTCTTGCTCGCAAATAAGCACCGTGATATATCTAATTTGAATAAATAATTTTGCGAATTTGAATAAATACGCTGATACTGACTGCCCTTTTGTTCTCAGAATAGAGCTACGGTTGGGTATCGGAAGTATCTGTTACTTTTGCTTCAGGTTTTCCTTTGCGGCTCAATGTAACAATTCGTCGTCTTTAATTTATTGTTCGAAAATATACATGGTGATAAAGTGCCTCAATAACAGCTAAGCCAATTAGTTGAAGAAAAAGGTGATTTGTGTACCGCTGTTAGGCGACAGATAACGGAACCTTGCTTTTTCGAGTTACCCCGCGTTTGTTTTGTCCCTTCGGTAGTTATTTCTACCCCCTATACGCGCCACAGGATTCATGATAGCTGCCTTCCCACATAAACCTGAGTACTCAGCAGTCGCAAGAATTTACGCGAAGCTCAAAGTTGTAGTCTGTACACCTGGGTCAGGTACAATACCCTACGACTTCTAGCGTGCTTAAAGTGAATGAATTTTTTTTAGTGAAAAACAAAAAAAACCGTAGGCAGAAATCTTATCAAACGCAGACGGCAAATCACAGAATTTTCTATTAGCTGAACTTGTCGAATGCCAACGGCAAATCAACGAGTTTCTATTTATTTGAGTCACCAAAGGCCGACGCTAAAACAACCCAATTTCCTATTAGCAGCGTGTCCGTGAATATCCACATCTAATTAACAATTGCTTTTTCATTTTGACTTTTGCCAAATAACTATTCATCCTTACAAATTTTCCGTGAAATATAAGCAGAAAACCATAAGAGAGGATTGTATTTCGCGACGGAAGTAAAACAGGTGATATGGATATTTCCACCGCCTGACCCCACCCATTATTTCAACAAATAGTCGAACAGAAAGAGTTTCGTTTCCTCTTAGAGGAAACAGTGGCTAGCCTAGGTGCTATTTATCTAATATGCGGCGAGTGTTAAGTTGAGTCGAGACACTTTTAAATGCATTTTTCCCATCTTCCCAAAGCTTTCTCAACTACTTCCATGTTAATTTATTGATCGTTAAGTGGAGCCGAGGCACTTTTAAGCGGACTTTCATTGCCTCCAGGAAAACTTTTTCCAATATTCCCACATTCTGGCAAAGTCACCTAGACAGTTTTTGTGCTCAGTCATTGGTGGTTAAGTTAAGTTGAGACAACTTCCTTGTCCACGGCAAACTGATATATGTGTGTAGTTCGTTCTACGCCCGAGTTTAGGACTCGGTCTCGTGGAGAGAACACTTTTTTTCATGCGTGTGGGGTGATATGTTTTAAGATTCCCACACACTGTGTTACATACATATAGTTTATCCTACATACAAGTGTGAGCCCGGTTCGCGATATAAAACTTTCCGTGGAAAGAGGAGTGAACCGCAAAAGTAAAGAAGATTAGGAACGGCGACGTACCAAGTATTAAAGTGCTCCCTCGCTACTGCTCGGCCCGAGCAATTTTCTACCTACTGAGGAAAAGTCGTTACCGATATTTATCCCCTTCTACCAAACGTATTTGTTTTGGTGTGCTTATAATTATATATAAAAAAAAAATATATTTCAAAACAAAATCATAAAATAGTCTGTTTATAATCAATAATCTATTTTGGGTTTTATTCTTAACTATTGAAAGCTTTAGAATTTTCTTTTGCTTACATTTTCGATTTTTTTTTTTTATATTTAAGCCTTATACTCGTAAGTTTTATATATAAAATTATATATATAAAATATGTAAAATTTACAATTTCGTTGCGCTAAGCCTAAGCTGTCGGCCGTCGTTAAAAATTGTGTAGCTCACACTCCTATGTGCAGCAATACAAGAATTACATAGGTATTAAGTATTTCCTGAAGAAAAAATTTTGTTGGAATTCTCGTCTCTTATTCTAAAAGTAAAACTTCCACTGAATGACGGGAGGGTTCCTGGGCCAGAAAGTGGATTTTATTAGCTGGGCAACACGTAATTGCATTATTTGTTTCAAAAGAACCATTAGCACGTCCTTTCTGTATTACTAATAAGCATTTTCATTCCGGATTTAGTTTAAGTTCATAAGTTTTTAAAGTTTGGCTGGAGATCGAATTAAATAAGAAGATCTTTTTTGGTTTACAGTTTGATTTTCGATTAAACTTTAATTGAATTTTCCTAGAAAGTGAGTGATACTGATCACCATTTGATTTTGTTTTAATTAATTGCGTATCTTGGATTTTTTCTCGTAATTTTTTTTTTGTTTGTTTAGAGAATTGCGAGTAAAATGGATACAGATCAATTAGAAGAATTGAATTGGTAAAAGACGTTGTTGGTTTGTTAAAGCAAGAGCTAAAGTCTGAACAAGCCAATCCTATAACTGCTTTGTAATCGGGACTCCTAGAGCAAGTAACAAAGTTGTCGAAAAAGGTGGAGGATTTAGACAAAACATTAAATGGTACAGCATTTATTAATCGCGTTTTTTATGAATACGTACACTTCTTCCGCTACCAATAGAACTACTACCATGACGACAACGGGCAGTTGAATATCTGCTTCGTACCCAGTACAGACAACTTCAGCAACATATATATCAAATTTTTTTTTTCAAAACCTGTTGCTACATCTTTTTCAACATTGCTATTGTCATGTTCAGCTCCGATAACCCAATCACTCAATATTCCTCGGCAACCAATGACTATTTGGAGTAATCAGCCAAGTTTGAGTCGAAATCCATATCTGAACTTCTAACAAAACCCTCAACTTTAATCAAGGGGGCCTTCCAATTCTGTTTATAGTTCTGTTGTGCCTAGTTTCAATTTGATTCAGCAGCCTAGCTCGAATTTGATTCAGAAGCCTAGCTCGAATTTTATTCCGCAGCCTAGTCTCAATTTGCTACTCCAACCTAGCTGCAGTTTAGCTCAGCAGTATAGTTACAATTCCATTCGACAAAATAATTCGAACCTAGTAAAGCCTCCTAGCTCTAGTTCAATGCAGCAGCGTTACTATACTCCCATTCGCATGTCGAATACTCACTTGAGTCGACAATCTAACTCCAACGTTCCTCCACAATCTGCCGTGCAACATCCTTCATTTTCATCATTTACCAGCGACTGTAACCTAGCTCCGTTTAATGGATCATTCTCTTGGTCTGACTATCGTGAGCAATTTGAGATCGTCGCTCACCAAAAGCGATGGACAGAACAAGAGAAAGCTGATGCCATGGCAACAAAATTGCAGGGTAATGCAGTTTCAGTTATAGGTGTTTTTTCTCCAAGACATCGCATTCAATATGCAGAGCTAGCCGCTTTACTAGAACAGCGCTTTGCAATAGATTTATACTCAAGTCAAGTTCAATTTTCTGGAAAGACAAAAGGGGCAAGAGAAAATGTTGCTAACTTTACGCTAGAGTTGCAAATGCTAGCAACAGCTGCCTTTCCTTCGTGCCCCACTAATGCCGTTGACAGAATGTTAGCCTTGCGCTTTCTAGAATAACTTCGAGATGATGAATTGAGGACCCTAGTTAGAGTAAGAGGGCCGAAGACCTTACACGAAGCTGTGAGTGGTTGCAAGAAATCGGGACCATCATCGAAGGCGCTCTGTAAATGATCGATTCTCGATAACACAAAATCCCCACGAATCGTTCAATGGCTCGAGAAATAATTGTGTCTCGGAAGCCCATATGCTGTGTGACTCCTTTAGACCAGCACCTCATTATAAATTTCCTCCAGTAGCTTCTTTGGATTCGGGAAACCCATCAACATCGACTCAGTGGGGCACGTGTCAATGAATGTCCCTGTTGCCCTAGGTATAGGAAACACTGATGACAACCTGGTCTCTCTTCTGTATGTAAACCCCATGATAAAAGCAGTTGTAGAAATTCGAGTGAGCAATGTAACGAAAAGTTTGAACAAAGCGCTACAACAAGGAAAGAGGTTACAATTCAATCCATATGTCCATCTGAGAGCAGCCTCACTGTAACAGGAGTGTTAGATTGCAGACGCTGTGATTTTATTTTGGATACTGTAACCACCGTGCCAATTTTACATCTTAGCTTTTTAAGTCACTCATCATTGACAGCACTTGAAGAGTCGAGTGTCATGATTATAAGTGTGACTGGAGACGTTGTTGATGTTTGAGGTAAACAGAGTGTAGACATCCGCTTAGAGAACTGCAGGTTCCCACACGTTATGTTGGTAGCAAATATAGACCCTGTATGCATACTCGGCGTAGATTTGCTCGAACATAACCAATGTCAACTGGACTTTGAAAGTAATGTCCTCCAGATAGGCCAGGCAACGCTGAAGCTTAATAAACCAAAGTGTACCGCTACTGACGTCTGCCTCTCAGACAATATTTTGTTGGCTGCATGTAGTGAGATGATCATTCTATTTAAGCTTTTTCAAGAAATAGGAAAAGGCCCGACATTATTGTTGGATTCCAAGCTCAATTCGCAACTGCCTTGCGGTGTGTACTCAGCTCGCATTTTAGTCGCACCAAAATCTCAGCTTATTCCGATACGACTGGTCAATTTTCACAACAAGTGATGTGTTTGTTCCTCGCGACACTTGTGTTGGACAACTCGAACATGCTTTCAGTACTACTTCAACCACTTTGGCTGGTGATTCGACAGCTGGTGTCCTTGACGTCGTCCTCAACGGAGTGCAAGAGAGCCTGTCTGGCACAGAGAAGCTAGCGCTAACTGCCTTATTAGAAGAATATCGGGATATTTTCTCTACAGGTCCAAGCGATGCTGTACGAACAAATATTTCTAAACATAAAAGTAACGTCGGTGATGCAGCTCCCTTTAGGTTACCTCCGCTAAGGGTTCCTCTGGTGAAAAGGTCAGAAGTGGACAAGTTAATACAAGAAATGGAAGTAAATGAAATTATAAAGCCTTCTACCAGTCTGATCAGGCAGCATAACATACATACATACAACAACGCTTTTATTGTATGCAATAATTTCCATATAATTTAGTCATAATATAATTTGTCCAATTTCTTGCATTCTTGCATTTCTTCAATTCAAAATATCACAATAATTTTGTATATTCAGCAGTTATAAAAAATATTTCATTAATTGTAAATAAGTTCAATTCACTCGATTTGGAAATATCAGCATTTTTTCGCACAAATAAATTTTTAGCAGTATTAAATTTCGTCTGAAAATTCTTTCCGGCGCGACTAAAAATGTACAATCATTCGCTTATTTGTAATAATCAGCAAACTAATCATATAAAAAGCCGTTAATGGAAAATAAATAATTCATTAAGTTTTGATTTTCAATAGAAAATTGTGTTTCTACTATACATCGTCTCTATTTGTCTCTATTTCATACACCACGCTAATTATAGGCAGTGTAATCAGCAGTTCAAACAGTGTAATGGTCCAAGAACCCTTGCACAATTCCTCAAGATACTGGTCCATGAACCAGTGCCATATCTAAACTGCGACAAGAGTTCCTTCGCTATTCAAACATTTTAGTGACCCTGACGTGATACAGGCACATTGCTGTATCATACAATCAGCCCTTTCAAGAAGACAACTTCGAATCTTTGGTAGACGACAGCCTCAATCAACATGGATGAATTGGCAAGCCAGCAACAAGCAACTGGCAAAGAGATCCAGACCATAATAGAAAATTACAGGAAAGATTCCTCAAGCCGAAAAGATCTGCCTTACTTCAAAGAAAGATTGCGCAGACTACAAGAGGCATGGGATAAATTCGAAGATACAGACAACATTATAAGAACCCCGCATGGAGAAGAGTTGCAGCATCAATACTTCGTGAAGGATTATTATAATGCTGTCAAAGAAATCTGCGAAGCTTACCAAGAGCAGATGGCGAATTACATAGATACATTGGAGGCTGGATCAACGCCGATAATAAAAAAGAACACTAGCAGGAAGCTTTCTATTATTGAGAAGGAAACGAATGCACCATCGCAGTCTCTGGATCAGAATAAGCAACAATATGCACTCAAGATAGACGCCCAGTTGGAATCAGACAAAATGATTATCTCCCAAGATGTTCAGAGAGTAATAAGGAAACAAAAGGGAGTCATGCAATCTTTAAATCGACTCCTCACCAGCCTTACCAATGAAGACCAACAGTAGTCTCAACAGTATTATGAAGTGAAGTTAAAGACAATCGATCATTATTGGGCTCAAATCGAACAATACAACACTTTGGTATGGGAGCTAACTGAAGATCCAGCCACGGTAAGATCATCGAGGATTACCTTGAATGGGAGGAACGCACACAGCAGGCAATCATTTCGCTTACACAAAAAATGAATAATTGTCACCTGCAAGCATCCAAGATGAGTTCAACAGATAACGCAAGCATTAAGCTACCAAAAATAACTTTGCCTAGTTTCGATGGTGACTACCTTAAATGGACACAGTTTCGCGACTTATACGAACAACTAATTCATTCCCAAGGCATATGCAAGGCCCAAAAAATGTTTTAGCTGACCACCAAGTGGTGAAGCAACAGCATTAATACAGCATCTTGCAGCAACTGAGAACAACTACGATACAGCCTGGGATATTCTTCAGTCACGCTACTAGAACAAAAGATTGCTATGTACAGCACCTCTCAATAGATTCTTAACACAACCAAATCTTCAACATGAATCAGCAGCTGGATTGAAGAGTATTCATGATGTCACAAACGAATGCATCCATGGTTTGAAGAACTTGGGGATTGCTGCAGAATCTTGGTGTCCATTACTTGTGCATCTGATCATCAAGAAGTTAGATAAAGATACTCATCCACTTTACGAGCAATCTTTGGAATCGCCAAGAGAGCTACCCACAATCAATCAGCTAATGAAATTCTTGGAGATGCGATTTCAAACATTAGAAGCATTGGGAAGAAGCAAACACACATTTGGGCATGGCTGTCGTGTAATACAGAAATCATTCACGAACAATTCAAGAACAGTAGCCCTAACTTCGACAAGGGTCAGCATTTGCGTCATATGCAAGAAAAATCACCCTCTGTACTCGTGTAAAGAGTTCTTATTGCAACATCCAACAAATCGTTGCAGCATTTTGAAAAAACACAATTTGTGTATTAATTGCATGAAAGAAGGCCATTCGTCACACGCTGCACTTCGAAAAACAACTGTGCCAAATGCTCAAAAAGGCACAATACACTGCTACACGTGGATACGACAACGAGACATTTCTAGACTGACCAATCTGCATGGTCAAGTACACATCGCAATCCAACGAACAACAAGGAAGTGATGCGATATCCTGTGCAGAGTGATACCACTGCACTTCACACAGCAACCAGCGACATGGTAGCTAAGAAGACAATCCTAGCTGCCCGCACTATTTAACTTGACTCCACCTATGTACTGTTAGGAACAGTTTTAATAATATTGGTCAACCAAGAAGGAGCTGTAGTACAGTGTCGAGCTATGCTTGATTCCGGGTCGCAACTAAACTTCATGACGGAAGATCTAGCAAGGAAACTGTGCGTCAGACAAGTTACAGAAGTGATGTACATCAGTGGCATTGGAGAGCATGCCCAAAGGGCACAAAATCCTGCAAACGTGCTTTTACGCTCAAGAGTAAACAATTTCTCAAGTCGATTGGAAGCATTTGCTCTACCAAATATTACGGCATATCAACCCGACCGTATACTCGACATCAACTCTTGGACAATTCCACACAGTATCCAATTGGCAGACCCAGGGTTCAATAAGCCTGGTTGGATTGAGTTTTTAATAGGTGCTGAGGTTTATTACGAATTATTGTCCATTGGACAGATTAACCTCGGTGCAAACCTACCAACATTGCAAAACACTGCGTTTGGATGGATCTTTTCAGGAGCGGTCCGAGCAAAGAAACCTGCTTTAGCGACATGTGGCATTTGCAGTGAAAATGAAAGAACTGAAAATGTCTTGGAGAAGTTTTGGAAGCTAGAACAAATAGATTCTTCGGACGAAAGCTCAAACTTAACAGCAACAGAACAGGAATGCGTAAACTATTTCCATCAGAATGTCAAAAGAATCAGAGAAGGAAGATTTGTCATGAAATTACCATTTTTAAATGCGAAACTAGGAGAGTCCAGGGACATCACCTTCAAAAGATTTCTCTCACTAGAACGAAAATTCAGCAGACACCCTACGATAAGGTCGCAATACGTTGAATTCATGAATGAACATTGCAGACTCGGGCATATGAAGTATGTAAACCGTACTGAGATCACCAAGCAGCATTATTTCTTACAACACCATTGTGTGCTAAAGCCTGACAGTAACACCACCAAACTCAGAGTGGTGTTTGATGCATCGGCAAAAACTTCCTCTAATATATCCCTACACAAGGGTCCCACCACTCAAGATGAATTATTTTCGATTCTTATGCCATTCAGGCTACCAAAATTCGAGTTCACGGCTGACATCGAAAAGATGTATCGGCAAGTTCTGCTTGATGAAAACGATCAAAACTACCAGCTGATCCTTTGGAGAGACAATCCAGATACACCTTTTAAAACCTTCAGACTTTGCACAATTACAAACGGATTAACCTCAGCTCCATTTTTGGCAACAAAATATCTGCAGTCTTTAGCAGACACGGAGAGAGAACGGTTCCCGTTGGGCGCAGAAGTCTTGAAAAGGGACTTTTACGTCGACGATGCTCTGACCGGATCTAACAGCTTATCTTAGTCCAAGGAAATGCAACGACAATTAAAGAATTTACTTCAGTCCGCGGGTTTCAATCTGCGGAAGTGGTGTTCAAATCATCCACAATTACTTCAAAACATTCCAAAAGATGACATTGCAATAGAGCTCAACTTTAATGAGGAATTGGAAGAACACATTAAAACGCTTGGCCTGACTCGGCTACCGAAAACGGATGCATTTGCAATAAAAACAGCCTGGCAAGACACCAAATGGATTACCAAGCGAACTATATTGTCTATATTGCCGACATAATCGATTCTCTAGGCTTCGTGAATCCCGTGACTGTAACGGCAAAGATTTTCATGCAGAAACTATGGTCGTTAAAGCTGGACTGGGATGCAGCCATACCCACTGAAATGCACACAATCTGGCTTAAGTTTCGAGATGGTCTAAAGCAACTGAACGATATCAGCATTCCAAGACATGTTGCCTCAACACAACAGCCAAGTTCAGCACAAATTCATGCGTTCTCCGACGCATCTGAAGGAGCCTATGGAAATGCAATTTATGTCAGATCAATACCGCAAGATGGGATAGTCGTAGTACGATTATTATGTGCCAAGTCCAAAGTGGCACCCATAAAAACTACAACACTACCTCGACTTGAGCTATGCGCCGCAAAATTAGCTGCTCAATGGACTCAACGTGTAGTAAGAGATATGAAGTTGAATAGTCAAAAGATCTACTATTGGACAGATTCAGAGATCGTTCTCGCGTGGATTAATGCAGAGTCTTCTTCATTTCATAATTTCGTCGCCAATAGAGTAGCTCCTATTTAGAGACAAACGAACACAGAGCAATGGCGACATGTGAAATCCATTGAAAACCCCGCAGACCTCGTATCCCGTGGAACACCCCCAGGGAAATTGAAGAACTGCAACATTTGGTTTTATGGACCACCATTTTTACATGGCTCAGACTAGATTTGGCCGTCTAACTATTCCAAAGTGGACACTGATCTGGAAAAAAAAATCTAAGATCGTGTTAACCGCCTCAAGAAAATGCTCACCATTCAGCAGTGTCATCAAGCACGGAAATTCACTCAAGATGCTGCAGAGAATAATGGCATACATTCTAAGATTTATTTATAATGCAAAGCCAAAAAATCAACATGAAAGGGGCGAGGTACAACAAGAAGGATTCATATATGATATCAACCAACTAAATCGAACTGGAACGGTTAACAATAGTAGTTCATTAAATAGCCTCGCACCATTCATTGACGAGGAAGGTGTGATACGAGTAGGAGGAAGGTTAGAACACTCAAATCTATCATACGAGTCAAAACATCCAATATTGCTGCCTTGAAGTCACCCAGTCACTAAGCTACTAATGACAGACATTCATAACAGAAACCTTCATGCTGGCCCTCAAACCTTACTGGCACTTACACGACAAAGGTTTTGGCCAATCAGGGAGAAGACTATTGCCAGATCGATCGTGCAGAACTGTGTTCGCTGCAATAAGGTCAAGCCCAAGCTCATGACTCAGTTAATGGGAACTCTCCCCGCAGCCAGAGTTCAACCCGCTAGACCATTTATAAATTCCGGAGTGGACTTTTGCGGCCCCATTTGGACACACTTCAAATTAAGAGGGAAACGCCCTCAAAAATCATATATCGCAGTATTCTGCTGTTTATGCGGTTTATGGCGAGACGAGGGCATTGTCTGAACTTATATTGTGACAACGCCACAAACTTCGTAGGAGCCAGAAATCAGCTGAATGAGCTTCAAGACATGATACACTCAAATAGATCTCAAGAGAAGATTACTTCAATGTGCCAGTGAAAGGATATGGAGTTCCATTTCATCCCACCACGCGCCCCACATTTCGGTGGATTATGGGAAGCAGCAGTAAAATCAGCAAAATCGCTACTATACAGGAGTGTCGCTGCAGCTTCTCTGACATATGAAGAGTTAAATACACTCACATCTGAGATCAAAGCCATAATGAATTCGAGGCCAATAACCCCGTTATCGTCCAATCCGAATGATCTGACAGCATTAACACCCGGACACTATCTTGTGGGGGAGCCCCTGACTTCAAGAATTGATCCACATTCAAGTACACAACAAGTGGGTCCAGTGGGAAGATGGAAAATGGTGTCGTATATAAAACACGAATTTTGGCGTCGATGATCTCACGAATACCTATGTGAGCTGCAGCAAATACACAAGTGGAAGCAGCAATCCGTGAACCCTCGCCATGGCATGATGGTGCTAATCATAGAAGATAATTTGCCTCCCCGCAGATGGCAGCTCGGCAGGATTACCTAGGCAATTCAGGGAAAGGACGGCTTGGTTTGAGTTGCTGATGTCTAAACCACGTCTGGAGCTCTTAGAAGACCTATACATAAACTGGCACATCTGCCAGTAGACGATAAAGATGACGTACGAGCGAATCAAACACAGGAAAGGTTTTCGAGACACACAGCTGCCAAAGATCAAGAGGACGCAAGTCCAGGACCTGCCAAAATGTCACGACGTTCGGCAAGCTCTGCACTCACCACGCTCCTATTCACGTGCCTCATATTGCCGATTCAAGGAAATTCACCAGTAGAAATATCGCCGTTTAAATCTCAGCCGGGCATATATTTCGAAAACTTAGGCTCTACCCATTTGATCTCTAATGAGTGGAATCTAGTGGTGTACTTCGACATGGACAATTATTGGAAGGAGTTCAACAGCCTTAGTAATGGCATCAACAGAGACATTCAACTGCTCGCTGATTCGGAAGCAATTGACGATCATACAGAACGAATTGATCAGCAATAATGAACTACTCTTATCAAATCCAAGAAAACGTAGTGCTACAGCCCCATTGGATATAGTAGGGAATATAGCCAACTCTGTATTAGGAGTACTTGTCTCTAAATATGCCGAAAAGATGTCCTCCACTATTAACAATATCAGAAACAACGAAGATCATTTGTTGAGCTTAATAAAAAATCAAACATCCTTAATTGATTCTACTGCCAACATTTTGAAGAAGGGCGAAGAAATCATCAGGCACCAGTTCAATGAGGTAGATTTTCGGCTACGTCAAATAATCAATAACATCAACAACATCACAGAAGAGCTTCATCAACAAAGACTAGCACAGCTATTTATGTCATCAGCCATACAGTTAACGTTAATGACATCAGCTTATCGAGTGCAAGCTACCATGTTATACGTGATCATAGACACACATCACGGCAAGATAAATCCTCAGCTACTTTCTCCGAGACAGATAAAACAAGAACTAATTACGATAAAGGACCATTTACCAGCTATTTTAAGGCTCCCAGGGATTCAGATCTACAGTTTGATGACTGTACGAAGTCGAGTCGCCGACAAATACGTAATATTCAAAATCAAATTGCCACTCTTTGCATATGAAGAAATCGAACTATTTCGCATCATTCCTGTTCTAGTGGAAATCAATAACACCTTCATGGCTATCAAACCTTCGACTGATTTCATTGTAATTAACCTGCATCGGGACCAATACTACCCGCTTAGCGAACAAGAATTAGCCATATGTGAAACTATGGAAAAGGCTACTTACTTGTGTAAACAGAAACACCCTATATACAGGAGGGGAGCCAACATCAGCGCCTGTGAAATGAGTTTCATAAATCAGGGAAAACCTTCACCGAACTGTTAGGTAATGGAGACTGAAAACAGTGCCGAGTGGATACAATTATTTAATCCCAACCGATGGATTTACTCATTAAAAGAACAATCCTCCATAAATGTGGTATGCCAACAAACTGTATCAACGCAGATGCTTGAAGGATCGGGAATTCTGAAAATTCAGAGCAATTGCGCAATAAAGCAAGAGCTCATTACAATTCAAGCCCACAATGTCTACCCGAGCGCGATGCGAACATCACTGCTGCCAACGGAGAATCTGTGGGACCTTATTTCATCAAAGCGTCTGAAAGAAATGCAGCACAGCCCTATAGGCTATCAAGCTCACTCAGATGAGCTCAAACAATTAAGCGAGGGTACTGCCGAACTACAAAGAAACCAACAGTTACCAAACGAAATCAAGCCAGTCGATGTTCATCATTTCACCTTAGGCGATTCAGCACTTGTTATTGGACTACTTACTGCCGCCTGCTTGATATACAGGTGGGCAAAACAAAAATGCAGCAAGTCTGGAATGAGCGAAGCTATACCCACAAGGAGTTCTGGAGAGCCTTTCACAATTAGCATCCGTGATGAGGGAGTTTGAACAAGCTGTTCAACGCGGGGAAGATGTTCAGGCAGCATAACATACATACATACAACAACGCTTTTATTCCATGCAATAATTTCCATATAATTTAGTCATAATATAATTTGTCCAATTTCTTGCAATCTTGCATTTCTTTAATTCAAAGTATCACAATAATTTTGTATATTCAGCAGTTATAAAAAAATATTTCATTAATTGTAAATAAGTTCAATTCACTCGATTTGGAAATGTCAGCATTTTTCGCACAAATAAATTTTTAGCAGTATTAAATTTCGTCTGGAAATTCTTCCCGGCGCGACTAAAAATGTACAATCATTCGCTTATTTGTAATAATCAGAAAATTAATCATATAAAAAGCCGATAATGGAAAATAAATAATTCATTAAGTTTTGATTTTCAATAGAAAATTGTGTTTCTACTATACGTCGTCTCTATTTGTCTCTATTTCATACACCGCGCTAATTATAGGCAGTGTAATCAGCAGTTCAAACAGTGTAACGGTCCAAGAACCCTTGCACAATTCCTCAAGGTACTGGTCCATGAACCAGTGACATATCCAAGTACAAGAACTTGTACTCTAGCGGAGAACAAAAGAGTTCCTTCGCTATACAAACACAGTCCTTGGGCATCTCCCGTAGTCATTGTGAAAACAAATGACGGCTCAACCTGATTTTGCGTGGACTATAGGCGGCTTAAAGATATTACGAAAAAGGACTCTTATCCGCTTCCCCGATTACGCTCACCTCATTCGCTGGCTCGACATGATGTTCCACGCTCGACTTGCAAAGCGGTTATTGGCAAGTTGAAATGAGTGATGAGGATCGAGAAAAAACCGCTTTGCAAATGGAGGTGGTTTATGGGAATTCAATGTAATGCCGTTCGGCTTATGTAACGCTCCTGCCACTTTCGAATGTTTGATGGATGGTGTATTCCGCAATTTTGGAGCAGATACGGCCTAGACAAGATCACTGTTCACGGATGTAGTTTTGAATTTCACCTTGCTAATCTGAAAAACGAATTCCAACGTCTGCGATCGACATATCCCAAGCTTAGTCCGAAGAAATGCAGTCTCCTTGGCCAGGAAGTTAGATACCTGGGCTATGTAGTATCCTCTCAAGGATTACGAACTAACCCAGAGAAGGCAGAGACTATACGAACGTGGCCAGTTCCAAATACAAAAAAAGGTTTCTTGGTTTTTCCTCCTACTATAGAAGGTTTGTTTGTAATTTTTCCACTATTGCTAAGCCTTTGTCAGAGCTAGGAGGACAAGCGAAAGTTTCAGTGGCAAAAACACCAAAACCAGTTCTTTGAGGAACTTAAACTGTGGCTAGTTTCCTTCCCTAGTCTGGAGTTTCCTCAGGAAAAGGGCGAATTTATATTGGACACTGATGCTAGTCAAACTGGAATCGGAGCTTTACTTAGTTAGGTCCAAAATGACAGTGCGAGAGTGGTAGATTACTACAGATAAATATTAAATAGGGCCCAGAGGAATTATTGCGTGACCCGAAAAGAATTGCTAGCTGTAGTGCGTGCCACTAGCCATTTCCATTATTACCTTTCCGGTCAAGCGTTTCGGATTAAGACTGAACATGATTCAGTCCGCTGGCTGTTAAACTGCAAAGATCCTGTTGGCCAACTAGCAAGATAGTTGGAGAGGCTAAACCAATATAATTTTGTCATCGCTGGTCACAAACACTTGCAGGCGGATGCCCTCTCTAGACGTCCATGCCAAGAATATGAGCATTGCGGAAAGATAGAACAACGACAACAGGAGCACACGGTAGCCAACAATAAAAGATTTAATTGGTCAGAGTCCCAAATAAAAAACTTTCTGGGCTAGATGGGAATCGTTAAGAGTGATTAAAAGCGTTTTATATCTCACTCAACCCCGAGAGACGGGCATACTTCTAAAAGTAGCACCATCAAGCCATAGTCATGAAATCCTCTTGGACCAACATTATAAGCCTGAAGGGGTCACTTTGGTGTTCCGAAATAGCCGAAAAGATTAAAGAGCGTTTGTTGTGGCTTACCTTGCAAAAGGATGTGGAAGTATTTTGTGTTAAGTGTCCTCTCTGTCATTCCAAAAGAGGACCTACCAAAAAAACGCGGGGAGAGCTTCAATTTTATAATGTAAGAGCTCCTTTCGAAAAGATTGCGGTCGATGTACTAGGCTCTCGACAAAAAAGCGATAGAGGCAATAAATGCCGTAGTTGTGATTAACTACTTCAAAAAATGGCCAGAAGTTTTTGCAACACCAGACCAGAAGACGGAAGCTATCGCAAATGACCTGATAGAAAACGTGTTTTCCAGATTTGGAATGCCATTCCAGCTCCATTCTGATAAGGGCAGAAATTTCGAAGCAGAACTGCTGAAAAATGTGCCACAGTGTTTCGGTTTAGAAAAAAACCAGAACAACTGCTCTACATCCTCAATCAGATGGTATGGTTGAGCGTTTCAATCGGACACTATTGGAATACTTATCGAAGTTTGTCAGTAGTACTCAAACCAATTGGGACCAGTACCTTCCCTTAGCCCTATTAGCCTATCATTCAGCTGTACACGAAAGCACTAGGTTTACGCCCGTGTTACTCAATTTCAGCAGGAAACTAAGACTCTATTGTATTTTGTTACTGGGATTAAGGATTGTGAATAAAAAGACTCCAGTACTTATACTTAAGTTTGTTCTAATTTATCAAAATTATAATTGGATGTAATGTTGGTGCGAAAGTCAGAACAGAAGTGAAGCTGACCCCGTTCGTCTGTCCGAATCAAGTACACTTCCCGACAATAGTACAGTACGATTAATAATTTGCTACATACTTGTTATACATAACAACTTTCCCCCTTCTGTTTTAACCCTCGCTATAATTTTTGCTTTACATTTAATTATTTTCTTTTAACTTGAATATTTAAATGGCCTGGTTGGCTTTCTAATTCTAGTAGACCTTCTAGAGTCTGTGTTATCTTTTTCTTCCCTATTACTTTTAATTCTAATATGTTTATTTTCCACCTTATTGTTCAATTCATTTTTCGAGTCTTTCTTTTGACTTACTTTTCCTTCCCTTTCATAATTTAGCTTAACATTAGTTGTTGCACCAAAATCCTTTTCAACAAAACAATTTGATTTAATATCAGCTAAAAACCATTTGTCTTGCAATCCTTTTTTTCTTAATTGGTTTTCGTGGACTAGTCTAACCCGTCCTTTTACTTCTGCTAAATATGTCAGTTTACTTATTTGTTTTAAAATTTTTGCAGGAATCCAACGAACAAATTGTTGAAAATGATTTCGGTACATCACTTCCTCACTTAAACTATATTTACTTGTATTATTTATCTTACAGTTGTTATTGTAATTTTTAATACAATGACTTTTTAATTCATTTTGTTTGTTTTTAATTTTACTCTCTTCATCATTTATTAAATTTTCTTGTATATTATTATGATTTTTATTTCTAAGAATATTTAAAGCTATTCTAGGTTTATAAGAGAAAACTAACTCGGAAGGAGTTCTGTTAGTAGACGATGACACTGTATTTCTAAAATGATATAAATACTTTGTTATTTTTTCTTGGAGGGAGAGATTTTTGTCTGGATCTAAACAAAATTTTTTAAAACCTTTTTCACGCTTTGAACATTTCTTTCAGCTAGACCATTTGATTGTGGATGGTAAGGCGGGGAGTGTTTCAAGGTGATCGTCAAGGCGTCACAATATTTTTTAAAATCAAAACTGTTAAACGGCGGACCATTATCGGAAATTATTTCCGTTGGCAACCCGAAAACTGAAAATATTTCATTTAGTACTTTTATTAATTCAGCTGCCTTTAAAGTCGACATAAGTTTTATTTCAACATATTTACTAAAAGCATCTACCAAAATTAAAAATGATTTCCCTTGAAAAAAGAAAAAATCTAGATGAATTCGCTCGAATACATGGCTACAATTTGGCCACTTACTTGATATTACTTCTTTTTTTACATTTTGCGTTATTTCACAACTCTTACATGATTTGACAAACTTTTCAATATCCTTATCACAGGACGGCCACCATACATATGATCTGGCCAGTCGTTTCATATTTACAATTCCGGAATGATTTTCATGTAGCCAATTTAATATTTTAGACCTTAGACATGTCGGAATGACTAATCTGTTTCCGTAGTAGACATATATACCTTCTGTGGATAAGCTTCTTCTATTTTGGTAATACGGACGCATGTTTTCGTTTATTTCTATAGGCCACGACGCCAAGAGAGCTCTATGTACCTTTCTTAGTACCTCATCATGTTCCAGATGATGCGTTACTGTTTTCATATTTATAACACTATTTTCTAGGGTAAAATAATTTATCGGTGACTCTTCTATTTCGGTAGGTCCGGTGAGGGGTAGGCGTGACAAAGCGTCGGCATGACCCATGTTTACATTTCTGCGATAAACGATTTTATAGTCATACATGGACAAAAGGATTGACCATCTTTGGAGACGTGCCGCCGCCACCGAAGACGTATTTTTATGAGGATGAAAAATTTCTTTTAAAGCTTGATGATCGGTATATAGAGTAAATTGCTGACCATAAATGTAGTTATGGAACTTTTGTAATGCGAATACAATCGCTAACGCCTCACGATGTAATTGCGAATAATTTCGCTCTGCTGGTGACAGTGTGCTAGATGCGAATAACACAGGTTTCTCCTTCCCATCTACAAGATGCGACAAAACGGCCCCAACCCCATAGGGGCTTGCGTCGGTAGCCACAATAATCGGTTTTTTTGGATCATATAATTCTAGTAAACTATTTTCAGTTAAAAGTTTTTTGCTTTTAATAAAAGACAATTGACAAAATTTATCCCAATTGAATGTCACTCCCTTCCTAAGTAATTTATACAACGGGTGAAGTGTAGCTGCTAGATTGGGTAGAAATGAGCCGTAAAAATTTAGCAGACCTAAATACGATTGTAGCTCTGACACTTTTGTTGGTGCTAGTGCGTCTACAATAGCACGCACTTTTTCTTCGTTTGGGGCTAACCCTCTCTCGGAAACCTTATGACCTAAATACTTCACCGAGGTTTTTAAAAAAGACGATTTTTTTAAATTTATTCTGACGTTGTGACGATTTAGTCTCTCTAATACTTCATATAATCTTTGCGTACACTCTTCAATATCATTACCTCCAAAAATTATATCGTCTAAATAACAAAATACATTTTTTAACCCTATTAGGATTTGATCCATAATAGACTGAAATATCGAAGGGGCACTTTTCACGCCAAACACTAGTCGTGTAAAAGCAAAAAGTCCCTTATGGGTATTTATCACTAAAATTTCTTGTGATGACTTACTAACTGATAGCTGTTGATATGCTCCCGTCAAATCAAGAACGCAAAAATATTTACAACCGGATAAACGAGCAAAAATATCTTGCATGCGCGGTAATGGATAATGCTCAGTTTGAATGCATTTATTTATTGTAACCTTACAGTCAACGCAGATACGTATATCCCCATTTTGCTTAGGTACAACCACAATTGGGCTGGCCCAGCGACTATACTTGACTGGTATAATGATGCCTTCCTTCACTAGACGATCTAATTCGAGTTCTACTTTTTCACGTAATTTGTATGGTACGCTGTACGCAGCATGAAAAATTGGACCTTGACTATCCCTTAAAACAATCTCCGCTTCATAACCAATTATTGGCGAATTTAACTGTTCATTTACCACTTTAGGAAATTTTTTTCTAATTTTCTCGACTATGCTATCAATCTGATAAATTTGACTTACTGCGATTCTGTCTTCCTTGATTAAAAAACTCTTCCTCCAATTTGGAAAAATAACATCTAACCAAGTACGTCCCATAATAGCTTTTGATGGTTTATCTCCTTCAATCACAATCAAATCCAATACCATTCGTCTACCTCCAAAATCCACTTCCGCCCCTAATGTACCAATTTCTTTTATTTGACTACCTGTAACAGTACAAAGTTTAATTTTAGTTTTGTCTAATTCAATATTTTTATATATATTGCGATACTCTCTTTCACTGATGACAGATTCCGATGCTCCTGAATCTATTTCCATGCAAATCTCCTGACCTTGAACTTTAATGATGCACTCAGCTGACTGATTACTACCTTGAATAGTCTGAATGGGTCTTATTTCCTTCCTCGCTCTGCATACCACCGATGTATGACCCTTTTTTTGGCAATAGAAGCATTCCCAATTTCTAGCAGGGCAATTTTTTTCTTGATGATTTCGACCGCATCTATTGCATCGCTGTTGCTGGTGTGTATATTTTTTACTGGAATTTTGTGAGTTGCTTGAATTACTGTTGTAACTTGAATTGCTCTTGTTTTTTTGCTCTTCTTGATTACTGCTATGATTATTGCTATGATTTTGACTTTGACCCTGACTTCCGTTCTGACATTTTTGACTTGACTGGTTTTTCTTGCACGTGTGCTGAATGCGACTCCGACTAACGATAGCATGTTGCAGTGATGGCTGCATATACCTCGTGGCCTTCTCTGACGCTTCGATATTTAGAGCTTTTTGACACATTTGTTCGAAATTTAAAGCATCTTCGTTTAACAAAATTTGTTGAATTTTCGTGCTGCATAACCCCATGATGAAACGATCGACTAGGGCTTCCTCTAAGACTTTCGCTTTATATTTCGCAACTGAGCTAATTTGCGATGTGGAATTTGCGGACGATTTATTTTCTTCTTCGTCTAAGAAATCCCCAAAGCGACATGTTTGTGCTAAGGATTTGAGTCGAACTATGTACTCATTTAGAGTTTCACCTTCTTCTTGATGCGCTTTATAAAATTTATACCTCTCTGCTCTTTTATTTTCCTTGGGAGAAAAATGGTTTCGAAGTAATGTGATTAACGTTTCAAACTCTTTTGTGCTGGGTAAATCTGGTACTGTTAGCGACATCAATATCTCATATACTTCTGCACCCATTACCGTTATAAATAATGCCGTCTTACCTTCATCTTGAATATCATTTATTTTGTAGAATTGCCTCAATCTATCTTCGTAAGCTTTAAAATTTGCGCCTGGAAGAAACGGCTCAATATTTCCCAATAATCTCGACATTTTATTTCTTTATTTTTTTCACTGCACTTCCACTAATTTTTAGACTACACTAAGCACGCTTTTATGTTAGAGTTTTATGGCCACGTGTGTGTATGCTGTTTATTTTAATTAATTTTTGCCGATTTTAATTTTCCTCGTCGCCACTTATTGTATTTTGTTACTGGGATTAAGGATTGTGAATAAAAAGACTCCAGTACTTATACTTAAGTTTATTCTAATTTATCAAAATTATAATTGGATGTAATGTTGGTGCGAAAGTCTGAACAGAAGTGAAGCTGACCCCGTTCGTCTGTCCGAATCAAGTACACTTCCCGACAATAGTACAGTACGATTAATAATTTGCTACATACTTGTTATACATAACAGACTCTCACCTGACATACCTTACGGCCCGACACCCAATAGCATATCGAGAAACTTGGCAAAATATACAGAACAACTAACTCAGGCTCTCGACAAAATTCATTCCTTGACACGAAAGAAACTTGTGTTATCGTCAAATCAATATTACCTCAGAGCACATCCCCTTATTTTCTCAGAAGAAGAAAGTGTCTGGATTTTTAATCCAAAGCGTCGCAACGGGAAGAGTCCCAAACTCCAACGAAACTGGCAAGGGCCCGAACTATATTGATGCGTTTGAATGATGTTTTGTACAGAGTTGAGTTTCCGGGATGCAGAGTAAAGTGGGTTTGTAATGAGCCCACAGCCTCATCACTTTCTCCATTGCCCCAATAGGCTAAACGCCAAAGCCCTATCAATAACTTATCAAATTTCACATTTCCATCATCATCGAATATCATTCTCGAATATCAATAACATCCGGAAATTTCAATTCCCACGGTAGAGAAATTCTAAATTCTCAGGGAAGATATTTCAAAAGAACCTTCAAAAATTCATCCTAAAACCAAATGTATACTTCCATGCATTAGTTTCGACGCTTATGCTCTTGAAAATTGACCGTCATATACACCCCACAGCGTTGGGTCTTGCATCATGAAAATAAACAAACATGCACCATATGTTTACCTTTGCCATGATGCAAGCCACTGCACTGCTGGTTGTGACAATATGTCGGTATACATACAAATTATGTGTTCACTATTGACCAATAGCAGGCATTTTCTTCACATTCTCTTTGCTCATGCTTAAACGGCTTATACATGTTATGTTATGTTATTGCCCAATAGAAGCTATTCAGCCAATTCGGCTTATGTGCCTGAACGCGTGCTGCTGCAATGATATTATGCAGCTGGGCGTGTTTCATTTTTTAAAGATGAGGAAGTAAATTCCCTCCACGCGGATTTCCGTGTTTGGAATGGCAAGTACTGAAACTACCTAAATAAATAGCCGCGTTCTAACCAAGAACAAGCAGTGAGTTTTTGGATCTTTCGGCAGTCAGATTTCGGCAGTCAGTTTTCACTTTCAGTTTTGTAAAAGTCAAAACAATAAGGTTGACCCCCCACCAGCGGTAAGGCAACCTATTCTATTCCACATTAAAATTAAAGAACAGTTTTAAATCATTCAGAAAAATTTATAAAAGAATCAGTTCCAAAAGACGCGGTTGTGAAAATAAAGAAACAGCATTTAATAGAAAACAGGGTTTCATTTAATAATTAAAAATCAAACCCAAAGGGCCAGCGACCTTCTCCCTAGTGGAAAGTACATCGCAATCCTTGTCGCGAGGGTAATAAAAAGAGGAACCCGCGACAGAAGAACTGGTGGCAGCGGTGGCGATTTTATTACGCCAACCAAGGAAAAAGTAAAAAAAAAAAACACAACAAAAGGGTTCCTGGCACCCAAAACAAAAATTTACAATTAAAAGCCAAACAGTGTGTAAAATAAGTAAAATAACAAGAAAACAAATGTGTTACCCTAAATCTTTGGACGACCCAATTGAGGCACCAGATGCATAGGAAGTGATTGTGATACCAGGGGAAGAAAGTGAAGAATACGACTACGAGTTCGAGCTCAATATCGATTCCGAGGAAGAAACCCCCACAGCAGACGGACTTTACCTGGAGATTCACAGGCAAATCACCCCAGAAAGCGACGACGAAGCAACGTGGGACTTCGATACGTACAGACTGATTAAAGAACTCCTAGCCTATAGAAGAAATAATATGTAAGTCAAAAAAAAAAAAAAAAATATTAAGTCTTTCATTTAAAAAAATTTTTTTTTTATAAATATATATATAAGCTTAAGAAACAGTTATTAATAACTAATTAAGTGAAAATTACAAAAAAAAAACCTTTTATACAATTAAAATTTTTTTCTGACCCAAGTGATTTTTTTGTTTCTTAAAATTCAATTTCCTCTTCTCTGAGTGGTAAAAAAAAACATTTTAAATTTTTCCTGTTAAAAATTAACTCAAGTGAGCTGTAGTGAAATTTTTTTTTTTCTCAAGAGACTTTTGAGTTTCTCTTTTTTTCATTTGTTTTATGGTACATTGAGTTCGCTCCTCATTGCGATTCTCTCAAAAAATTTCAAGACTTCAAGATTGTTGTTACACGAGCTAAGAATTATTCAGCTCAGGCAAGTCAAAGCCACAAACGTAGCACAAATCGATTAGCTCGAGTTACCCAGTACATACGCCTCCCCAAAATGGTAAACCCCAAGGCAATGGCGGCGGAGGTAGACCTGCTGTTCTTGTTGGACAAGGTGTGCCAGCACTTCCTGCTCTTCCTGCACTTCCTGCACCTCCAGCAATAAACAGACTCTCGACTAGTGAGGGACGAAACCTCATACCCGAGTATGACGGCAATACGGAGGAGCTTTACAGGTTTTTAGCTTGTTGTGATATATTGTTCTCACAAGCCCAAACTGAGGCAGACAAACTGTTGTACCTCAGCCTGTTAAAGACAAAGCTGACGGGTCCTGCCTATGATCTATTCAAGTATGGAGTTTATCCTACTTGGGCAGAACTAAAGGCAGAGCTCAAGTCTCTTTTCAGGAGCATCGCCCGCGAATAGCTATACAGGGTGAACTGCCACGCTTAAGACAAGATCCAATAGAAAATGTACAAGACTTTGCTCGCCGAGTAACCAAACAGTTAGCAGATTTAAATAATGCGACTTTAAATGAAGCCCCCCAGCTTGAATCAAGAGCGTTCCTACTTAGCGAAAATGAGCAAAATGCTATCAGTGTATTTGAAGATGGCATTAAAAATGACCAATTAAAAGTCATAATTAAAGCTCGCGCAGAAACTAGACTGCGAGCACTGATCACTTTCGCTATAGAGCACGATCAGAGAATAGAAGAGGCTCAACAAACCAATTCCCGCTCACTCAAAATATTCCAATCATTACATGCGAGTATTGTGGGAAAAGTGGCCACCGTAAAGAAAGTTGTTTTAAACGAAAACAACTCCCTCCATTTCCCTCAATTTCAAATATTAAGAATGAGGTCCATAGAGTAATATGTGGATATTGCCACAAGGCAAATCATCGCACCCAGTAGTGCAGAAAAAAGATATATGATGAACGCTTTACACGGAGCCCCCAACAAGGCCACCAACGTACAGCGTCATCATCACAACCACATTCAAGATCCTTTACACAAAGGCAACCACAACCAGAGCAACCACGTCAATTTCGGCAAGTTAGGTGGTCAACACCCACAAATAAATTTACGGGAAACGAGTTTGCGCGGAAGAATCGGACGGCGAAACTCCCCGCCAAATTATATCTCAGGCCGTCATTCATCAGCAGCCGCTGAACTAGTAACCTCAAAAATAAGGTTACCTATAAGTTTAGAGCATAACACCCTTCTGATTTCGTTACCTCTAAACGTATCTACCAAACCCAGTACTACCTTTATAATAGATACTGGAGCAGAAATTAGTCTTCATAAGGCAGAAACAACTCATGATTTAGCCCTCGTATACGAAAACGAGCGCTGCACAATTTCAACTCTTGCTGGAGCTTATACGCCCACAATTGGCATAACCTACGCCAAAATTAATTTATTTGACGGTATTACAATCGAACGTCTATTTCATTTAATCCCAGGAGGTAGTAAATTAACTTACGATGGAATCCTATTCATAGACTTCCTTACTAAATAGAAATGCAACCTTAATTGTTCAGAAGGTTATACAGAATTGATGACACCATCAATAGGCATAATTAAAAATTACTCAAAACTATGCTATGAAAATAAAATTATCAGAGTTAGAGAAAATAAATATATACAGAGTAAAAAAGCTGAGGAATCCACTAAAGTGATAGATAAAACAAAAAATGAAAAATCAAATAAAACATATACAGAGGTATTTAAAAAAGCTAAGATACAAAATATAAAAGAGGAAGATAAGAAAAAAGTGCATTTTCAAATAAATATAAAAGAAAATTACTTAAAAGAGGAACCAATAAAAGTTCAAAAAAAATTACAAAACTTGGAACTTGCACCAAGTAAGCACATTGGCATGGACACGCGACGCTACGACTGTGGCCTAAATAAAGCTGACTTGAGCAATATAAGTACCCAAGATAATCCCTTACAAAAGGAAGAACCAGAAAAAACTGGTAAAACAGATGAAGAAAATACAGCACTGATCTTCTTACAAATCATATATTACCTCCTTTTAGTAATTATTAAAAATTCAAAGCTTTCTCTAGAAAAAACGATCAGCTTAAAGTCCAGTGTTCATCAGACAGAAGAGAATAAAATTCGAAAGTTGTCAGGCCAGAAAAATCTGATAAAAGGGCCAGTAGACAAATAGGAGGCAAACAGAGATGACGAAATTCATTCAAAGGAACCACCTCTTACTCAAAATCAAATTATATTACCTCCTAGGTCGGAAGTCATAGTCAACATACCTAATAATGAAACTAGGGAATTATACTGCAAAAAGGAAGAGATTTTACCAGGAATTTTTATAGGGACTACTCTAACCAAACCTGAAAATCAGGTAATCAAAATTCTGATGCTGAACACAAACGAAGAGGAAGCAGTTCTACCGATAAAAGAAATTAACCCATCTTGGGAATATTTAGGTGATTATGATATCATACAAGCTCAATATGATGATGACCCCGTAGAGAATAGGCTGAAAAAAACTAGAAAACACCTTAAGGTTAGATCATTGTAATATGGAAGAAAGAAAAACCATACTAGACGTATGTCGACAATACAATGAGCTGTTCTATTTGGAGGATGACTCCATTACATGTGCAGACGCAGCAACACACACAATACCAGTAAAAGTAGATACAACACCGATATACGTAAAACCATATCGTTTACCAGAATCCCAAAGAGATGAAATTGACAGGCAGATAGGCGAAATGCTGGATCAAGGAATCATAAGTCCAAGCCGAAGCAATTGGAACTCGCCTCTACTAATAGTCCCAAAGAAACCAGACGAAACTAGAAAGAAACGATGGCGAATCGTAGTGGACTTTAGGCGTCTAAACGAAGCCAGTTTAGGAGATGCATACCCATTACCAAACATAACTGATATATTAGATCAGTTGGGATGATCTAGATATTTTACAACCTTAGATTTGGCAAGCGGATTTCATCAGATTCCAATGGACGAAAAAGACCCAGATAAAACAGCCTTCACTACACCATTTGGGTACTACCATTACAATCGTATGCCATTTGGGCTGAAAGGCGGCTCAGCCACTTTTCAGCGGCTGATGAACAATATCTTGACTGGATTGCAAGGATTACACTGCTTTGTGTATCTCGATGACATTGTGATCTATGGATATACTCTAAAAGACCACAATGCAAAATTAGTACAAGTACTCGAAAGATTAAAAACTCATTTATTAAAATTACAGCCGGATAAATGCCACTTTCTTAAGAAAGAAATTGCTTATTTAGGGCATGTCGTGAGCGCAGAAGTAGTTCAACCAGATCCTTCAAAAATAACAGTAGTTGTCGACACCTAAACAAATTTTTAATTTATTTAGAAATGTTCATATAACCTTGGCATTGTTTTTTTCTAATACTCATCATGGTTATTGTCATTCATACTCATTTACTTTGCTTATCTCTTTACATTGTAAAAATTTGCTTATCTATTTGCTTTGTATAAATTCCTAACCGTTAAATTTTGAGATCATTGTACCTCACATCTGCTGACTGAGTTTTTAGTTTTTAATAAAGTTTAAAGCATTCAAGAGATCGGTCGAGTTTTATTTCAGTGCGAATACCTAAATCCTAGCATTACTTCTATACATTTTCTGGTGCCGAAACCCGGGAAACGCTGTGGAATTATATATAGACGGGAAAGCATTCAATTTAGCGACTTTAATTTCATAAACCTAGTTCAATTAAGGCTAGTTATGTGTATCTAAGTGCGATCAATCGAGAAATTTTAAAAACCTTTAGCACAGGGAGTGATCGTGAACTAATCAGTGACTCGTGGAGAACAGGTGTGCATAAAAAACGAACGTGTGACTAAAATTAATTGAAACTATCAATATTTAGCTACTATAGTGACAGTGAAAGCTTACAATAGTTAGTTACAAAACGTTAAGTGAAAATATCTCTGAACTTTTATGTTTAAGCATATGGATTAAGCATTGGATTACATACACATATTGATCTGCTACTGAGCTCCCGTTATAGCGGTACCCATTGGTTCAACGTATTACCAAGTAAGTGTGTTCCAATTTATTACAATGGAAATTCTTCTAAAGACTCAAACTGATTTAATGAAATATATTAATAATTTCGTTTCCAATACAAATAAAACTGGTAAAGATAACTGTAGTGAAAGCTATATTCAAACGCGTATTACTTTGCTTGAACAATATTGGAACAAATTTCAGGCGAATCATGAAAAACTATTGGAAAAGGCTACTGCATCCGATCTTGACAATAATTATTTTCGAAGCGATCCATATGAAAAGATTGAGTTAATTTATTGCGAAAATATGGGACTTTTGAAAGAGATGCTTCGCACCTTTCAACCTGTAACTGTTCAAAGGTCACACAATTCTACAACAGTTGCATGTACAATAACTTCTTCTCTTCCAAAAATCAACCTAAATCGTTTTGGTGGTGAACTTACAGAATGGACAGCGTTCTATGATTTGTTTAAAAGCTTAATTGATTCGCGCACTGATCTGACGGGCTCGCAGAAGCTTTATTATTTAAAAACTACTCTTTATGGCCAGGCTGAACAGCTTCTTCGCAACATAGCCGTCACAGATGCTAATTACGAATCCGCATTGAAAATTCTTAGTGATAGATACCAAAACAATAGAATTTTAGTTTATTCACACCTTCAAAAGTTAACCTCTTTACCTGCTATGAAATTTGAATCAGCTGAAGAGCTGAAAAGACTATTTGATGGTACTACAGAAGCTGTTAAAGCATTAGAGTGTTTAAATCGCCCTGTTACGCAATGGGATGATTGGCTTATCTTTATAACTACTCACAAGCTCGACACTAACACACGTAAAGACTGGGAGGATTCTATCAGTTCGTCGACAGATCTCTCTACATTTCATGCTTTATGCCACTTTCTACAAAATAGAATCCATACTCTGGAAGCTATTTCTCCTCGCAGTCATCATTACAAACCTAAAGATACATACAAGGGAACGTCTATTCCTTCTCAAAAATTTAAGACACCAGGTGTCAATGTCAAAGCTCATCACTCTTCCACTCCCCGTCGATGTCCAGATTGCTCAGCAACTCATCTTCTTCTTTTCTGTCCTTCCTTCAGACAAAAAACTGTTTCACAGAGGAGGGATTTCGTTATGAGGGAGCAGCTATGCTTCAATTGCCTGAGAACTCAGCACACGGCGTCTAATTCCCCGTCAAAACATCGCTGCAAGCATTGTCAACAAATGCATCATTCAATGCTTCACTTGAATCACGGCACATCTACTGATACTACGGCCACAGCCACTAATCATACGTTAACTACTATCCCTGAGTCCCAAAATATGCTTAATGCCTTTTCTGTTAGCACCTTCAACACAGTACTACTGGCAACAGCTAAAGTTGTTTTGAAATCTTCTGAAGGGAGAAGTCTTGTTGTCAGAGCTCTGCTGGATCAAGGCTCTCAAGCAACTTTCATATCATCTACCGCTGCTGCTTATTCTCGACTATCCAAAACAAGGGTAAATATTCCCATTTCTGGAATAGGATCTTGTGAAGCTGCGGTAGCTCGATCATTAGTTCATTTGAAAATTCAATCGCGCATACTACCAGAATTTCAAATTGAAAGCAAGGCATTAGTTCTACCAAAATTAACAAAAATGGCAATTCCTCAGAAATTCACGCATTCGGACTACTCTCATCTTATCGGACTGCAACTAGCAGACCCGGACTTCTCAGATAATTCCTCAATAGATCTCATTCTCGGCGCTGACAATTATCATGCTATTCTTCAAGAAGGAATCCGAAAAGGAAGGCCAACGGCACAAAACACGACGCTTGGTTGGGTATTGTCAGGGCCACTCCAATCTTCTAGTTACAATGAACCTGTTCTAGTAACGACACATACTATTTCCATTAATACGGAATTCTTGGAGTTGGATCGCGTTATTCGAAAATTTTGGGAGATAGAAGAGCTACCATTACCATCCCCGCTTCCTTCCGACGAAGATAAGGCCTGTGAGGAATATTATAGGCAAACCACGACACGAGATTCTTGTGGACGATATATCGTTCGATTGCCAATCAAGCAAGATTGTGTACGGCCGTTGAAATTTGGAGATTCTAGAGCTTCATCTGTTAATTGTTTACTAGCAATGGAAAGACGCTTTCTTCGCGAACCAGCTTTAAAATCAAGATACGTGGAATTCATGCAAGAATACCACAGCCTTCAACATATGAGATATACTTCTTCTCCTCAATCTGAACTTGAAGCTAATACACAATTCTATCTGCCACATCACGGAATTCTGCGAGAAGATAACATGAGCACGAAACTTAAAGTCGTGTTCAACGGTTCAAGAAAATCGAGAGGAGGATGTTCTTTAAACGAATGTTTGGCAACCGGACTTGCTCTTCAACGGGATCTCCGCTCAATTATCCTACGTTGGAGGAAACATTCAATAGTATTCACTGCCGATATAAGGATGATGTTTCGTCAGATTAGGACTCATGATGAAGATAATAACTTGCAGCGTATTGTCTGGCGTAAGAATCCATCTGAGCCTGTCCAAGACTTCCAGCTATGTACTGTTACATATGGAACTACTCCAGCACCATTCCTTGCAATTCGGACTTTGCTACAGCTGGCTGAAGACGAGCGGTCAAGCTTCCCTTTAGGATCCAAGGTCCTAAGTACTGATTGTTATGTGGACGACATTCTCACTGGTGCCGACGACGTAAAAACTTCGCTTGAAGTGCAACGACAACTTATAGGCATCTTAAATTCTGGTGGGTTTCAACTTCATAAATGGTCGTCCAACGATCCGATTCTCTTAAAAGCTGTTCAAAACCAAAGTCCAGCTTTAATCTCTCTTGCAGAAGATAGCAGCGTCAAAACACTGGGACTCTTATGGTATCACAACTCAGATTCTTTTGGATTTCAAGTCACCTTATCAGATCCACCTCCTATCATTACCAAGCGAAACATTTTGTCCGATGTGGCTAAACTTTACGACTCACTCGGTCTTTTGTCACCCACAACTTTATTAGCCAAGTCTCAATTTCAATCACTATGGCTCGAGAAACATCTGGAGTGAGATACACCAGTGCCAGATAAAATTGCAGAAGAATGGTTAACACTTCGTCAAAATCTTTATCACCTGGAGGAAATAGTTTTACCTAGATGGATAGGATGTCATTCTAAAAGCCAGTCGTATGAACTACATGTTTTCTCGGATGCTTCGGAAAAGGCCTACGCAGCGGTAGCCTACCTTAGAGTCTGCCATGATTTCGATAACGTTCAAATTTCCTTGATATGCTCCAAAACTAAGTTGTCTCCTATTAAAAAACTCTCAATTCCAAGGTTAGAATTGTCTGGAGCTCATTTAATGGCACGCTTAATAAGCACCTTCCAATCTTCAATGGGATTTGCGGATATCCCTGTCTACTGCTGGACTGATTCCCAAATCGTCTTAGCCTGGTTGAAGTCTCACCCTTCAAGGTGGAAAACTTTTGTGGCCAATCGGTGCACTCACATTCACGAACTGGTTCCAACAGCTCACTGGCGACATGTCCCTGGATCCCACAACCCAGCTGATTGTGCTTCCCGAGGAGTGCAACCCAATGCATTGCCCAGGCATGATATTTGGTGGCAGGGTCCTGCATGGCTAAAACTACCTTCAACTATGTGGCCTAATGCAAACTTAACGCCATTAGAGAAGACAACAGATTTAGAAGAGAGAATGTCAGCATCTACTAGCATCATTTCTGCGAATGAACATCCAACTTGGGAATTGATTGGTAAATACTCCAGCCTTCATCGTTTGTTACGCATTACTGCACTTTGCATGCGTTTTCGTGATAACATTAGATGTGAACCTCTAAAACGGAACCTCACGCATTTATCAGCCTCAGAAATAGAAACAGCACGTTTATTCTGGACTCGTCAATGTCAGCAAGAGAGCTTCCCTAAGGAGTATCATTCACTATCCAAAGGAAAGAAAATCAAAACAACCAGCTCACTTCTGCTCCTCGCACCTTTCTTCGATGTCTCAACAAAAACCTTACGTGTCGGAGGAAGACTTCAGAATTCGGAACTACCAACAGATAGTAAGCATCAGTTTATTCTAGCAAAGAACTCTCGTCTCACTGATCTCATCATTCACGAAGCTCATCAAGCCACTCTACATGGAGGTGTCAGTCTCATGCTTAACTATATTCGCCAGCGATTCTGGATTTTATCATGTCGAGATAAAATAAGGCGATATGTGCGTCGGTGTGTCATTTGTTTTCGTCAGAGGGCGTCCTCTCAGTCCCAGCTTATGGGTATTCTACCAGCTGATAGAGTTAGACCAGCACGACCCTTCCTACACACCGGTCTTGATTATGCTGGTCCTGTACAAGTTCGACACGGACCTGGAAGAGGAAAATCGTCGCACAAAGCATACATTGCCATATTTGTGTGCATGGTAGTCAAAGCAGTGCACATTGAGCTGGTCTCTGATCTAAGTACTCCAGCGTTTATAGCGGCGTATAAGCGCTTCACTGCCAGACGCGGATTTTGCGAGAAAATTTACAGCGATAATGCAAAGGACTTTGTTGGTGCGGCAACAGAATTTCAACAAGCTAGTAGTCTACTTAAAGGACAATTGCCTGAAGAACTTTCATCTATTTTAGCTTCTCAAAGGACCACGTGGTATTTTATTCCTCCAAATGCACCAAACTTTGGCGGATTATGGGAAGCTGGCGTCAAAGCCATTAAACATCACCTCAAGCGCGTCATCGGTGATTCAACTCTTACGTTTGAGGAATTATATACCTTATTAACCTTAATTGAAGCCTGCCTGAATTCTAGGCCTCTTCATCCTATTAGTTCCGATACAAAAGATCCAGAGGCTATAACTCCCGGACATTTCTTAATCGGCTGCGCACCATTATCACCTGTAGAACCGAATTTGCAGTCAATCAATATAAATCTACTCACTAGATGGAAAATGGTGCAACGAATGTATGAAGACTTTTGGCGCAAATGGTCCGCAGATTACCTTAACAATCTCCAAGTCCGAACTAAATGGAAATCACCTTATCCCAACCTAAGGCTAGAGTCTATAGTTCTCATCCGAGAAGATCGTATACCACCATCGCAATGGGCTCTCGGCAAAATAGTGGCGGTTCATCCCGGCACAGACGGACTCGTGCGAGTTGCATCCATTAAATGCAAGGATACGATCCTTAAGCGTGCAGTGAGTAAAATTTGTCCTTTACCAATTCCGATCAACGAAGAAGAGGAACCGGAGTAGTCACGGCAGGCGGTGATAATATTACGTTTCGTCACTGGGACGAGGCGGGCGGTTATGTCGACACCTAAACAAATTTTTAATTTATTTAGAAATGTTCATATAACATTGGCATTGTAATTTTCTAATACTCATCATGCTTATTGTCATTCATACTCATTTACTTTGCTTATCTCTTTACATTGTAAAAATTTGCTTATCTATTTGCTTTGTATAAATTCCTAACCGTTAAATTTTGAGATCATTGTACCTCACATCTGCTGACTGAGTTTTTAGTTTTTAATAAAGTTTAAAGCATTCAAGAGACCGGTCGAGTTTTATTTCAGTGCGAATACCTAAATCCTAGCATTACTTCTATACAGTAGTCAAAACTTATCCCAAACCTAAAAAACCAAAGGATGTCAAAGCATTCCTTGGATTTGTAGGATACTATAGGCGTTTCATACAAAACTTTTCAAAACTAGCAAAACCGTTAACAAAACTGCTAAAAAAGGATGTGCCGTTCCTATGGGACAGCTTTTGTGACGAGTCTTTTAGAACTCTAAAAGAAAAACTGATCACTTCTCTCATACTTGCATACCCAGAATTTGATAAACAATTTATCATTACAACTGACGCAAGTGACATAGCAGTTGGTGCAGTTCTATCACAAGGCGAAATTGGTAAAGATCGACCCATATGCTATGCTAGTAGAACCTTAAATCCAGCAGAAACAAGGTATTCTACTATCGAGAAGGAATTACTAGCCATTGTATATGCAGTTGAACAATTTCCACCCTATGTATATGGTAGAAATTTTACCATCATAACGGACCACAAACCGCTAGTTTGGTTAATGAAATTAAAAGATTCCACTTCTCGACTCATGAGACGGCGAATCAAGTTGGAAGAGTATGACTACACTATCATGCACAAACCAGGCACATTGAACGCCAACGCAGATGCCCTAAGTAGAATAATTCCTACAGAGGAAGTAGTAGATGAAGAGAAAGTTGTAAATATAATGACCAGAAATCAAGCTAAAAATCAAACCAATACGGCAAGCTTACCGAAATCGGATGACTTATACAGTAAATACATTTCAGCTGTTCATCCAGCTAATAATTTAATAACAGAAAGCAGCGATAACTTGTTGAACCAAAAAGGTATCAACCATAAATTCTTCTTATTACCAAAATCTGTAGATGAAACCGAGTCCTATTTGAAAGACCTCTTTCCTGCTATGGAAAATGAGCTTACTACAGACCATATAAAATGCTATCAAATGAAGAAACATAGTTACATAATAGCTAAAAGTGAAATACCTATGAGAACTATAGACGATCACAAACAGGTGTTAAACGTATTAACCCAAATTAAAAATCATGGTATTCAAAACAAATTTAATGAAATAAACCTATCACTTCCGAACATAGATTTATTAGCGCTCTCAGAACTAAAGAATATGATTCATTTCATATTCGGAAGCCAAATTCCTGTTAAAATTTTCTTATCTCGCGTAAAAGTAGTAACAAGCACTGAAGAACAAAAACAAACAATAGAGACGTTTCATTTGTCTCCAATCGGAGGACATCAGGGAATTACACGTACAATTAAGAAGATCCAATCAATGTATAGTTGGCCCAGACTCAGTCAGGACGTGGAAAGTTTCATTAAGAAATGCCCATCCTGTCAGGACAATAAGCTCTCTAAGAATCCGAAAATCCCGATGAAAATTACCACAACCAGTTACAGACCTTTTGAGAAGGTGTCACTAGATATAGTGGGACCACTCCCGGTTAGTCACGAAGACAACAAATTCCTCTTGACCTTCCAGGATGATCTTACAAAATATACGGAAGCGATACCTTTGCGCAATGCCGAAGCTCGAACAGTCGCCGAAGCATTCACTATAAAAATAGTCTGTAAACATGGCATACCCGAGTCCATATTAACCGATCAAGGATCTAATTTCCTGAGCGATATATTTACTCAAATGTGTAAGTTGTTAAAAATTTCCAAATTACAAACTACCCCATACCATCCTCAAGCAAACGGAGCCTTGGAGCGAAGTCATAGGACTCTGGCCGAGTACTTACGCCATTACGTAAATCGCGATCCACTCACATGGGACACTTGGATCCCTTACGCAATATTCGTATACAACACTAGCATACATTCTAGCACTGGATATTCCCTTTATGAACTCCTATAAGGATTTCCCCCAAAAATACCTTCCACTATTAAAACTTCTCCAGTCATAAACTATAACTATGACAATTACGCGAATGAACTCAGAGCAAGACTTCAACACAGTCACCAAATTGCTCTAGAGAGTCTGATAAACGTGAAAGAAAAATCCAAACTTACGTATGATAAAAGTACTAAAACCAAATCATATAATATTGGAGACAAAGTACTATTGCAAAATCATGCAAAAAAGAATAAATTATCTCCATTATAGATTGGACCGTATGAAATAGTTGGAATTAATTCCACCGAGAACTCTACGATTAAGATAGGAAATAAGAATAAAACAGCGCATAACAATAATTTGAAATTATATATAGATTAACTTATAATCAAACATCCCCACTACAGGATTATCTTTTTGGCAATTGTTTTCTGGCAAGCAACACTGGCAACAGCAGCTAATGTGGAACCATTAAGGGTTACCCAATTAGGCGCTAACCCCGAAATATATTTCGACGAAGTAGGACAAGCGGGATTATTCAGCAACGATTGGCAAGTAATTATCTACTACGAGCTTAGAGTCTTCAACTTTGAATTAGAAAAATTAAGTAACTGTACAGAAAACGCTCGTATTCTTTGTGATTTAATAGAACGATATCATAATAGGTTACCCTTGTGCGATGATATCACACACCAATTACACACTAAGACAGAATTCACTCTTATTAAAACCTGAAACTGGACGGTTTAAGAGAGGCTTGTTTAACGCGGTAGGCATGTTGAGCAAAACTTTATTCGGAACACTAGATGCTGATGACGCACTAGAGCTAAACTCACATATTGAGAAAGTAAACAATGATCAAGAATACTTATCACATTTAATTAAAAATCAAACCCTCATAATAGACACTACAGTAAACATTTTCAACAAAACCCGTTTAGCAATAAAGGAACAGTTTATGCACATAGAAGGTAAACTAGAGACCTTAAGATATACAGTGAACAAAGTCAGCACACAGACACTCCACCAAAATATAACCACGGACTTAGAAACCATGGTCTATTTAACAGCACTGATGATGTTACGTTTTCAATCTACTCAAAATCTATTAATCGATCTAGTAACTGACGTACGCCACGGAAAACCCCATCCTTCAATTACCACACCTGACCAAATGAGAATGATTTTAGAAACAATACAGAAAGAAATCCCCGACACGCTCACAAGATAAAAACAGCTTATTACAATTATATCAAATTAGTTCCGTTCGTACAGCCATAGTCGACAATAGAACAATATTCCACCTGAAAATTCCACTCCGCTTCAAGGAAAAATATCATTTAATAAAAGCATATCCACTACCCAATTCATACAAAGATCAATTTGCATACATTAAACCTTCTTTAGAATATCTTGTCGTTGATTACAATAGAAAACATTATCACCCCTTGAATACAATAGTCCTTCAAAATTGTTAGACACATGATCTAGTATCATATCTGTGTCGAATAATCCATCCTATTTTCAATGTTCATTCAAGCAACAACCTGTGTGAAATAGATTTACTAAAACATAGCAACAAAATACCATCTCATTGTAAGATCCAAACAGTACCTCAGTTAGATTTTTGGATTCAACTGTCTCAACCAAACAAATGGCTATTCTCCATGCAAAATCCAGTTACTATTGATACTGTTTGCGGAGATGAAATTAAGCCCAGATTGCTATAAAACACTGGAGTAGCTCAAATAGCTTCAGGATGTTACTTAAGGACTAGAGATCTAGTCATACAAGCACATAATGTAAAACAAACAGAGCTCAATAATCATTACCTACCTCCTCTTAACCTCACATATACAATGCCACAAATAAAACAAGAGAGCCCTATAGCAAAACAAGTACTTGTAATTAGATTTCACGAATTTCACGGAATTACAAGAACTTAATGCCGCTATAAAACAAGAGGAAAAAGACCTAGAATCACATCGATTAAAAAACTTGTCATTTCACGACATACATCATTACACGCTATCCTACTCAATAATTATCATTGTAATTATTGTCTTTGGAGCAATACTGTCGAGAAAAAAGTTGCTAAAAAAGGAAAAGGAAGAAGATAGTAATGATCACTTGGAGGAAGTTAAGCATGACACTTCCAACCAACTGATCATGCAAACCGAACATTTACATGCATACAGTAGTTAAAGCAAAAATGCGCAGAAACCAATTTCCACAAGCTTTAATTTTTTACTCAGATACACATAAAAAAAAAAGCTTACAAAAGCCATATGTAAAAAAAAAGAGAGAAAGAAAAAATAAGCTTAATTAAACTTAAAATTATATATGTAACTCCTAACATTAGTGAAAATTTTCTTTTATAATGATTAACGCCTAACTATATGCAAATATTTTTAAACCTTTTGAACTTTTCATTATTTTTAAACATAATATTACTTACTACATAAATAAAAAAAAGGACGAGAATTGTACAACTATATATTAAAAAAAAGGAACTTATATTTTATACTTTTTTAACTGTTATATCCCATAGACCTGATACAATTAGATAAGTTAATTAAGGCCTAAAGATATGCAAATATTTTACTTTCAACAAGCAAATTAATGTAACTAGAATAATCCTAAAGATATGCAATAATATAACCAATAACTATTGATGAAATTAATGTATCTAGAATAACCCTAACAATATGCAATAAGACGACTGACAACTAACTTAGAGATATAAAACTAACGAATTAATTAATATAAGAAAAGATTAGCACACTGTGGAACCAGACTCCGAGCTCACTTATCAAACAGAAAGTTTACTCCTGAACTTTCTTTTTCTAAGGGGGATGGTGCAATGAGCCCACAGCCTCATCACTTTCTCCATTGCCCCAATAGGCTAAACGCCAAAGCCCTATCAATAACTTATCAAATTTCACATTTGCATCGTCATCGAATATCATTCTCGAATATCAATAACATTTCAATTCCCACGGTAGAGAAATTCTAAATTCTCAGGGAAGATATTTCAAAAGAACCTTCAAAAATTCATCCTAAAACCAAATGTATACTTACATGCATTAGTTTCGCTTTGTAAGAGCAAATATTTCCGCATAAACACTGCGACACATTTCCACATTAGTTCCGCATGACAAATTGTTCAAAAAACAAACATTCCCCATATGTGAAAATGCAGTCGCATCACAACAGAAACAATGTCGTTTAACTCATAAAATGTCGCAACCCATTTTCAAGTACACGACGCTTATGCTCTTGAAAATTGACAGTCGTATACACCCCACAGCGCTGGGTCTTGCATCATGAAAATAAACAAACATGCACCATATGTTTACCTTTGCCATGATGTAAGCCACTGCACTGCTGGTTGTGACAATATGTCGGTATACATACAAATTATGTGTTCACTATTGACCAATAGCAGGCATTTTCTTCGCATTCTCTTTGCTCATGCTTAAACGGCTTATACATGTTATGTATAACATTGCCCAATAGAAGCTATTCAGCCAATTCTTATGTGCCTGAACGGCGTGCTACTGCAATGATATTATGCAGCTGGGCGTGTTTCATTTTTTAAAGATGAGGAAGTAAATTCCCTCCACGCGGATTTCCGTGATTTGAATGGCAAGTACTGAAACTGCCTAAATAAATAGCCGCGTTCTAACCAAGAACAGGCAGTGAGTTTTTGGACCTGTCGGCAGTCAGATTTCGCAGTCAGATTTCGGCAGTCAGTTTTCACTTTCAGTTTTGTAAAAGTCAAAACAATAAGGTTGACCCCCCACCAGCGGTAAGGCAACCTATTCTATTCCACATTAAAATTAAAGAACAGTTTTAAATCATTCAGAAAAATTTATAAAAGAATCAGTTCCAAAAGACGCGGTTGTGAAAATAAAGAAACAGCATTTAATAGAAAACAGTGTTTCATTTAATAATTAAAAATCAAACCCAAAGGGCCAGCGACCTTCTCCCTCGTGGAAAGTACATCGCAGTCCTTGTCGCGACGAACATAAAAAGAGGAACCCGCGACAGAACAGGTTCTTCATGTAGTTAGACTTTCTAAACTTAGGTTCGAAGAAAATCAAACTAGGAACACCTTTCGTGCCCATGTGGGATCAGAAATATAAACATTCTCTCGCCCTCTGGATTAAGTATTCAAAAGGGATGGCTCTGAATCTTTTAAATAAATACGGGTTTGAACACGCGAAAGGATTGGGTCGAAATTTACAAGGAATAGTTAAGCCAATTGATGTCCCATATCAATCGAGCAGGATTCGGTTCAAGTGACTAACCCATGCAACAACGCTAAACCGGCGCGCATTAAGAGCATTTGCTGATGAGTGACTTATTGGTCCAAAGTTTTCAACAGATTATCCGGGAACGTCTCAACATCTGGTTACACGTAGTGTAAATTGGTACCTAAAAGCAAAGCAGCCTGTTGCACGATTAAGCAACAAAAAGGGAAGCCACGTTGTCCTCCGCAAAAAAACAGACAAAAAAACGTGAGAGGAGCCGCTTTCTATGATCAACACAACGTATATATTAGTTCAATTTGACACAGCTTGATCGATGGTTAGAAGGCATAACAAGTCACAGACCAAGTCGATTGAGTTATAGGGAAGATCATCATAGACGAGATACCTTCTATGTAGCTAGACGAAGCCTCCCTTTCTGAGGATACGCCGAAGACAAGGATTGAAATAATCAGACACGGCTTAATCGATCGGTAAGAAGAAAACCCAAGTCGGAGGCCAAGACGACTAAATCACAGCCAAAGACAATCAGAGATGAGATATCTTCTACGTAGCTAGCGGAAGCCTCCACTTCTGAGGATACGCCGAAAATATGCTTTTTCGTGTTACACCGCGTTCTTTTTTGCCGCTTCGGTTGTTATTTCTACCACCTGTAAGTGCCACACGATTCATGACAGCTGACTTCCCACATAAACCTGAGTATTCAGCAGTCCCGAGAATCTACGCGGAGTTCAAGGTTATAGTCTGTACACGTGGGTCAGGTGCAACACCGTAAGACTTCCAGCGTGCTTAAAGTGACTGAATTAATTTTAGTGAAAAAAAAAAACCGTAGGCAGAAATCTTATCAAACGCGGACGGCAAATCACAGAATTTTCTATTAGCTAAGCTTGTCGAATGCCGACGGCAAATCAACTAGTTTCTATTTATTTGAGCCATCAAAGGCCGACGGTAAAGCACACCAATTTTCTATAAGCTGCGTGTCCGTGAATACCAGCATCTAATTAACAATTGCTTTTTCATCTTGACTTTTTCCAAATGACTATTCACCCTTGCAAATTTTCCATCAAATAAAGGGTTTTCCAATAAGAGGTGTTATTTTAATTAGCCCGCTATTTCGGTAGATATCACTTTTGGAGCTGTCATGCATGAAAATGATCCGGAATTCTATCGAAAACTCATCTTGAGTGATGAGGCCCATTTCCACCTCGATGGCTTCGTCAACAAGCAAAATTGTCGCATCTGGGGCTCGGAAAACCCAAGAGTTATTGTTGAAAAGCCTCTCTATCCTCAACGTGTGACTGTTTGGTGCGGTTTATGGTCCCGCGGGGTCATTGGACTTTACTTTTTCGAAAATGAGGCTCGAGGAACAGTTACGGTGAATGGATTGCGCTATCGACAGATGATTACTGATTTTTTATGGCCGTAATTGGATGGTATTGATCTGGGCAACGTTTACTTTCAACAAGACGGCTCTACGTGCCATACAAGCAACGAAACCATTGATCTTTTACGGGAAAAGTTTCCGGACCGTGTTATCTCTCGAAGAGGTGATCACAACTGGCCACCGAGATCTTGTGACTTAACCTTGCGACTTCTTCCTTTGGGGCCACGTGAAAGAGAAGGTCTACGCCAACAGCCCAGCGTCGATTCAAGACCTCAAAGATGGAATTCGTGAGGCTATCGAGGACATAGGGCAGCCACTTTGCGATTTGGTTATGGAAAATTTCATGAAAAGGATATGGTCCTGTAGGCGTGGTCGTGGTAGTCATTTGGCTGTTGTTATTTTGCATTATTAACGGCGTACCTTCCTCTTTATAATGACATAAAGATCCGATCATTTATCTCAAAAAATGACACTTTTCTTTGAATATCAAAATAACACCTCTTATTGGAAAACCCTTTATAAGCAGGAAACCATAAGACAGGAAACTACTCAAACGCCGACGGAAAATCGACGGATTTTCTGTTTGCGTGAGTAATAAGTGCCGTGAAAATAGTTGGCCTACCCGGGATTGTATTTCGCGACGGAAGTAAACAGGGGATATGGAAATTTTCACCAGCTGACCCCACCCATTTATTTTAAGAAATAGTCGAACATAAAGAGCTTCGTTTCCCCTTAGAGGAGACAGTGGCTGGCGTAGGTGTTATATATCTAATATGCGGCGAGTGTTAAGTTGTGTCGAGACACTTTTAAATGGATTTTTCCCATCTTTCCAAAGCTTTATGAACTATTCCCACGTTAATTTATTGATCGCTAAGTGGAGCCGAGACACTTTTAAGCGGACTTTTACTGTCTCCAGCGAAACTTTTTCCAATATTCCCACATTCTGGCAAAGTCATCGCGATAGTTTCTGTGCTGAGACATTGGTGGTTAACTTTAGTTGAGACAACGGCTTTATCCACAGCAAACTGATATATGAGTGCAGTTCGTTCTATGCCTGAGTTTAGGACTCGGTCTCGTGGAGAGAACTTTTTTTTTCATTCGTGTGGGGTGATATCTTTTAAAATTCCCACACACTGTGTTACGATTAGTGCCAAGCATATAGTTTATCCAACATCCAAGTGTGGGCCGGTTCCAGATCGAAAACTTTCCGTGGTAGGAGGTGTGAACCGCAAAAGTAAAGAACATTACGAACGGCGACGTACCGAGTATTAAAGTGCTCCCTCGCTACCGCTCTCCTACTGAGAAAAAAACGTTACAATACTATAGGATGCATTTTTTGTTGGCCACTGTGTAAAGATTACATAATCTTGTTAGCATACTGATAATAGGGGGAATATTTCTATATAGCATAACGATTAAAGACTAAAAGGTATACATATAATAAAATGTATAAATTGGGTCCATTCAAAATAATGTAAGATTTGCCAAAAGGGATGGTACTTCTGTAATGTTCTCTGCTGTTGTTTCGGTGCCCAACCGTACAATACAATTCTTTGCGTATAGTTTTAAAAAGCAGTGCTGTTAGACCTGGCTCTAGGGGCAAAATATATGAGAGTTTCCGCCATATATTTTCGGTCTATATAGATTTATTTACTTTATGGTTTAGATGATGGGTGGACGGATGGATTGAAGAAAAAGTTTTTAGTTTTGAAAAAACGTCACCCTGGGAGGGTGCCCTAGAACCTGGGCCACGAGAAGGCCCATTATTCACCCTCCAGACCTATGAGGAATGATCATAGGTCGCAACCAGGCGCTCTTATAAACCACATAATTAGTTCCCAACGCCCCTGCGGGCCTCATACAATTCAACCAGGAGGTATAAGCCAAGCAATCTACAACGTTTTCCGGGTAGAGCCGGGCAGTGAGAAAGAAAGCTAGGCACTGTTTCGGATTCCTCCGCGCATCCTCTACATATGGGATTATCAACAAGTCCCAACCAATGTAGGCGACCCTCGAGAGAACAGTGTCCAGTAACAATAGACACCAGAATTCTCAGGGTTGGCTTGGTCAGTCCTAGCAGCTTTTTCGTGAAACTTGGGTTAGGTTTGCCCACAGTTCCTTTGTTGTTCTTCCCGAAAGTTCGTCTAACCAAAGACAACTATGTTGGGAATCGGCCCAAGTCGCAATTGTAGAGACCCGGTGCGATCCCAATTGTGGGGGATGGTGCTTCCGAGGGCGCACCAAGACGCGCAAGCTCGTCCACTTCTTCGTTTTCGCCGAAATTACTGTGACCCGACACCCAAAGAACGAGTATCCTGTTACACTGAGAGAGGGAATTTAGGGTGGTCATACACTCCAGTACTAAGTTGGAGGTTGTGAAAGGTTTTGGCAAAGCCTTGACAGCCACTTGGCTGTCCGATCAGATGGCTATCTCTTTGTTCTCAGTGTTCGAGCAAAGTAGTTTCCTTCCCGCTTCAAGAATGGGCTTGGAGTCTACCTGGGAGACCGTGATATGACTTTCCAAGTATATGGTAAGTTCCTAATGAGCCTCCTCACAGAACACATCCTCCGGGGTTGTCTTCAGGTTTTGTAGTCGTCCGTATTAATTATGATGTCTATCAATGGGTTAAGCACAGATTGTGATGCCCATTCATCCGTAGATTGAATTTTCGTTTTAGAACTACTTATCAGTCTGGTCTTGAAGAGGTGGTCGCTCTCCCTGTTAATGTAAGGTGCGATGGATCGCACCAAATCAAAACTCGGGTGCACTCCTGGTTCTCGAATGGATCCAGCCTTGATTCAGATACAGCTTTAGCGTTGTCATAGACGTCCTCTTCTTAATGTGTATCTGAACGATTTAGATGAAAATAATAGCCAATTAATGTATGGGACAAAATAAAATTCCACTATTATAAAGATTGCTGATAACATGTGTATAAACAAAATTTCTGCACATTTTCATTACATTTTGACTTGCTCACGATCTGAGATGTTATTAGATAGGAGTTGATAAAGTCGTGACGTCGGTTTTTGGCATTTTAGATTTTTTGGAAAGTTTTTGTACCTAAATTTTTTATTAATGACATCCATCCTATACTGACCGAATGACTTAAAATTTCTTCTTCAGGTCTATAATATTTTGGATATGTTCACAATATGGGGTGCTTAATATTTGCAACTAAATAGTTATTGATTTTGGTTTTTATATGAGTACTACTAATAAAATTCCTAACTGTTAATATAATTCCTATTTATTTAGCATATTCAAGAAAAAACAAAAAAGACAATAATCTATAAATTTATTTGACTCTTCTGATGATTAGACATTATATACTTACTTGTAAACAAACTTTGGAAATTTTTATTTGTAAATGTTATTATTGTCATAGACAAGCAATTCTTTTAAAAGGCATAATTAATATAAAAATTTAGAATTTTAATTTAGAAAAGAGAATAAATAAATATACTTAAATTAAAAGAAAAAAGAAAGAAACAACAATATAAATTTTCGCAAAGTTTTTATCTTCATAATAAGCTTACTTAAATTGTCATCTTTGGTAGTATATTAATTATGTGGTTCTGCCAACGGTTCCAAGACTTCTGGAATTATTTATCCGTGTTCTGTTTTGGAAGGATCGCGTAAATTGGCAATAAAAGGATCTGAGCTGATTAATAGTCTGTGTAGCAAATCAGTGTTGGTGTCAAGTCTTGAAGTCTTTCTTATGAATAATTCTCTATATTGCTTATTTCATACCTTGCGTCTTTCGCTTCTTTAGCTTTTTGTCCAATCGGAAGAATACAAGATATCCCTTTCATTCCTGACATTAACATTTCCAATAAATTTAGCTGGACAGACCACATCTTGTCCGTTGCTAAAGTAGAATCGCAATATCTTGGATTTCTAAAAAGTGTAAGAAATATTTCAGCCCATCAAATCCAGCGCTCCTCTACAAGTCCTATATCAGATCAAATCCAGCGCTCCTCTACAAGTCCTATATCAGACCTAGAATAGAATACAATTCTATCATCTGGGCCGGGGCTGGTCGTACAGCCTTAGCTTCTTTAGATATTGTCCAAAAGAGATCCTTTAAGATCATTGGAAATTTGGCTTTAACACTCCATATCGACCGATTCCAGCACCGGAGCAATGTTAGATTTCTTTCGCACTTTTATGGCTATACGTATGGCCGATGTTCCGCTAAAATATATAGTCTTATCCCTTGTACATTAATTCCTGTACGCAATATTCTCGCTGCAAGTAGCGCACATCCCTTCACCCTTCACAATACTATCGGCCGTACAATAAAATTCCGTGATGCTTTTTTATCCCGAAATGTGCGAATATGAAAGAGTTTACCAACTTTTGTTTTCCCGGACTTACAATCTGCGAAGGTTCAAGAATGACATACAACGGCACTCCTGCCATTTTCCTCGTGTCCACTAATCCTTTCCCCAGGCTCCTTCATGTCATGCTGTGCTTTGCATCATAGAGTATCCCTTGAGCTTGGCTTAATAATAAAAAAAAAAAGTTTAGGCACGCTTACAGGCATCGAGTATAGTTCTAATATATACATACTTATTATACACATAACACTTGTCCAAATTAATTTGGAGTATCCAACATAAAAATGAATCGATTTTTTTAGAACAAATTATTACCAATCATTTCAGCAGACTTCTTCTTGGTTCTTGCTGGTTCCCGTTTGTTGTTTGGGCATAACTATCAGCGAACCGAATTCGCTCTTTACACAAATCTTGACGACATATGCCGGGTACAGCGATTAAATGAATTGGTGATTACTGGTATACCTGAAATAAATGACATCAAACCCAGTGAAATGTTAAATAACATTGCTGGTATTATCAAGCACTCTCTTTCCCCTTATTTAGACGTTTTTCGAATAAAGTATGGCAGCAAAAAAAGAGTAAAATATTCATCACCCGCTGCAATAATTGCTCGTTTCCCCAGCCAAGCATGGAGAAATCAAACTCAACCAACTGGGTGTTGGGTTCACATCGGAATCTACCATAAGATTTGCTGAGAGTCTTACAAAATTCAATTACCGCATATTACGTGAAGCACAGCGGCTCAAACATCAGGAAAAAACCATACATTCCGCTTATACATGTAATGGATATGTATTTATTAAACCTATCAAGGAGAGTAACCCAATTAAAATTTCGCAACTGGACAAACTGTTAATATATTGTTGCCAGAATGAACGTTTAGGAGCAAATCAGAATTAATACCTACAATTCTTCTTTTATTATCTTTTGTCTTGAGATCATTTAGCTATTCTTTTTTTCTTTTTTCCTTTTTCTTTTATTTCTTTTGCATTTCTAATTTAGTAGTACCTAGTAAAGTTCTGTTTAAATTTTTATTCTTTTATTTTTATTTTATTTTAAGTTTGTAATAATTTTAAGTTCTTAATTGCTATGAATGTGAAGCTTATTTTCTCTGAAATTGTTGTTTGGTGGTGCAGCTACATACGATATTTTTATTCATTGTTTTTACATTGCACATTGGAAATCAATGAAAGCTTGCTTTTGGTCGTCCGATGACCCGTGTTTTCTAACACAAACGTGACCACGCACGGGGTGAGAACGTTGCTCAACATAACGTCAGCTGGATACTGATTTGGTCCATACGCCACAACCTCATATTGGCAGAAAATCGATTTTTATGTTTTAAGTGAACTATAGGAAAAACTAGTCGCTAAAACTGTATTCAAAATTTTATAAAATGTTCCTCATATGCTTACGATATTCGTCACTTATTTTTGTGAAATTTGTTAATTCACTATTCAACTTATTAACAGGTTTCTAAAAGTCTACATTTTCTTGTTATGGTCCACGTGCAAAAGGCGAAACGAAAACGTTATGTAAATGTAGGTTATGGACCAAAATTGTTCTGAATATCCACTAAAATGGCCTGAATAAATCTTATACCTAATTTATACATTAATACTCAATTTCTAAAAATGTTAGCAGTAAAAGCAAAATTTTTTCCAGGAAAATAATTCTATATTTGCAAAAAAAAAGAAGCACAGAATAAACATTGTTCAAAAACTTAGTTTTACTTCTACTATTTTTAAGGTACGATCTATCGCTGAATGTGTACAGTCTACCTCCTGTATGTTGGAATGTTCCGGTTCCGAAAACTTTTGAAGAATCTTCTTTATCTCTGGATGAGAGCATAAAAATATCTTAAGAGCAGTTGCATTTATTTTATTCCTATTTTGTGGAACACAAGAATCGCTCCACAAAGTTATTATTCTTATTGCTGCGTGATCTTCTAAAACTTGTTGCAATATTTTTATCAGCGCGCTGCTAATATCATTGCCGCTTCGACCGCTATGTGCTTCTGTCCACACCGCGCAGTAAGTTATTTTAGAACCATTGAAGAGTATTGCCGTGGCCGTCAAGTTGAAAACATTTAGTTTGCGATTATAATAAAAGCAAGATGCGTTTCCTTTTGGAAGACAAAAAACCTGTTGCAAGTCATAGCAGATAACGCAATGGTCGTCATTAATATTGTGGTTTCTTTCCGCTTCATTTTCAAATATTTCCTTCTCTGTAGGATGCGGTGTATTTTTGAAGAGGTAGCATCTGTCACATATATCCATCCTAGGCTTATAAAAGGACATGTTGAACTCAAAGTTGAATACTTTTCTGTAGATAGAAAGGCTTGCTGGATCTTTATACTTTTCCACATATAGCTGGTACATTTTTGTCAAATTTAAATTGGTTTCAAGGTACGCCTTTTGACTTCCTGCACGACAGTAGTGTGAGTCAACCGTAGGAAAACTTCTAACGTGTTCACGAATTTCCTCCAATTTCTTCATCGGCGTAACATTTTTCACATGCTTTCCTTTTCCTGATGTTAATGGAGCTCTAGAACACTTGTCTACTGAATGTTCGAACGCGTAATATATACGCTTCTTATTAATACATAAAGTGTTCAAAAAGTAAAGCCGACAAACCAGCATTATTTGATTATTAGCTTGTAAGGAATATTTAAATGTGTAATGCTTCTTGCTGTCTTTTCGTGGCTTTTTGGCAGTGTTTTTGTCAATCTCTGGTTTTGAAGGACGATGTCGCTTAACAAATTGCCTTTTAACGAATTTAAAATAAAACTTAGTCTTTTCGTTATCAGGCAGGTTCCAGTGGTGATTAAAAAAAGCTGGAATTAGACGGTAAGCTTCTCGATTCATGACTTCCCCGCATCTGTCCATTACTCCTAGTCTCGTCCACATCTGCAACATGTAACAACAATTTTGAATTACTAAGTAATATTTCATATTATTTGTCAAAGATAACTAACCAGCGCTGCTTTCATATCTCAAATTTTTACGATATTTAGTTGGTTCTTGAAACGGAGAAAATGTTGGATCCAAATCAATATCGTCCGCTAATTACAATGAAATTGGAAAATGGTTAAAATAGAAAAAATGCCAAATGAAATTAGTGTTAAACATTTACGCGAAAAATCTAATGGCGACGCACTCCCACACGAAGAAACAATTTCATTTTGCATGCTGAAAAGTACGTACTTAGGGGTACAAAATTAAAAATATATTAAAAACTGGCAAGTACCTCAAGAGCTCTGTTGACATAGTCGGTATTGGTGAGCTCATAATTTGCTTTTAATACGTCCTTCAATGTCTATAGCTTCTTCACAAGTGAATCAAACCTCAAAATATAAAACTCAATGAAGCTCTATTTTCTATCTTTCTCTCTCACTTTTATACATTCTACCCGGCATTAAACTATCATCAGAAATGCTAGCTCATGTACACGGTTTTTACACGCAACTTTTGACTGAAATCCAATGGAAATGGACCCAAATAGCACAAAATAAGTGTTCAAGTTTTAAAGGTCCACCTCTAATACGTATGATTATGTAACATTATAAGAATTGTAGAATAGAGAAATGATAATATGTGTGTCTTAAGGGCCAAACGCCAATGTGCTTGGAGATGGACCACGCTGCACTTCAAATTGGTGAAATAGATGGAGATGGACCAAAGTAAACACTCAATATCTCAGCAGTAAATAGGAATAGAAGAATTTGGGATAGATATTTGGAAAGAGAATAATCGAAAACCTAAAACTGCATTTCTAGACCAAAAAATTTAAAAGTGGCGTATGGACCAAATCAGTATTCAGCTGACGATAATGTCAGAACGATCGAAGGGTCTTAATATATGCTATTTTAATGCGAGAAGTATTAAAAACAAAATTGACGAATTAAGGGAGGTTTTTGATAGTTCCGATATACATGTGATTTTCGTCACGGAGACCTGACTACATAAGGACATTGCCTCCGCCTTAGTTAATATTCCTGAATATTTATTGCACAGAAATGACAGAACTGATCGTGTCGGTGGTGGGGTAGCTATTTATGTACGCGACTTCTTAAAATCGTCAATAACAAAATTATCCGCACCTTTGCTACGTTTTGAATTTATATGTGTAGAATTGAAAACGTGTAATGATAAATGTCTCTTAGCCTGTGCTTACAGTCCACCAAACAGTTTCAATATCGATAATTCTGCTGAATTCATGAATGCTATCTCCCTATGCACGCATTGATATAACTAGATTGTGTTAGGTGGAGACTTTAATGTTAACCTCTTACGACATTCTGACTTGAGCGACGCCTTCTTGTACATGCTTCAATCTATGGATCTTAAAACAGTAAATGCTTTACCGACTTACTACAATACTACACAACCCTCGCAATTAGATCTACTTTTATTAACTGATTTACACTCAGTACTTTTTCACAACCAATTAAGTCCGCCGAGTTATTTGGACTACGATATATTGTTTCTAACCTATGATTTTGCAAAAAAGAACTCGCCAGAAATACCATCAGACTTCCATCCTATCAGTCTTCTCTGCTTTTTATCGAAGGCTCTGGAAAAGCTTATGACATTACAAATGCTTGGTCATCTTGAAACTTTATGTTTTCTGTCATGCTGGCAATCTGGTTTTCGTCGTGGACATAGCTGCGAGACAGCTTTGCTAAAGGTGACTACAGATCTTCGTTTTGCACTTGAAAAAGGTGAAATTGGTTTGCTGTTCCTGTTGGACTTCTCGAAGGCTTTTGACAGTGTGACTCATTCTAAATTACTAACAAAGCTTTTCTATTTGTATAACTTCTCTTCGTCAGCCATTGCAAGTATAAATTTTTTTGTCTAATAGGTTCCAACAAGTAAAACTAAGGAATGATTGTTCTAAGCTTTTACCATTGGTCTGTGGAGTCCCACAAGGCTCAATTCTGCGACCATTGCTATTTAGCTTATATATAAATGATCTCCCTAGTGTTGTTAAAGATTCAAAAGTACATCTGTATGCTGACGACGTCCAAATATACTTTAATAGACCGATTGGTTTGATCGAGGATGGGGTACAACGTATGAATGATGATCTTCAGCGAATTCACTCATGATTAATCGAAAATAATCTGGCACTCAATGCCAGTAAATCGTGCTGTATGTTGCAATGTAGGAATGACATTGATGTAAATGATGTACCTCCGATAACTCTAAACGTGGTCCGTATCAGCACAAAATATTTGGATGTTCCATCCAAACTTATTGCATATACAAGAGTTTAATCTTCATGCATAAAATTATATATACGAAAGAACCTAGGTATCTTTATGAATATTTAAACTTCCTGCGTTCTCAAAGGCTCCGACAGCTTCTAATTCCTCGCTTTCTCTCTGTACTTGGGCAACGCTCTTACTTTGTGCATACAGCAAATATCTGGAACTCTCTACCTGCGGACATTCAACGGACGACCTCAGCCAGCCGATTCAGAATGTGTGTTGCTGCTCTTATTCTTCACGGTTTCTTTACTTCCTTCCACCTCTGTAATGTTATATTCTTGATAATTAGTTAGTAACGTAGTCAATTAGCTTTATTTATATTTTTGTTACATTGCAACTCAATTAAAATTATTATTTTGTAGTTACTAAAATTAATTGTGCAAACAAAAAAGATTGTAAGTCTTGTTGTACAGTCAACCAGTATAAATAAATTGAAATTGAAGTTGAAATTTTTTCTTTTAGGCTACTTCGCTTTGTTTGCTATGCCTCGAACTTTCCAAGTCTTAATATTTCATTGGTACGAATTGTGGAGAGGTGACAATTCAAAAGAAAGGAAGATTTTGTCTACGACGCTTGTGAAATAATATTGATATTGCTTATTTCTCGCGGTTTTCCTCCACAAAAGTAACATGTTTGTATCGACGAGCATGATAACACAGAATTGCTGACTCTGCCATCTATCATACAAAAATTCAATGTGAGCTTCGCAATAACTTCTGTACCATTTATAAGAATTTTTGTTGAGTCCTGGTTGTCAACGTTTCTTACTCGAGCTTTTATAAGTTATACTGATTCTTGAGCAAAAAAACAACTTGATAGGACGACAATGCCTTGTCGAGGAAGGCGATGGGTTTTGCAAAATAACTTTTTTATAATCATTGGTCCCGCAGTAAATTTGTATTGGTAGCATAGAAAAACTAACTAACTTTTGTAAGAATTTACTACTTCAGAAAACTTTTCTCTACCTATTTTGATATGTACCATCACAACCCCAATTTATAACTATTTTTAAACTTTCACCACTTCAGTACGTATGCAGTGCTGATAATGTTACGAGCGTGGCCTTAGTTCGTTATTTAAAACACAATTTTTAAAGATATTGATAACTCCCGTTTTAATTTATGCAAAATTTATTTTCAAGTTCACTTCACAATGCTTTAGCTCAGACTAACTCTTAAAATTAGGCAAAAATGCATTCTCGAATTCACAAGCTAACTGTAATTCAAATACAAATAAATGTGTGTAGTATACATATAGATACATATAATCAATAAAGAAAACAAAGTAGTATTTTAAATATTACATGCAGAGAGAGCAATTATTTTCAACATCCTCCCCCCGCCGCTTCAGATCGAATTTCCAAGGGATAAAGGTGTTGGATAGATCGACGCAAAATAGATCCATTATGAAATTGAACTTCACAAGCTCGAATTTTGCTGTCTCTTCCAGGAAAAGTTCGGGTGACTTTAGCTAGCTTCCAGAATAAACGAGGTGCAGATGCGTCGTGCACCATTACTATGTCGCCTTCCTTCAATTCGTAAGAAAATTGTTGACGATTGCAATGAGCAGATCTAAGTTGTTGCACGTATTCTGTTCGAAAACGCTTAAAAAATGAATTTGTCACACGAAGCCGGTCTTTCCATGTTAAACGCAAATTTTTATCTGAATTTTCAATAGGCGCTGGAGATAGAATAGCAGGAAAACTGCCTAGCAGGAAATGTGCAGGGGTTAAAGGGGACAACTCCATAGGGTCATCACTGATGTAAGTTAATGGTCGAGCGTTAACCAAATACTCTGCTTCTGCTAAAAATGTTTGTAGTTGTTCTATTGTCAACGTTGATCTACCTATAGCCAGTTTCAAGGTGTCCTTAATGATTCTTATAAAGCGTTCCCAGAAGCCGCCCCACCAAGCAGCTCTTTCAACAATAAACTGCCAACAAATTCCCTCGTTTGTTACAAAATTCTGCAACTCTTCTGAATATATTATCGTTTTTAGTTGGCGTAGTTCTAATGCAGCGCGCTTAAAGGTCCGCGCATTATCAGACATAATTAATTTAGGGATTCCTCTTCTAGCGAAAAAACGCTTTAGTGCTGATATACAAGACTCAGCGGTGAGATCTAGTACTAACTCCAAATGAACGGCACGAATCGCAGCACATGTCAACAACATGAAATACACTTTCCGAGTCCCAGAGCTTTCGGAGGAACTTCTTACATACAGTGGCCCTGCAAAGTCCACTCCAGTTGTTTCAAATGGCCGAGAGGCACTCAACCGTTCTTTAGGTAAAGGTGCGAAAGGTTGAACTGAGCTTTTCGCTTTTAGCTTCTTACATATGCCACAACGCCGTATAACTGTTTTGACTATCTGCCGTGCTTTAATTATCCAAAATTTTTCACGCAAGCGTGTGAGTACTAAATTAACACCTCCATGTAGAGTAACGTCATGCATATACGAGACGAGGAGAATAGTAAGGTAAGAATTCTTCGGTAAAATTATTGGAAAAATCTCATCATAGGAGAAATCCCACTCTGATAAACGAGTACGAACTCTTAAGATTCCGTTGTGATCTATTACAGGATTGAGGGATAAAATGCTTGAATGTTTAGAAAGCATTTTCGATGTACTCAAAGCTAATATCTCATCTTTATAAAAAATTGACTGTGTATGCCTTATCCAATACGTTTCAGCTAACTTCAGTTCCGTTGCGATAAGTGATAAACTGTTAGGCCTAGTTCCTTTTAAAATGCTTATGAAACGTTGAACATAAGCGGTAGTGCGAATAAGTTTCCTATATGAACTGAAGTTTTCCATATTAAAAATGGGTTCTGGAAGAATTTGCTCATGATTAACGGGACTAATAAAACAAGCGGACAAATTGGGATCTTCTATCTTAACTTCCTCTAAAGGCCACTCGTCTTCGTTTTTTACCAACCAGCTCGGCCCATCAAACCAAATTCTAGAGTTCAACAAAGCTTTCACGTTAATACCTCGCGTTAACAAATCAGCTGGATTCTCTTCACCAGGGCAATGTTTCCAATCATTTTTCGCAGTTAGCTCTAAAATTTCCTGAATGCGATTATCAATATAAGGTACTTGCCTGAACTTATTGCTGGTAATCCAATAAAAGCTGATCTTAGAATCCGACCAAAGATATGTTGCGTTGAAGTCGACCGATAAATTTTCCGTGATATATTTTTGGAGTCGTGCTGCTATGAGGGCTGCAGTTAGTTCCATTTTGGGTAAAGTTAATAACTTGTTGTTGGACTCAGTTCGTAAGGGAGCGACTCTGTTCTTTGAACAGATATATGAGACGAAAATCGTTCCAATTTCATTTTCGCTTCTCACATAGGCGACAGCACCATATGCATAAGGACTGGCATCTGCAAATATATGCAACTGCTGGGTACTTCGCTTGGTGGAGTTGAAGATGCAACGAGACAGTGTCACTTTCTGTAAAGAGGTAAAATCTTTGATGCATTTATTCCAATCAGTTACCATTCCGTGTGGAAACGGTGCGTCCCAGTCTAATCTCTGTCGCCAAGACTCCTGAAATAATAGTTTTAGTCTAACGGTGTAGGGTCCCAATACGCCAAGAGGATCATAAATTCGTGCAAGGAATTGAAGCAAATTTCTTTTCGTAATATTAACTGGTATTTCGCTACATAATTTTTCCAAATCTACAGCAATTTCATCCGAAAGACAATGCCAAATTAACCCCAAAACCTTTTGTTTATCATCTTGCTTTGATTTGTCCGTGAGTACTTGCCGAAAACTTTTGTCATTGGAGTTCCACTTACGAATGTTCATTGACGCGCTTTGCATTATTTTTAGCGTTTCCGAGTAAAATGTGGAAGCTTTATTTTTGTTATCTAAGCTTACAACTAAATCGTCCATATAAAATGATTTCTTCAGAATTTGACAAGTTTCAGGGTAAGTACCAAATTCATTTTCGAAATGTTTCTGTAGAGTGGCACACAACAAAAAAGGGCTGCAGGCAACTCCAAAGGTTACGCGTTTCATGCGATACACGGCCATAGCAGGTAAATTACATTCATCACACAATCTATCCTTAAACCATATGAAACGATGAACATCGCGATCTTCCGTCGATAAATTAATCTGCAAAAATGCCTTTTCTACATCGGCGACTATACCAATATTTCCTACACGGAAATTGAGCAGAACGGCTAAAATCTCTGGCAGCAAATTCGGTCCTGGAGTCAAAAGCTCATTCAAAGATAGATGATTTCGGGAATGCGCAGACGCGTCGAAAACAATCCGTGTTTTAGTTGTCTCCTTATCCTCTCGATAAACAGGGCGATGAGGCATATAAAAAATTCGTTGAATGTTCTTTTCATTCTCGTCGCATTTTTCAGCTATTCCCGGCAAAATAAACTCTTCCCACATTATTGTATCATATTCTTTTAATTTGTAATTATTTGTAGATAATTTTTGAACCAACTTCTCGAACCTAATTAAAGCTCCTTTATAATTGCTGTCTACCGTGCAATTTGGATTCTTCCACAACAACGAGGCTTCATAACGATTACCACTTTTGCGAATGTAATTATTCGTATTCAAAACACAACTAGCTTTTGTGGGAGAAGAAATTCCAATTGATTCTAAATTCCAGAAACGTTCAATATCAGCATTAATATTGTCATTCGATACTTCATCAAACTCATTTCTCGCTTGTAAACAAATGTTAGATAAAACTAAAGTGTCATTACCTGCTCCAAGAGTAGGACCATGCAGCGTCCAACCAAAAATTGTCTGTATCGCAACTAAATTGCTATCTATACGTTTAAATGTGTCGCGCACTACCGTCCAGTATACATCAGCACCGAGTAGAAGCCCAATTTCAGCTTCAGATTCGCCAAAACTAGGATCATCTGCAAGTAAAATACTAGGTAATGATATTGACTTAGCACATGGCACCGGTAAAATATTCGGACAAATGTCAGGAACCACCACTGCTGTGATTATAATACCTTGCTCGTCATGTACACTTTTCAATTTAACCTTAACTGTATTTAATGTTTCCTTCTGCGAATTACTGGAGCACCCAAATGGAATTATTTGAATTCTGATAGTATCCTTTACTTTTAATTTAGCACTCTTAGCAACACTTTCTTTAATATAGCTTCGTTGCGAGCCACCATCTAGAATGAGTCTAGTTACAATGCCGCGATTGTTTACAATAGAAGGCGATGACACAATGACACTGGCTGTTTGTAAGAAAATTTGCGAAGAATTTTGAAACGTACTAGAATATAAGGTAGCAGATGTATGTGATGCGGTTGACGTTGCCACTTTTTTTGTTTCCGACTTTTCAGCAGTAAGTCCCTCTCGTTGATTATTATTAAATGCCGACGACTTTTTCAAGGTTGATAGAAAATTGGGATCGCATACAGCCGTCGCGTGACTACCATTGCACTGTTTACATTTAATGCATTTTACTTTACATAGCTTAGCCGAATGACCTTTTCTCGTGCATTTGAAACAACGTCCGTCTTCTTTTAACATGGTCTTTCGTTCAACCACAGAATGATGGCTATTACAGTTCTCTGTTAGATGTTTGGCAGATTTGCAAAACAAGCACAATGGAAGTTCACTTGTAGAAGTAAATAGCCCAGCAGCAGTCCCATAAACCTTCGAGTGAAACTGAGCTGAGTTCTGAGTTCTTTTTGTATACGCTTGTCCTGAACGTTCGAGTGATGTTACTTCTCTCTTTAAAAAACTTAAAATGTCGTGTAACTGCTTACTACTAACGCAAATAGAATCGTGACTATTTATTGTAGAGGCGGTTCCAGTTGCATCGACGATAATCTCCTCTGTTTGCTGCTTACCATCGTTCTCTCGTTCATGATGATTCAAGCGATAAAATTCGACGACTAGATCACGTGGTAAACATTTCAATATGAGATTTGAAATGTCATTCCGCACAGTTACATGTGGGAGCGACATCAATTGTTGCATAGTGTAATCCACCAACTTGTCTTTGTCACCATATTCTTCTAACAGCATGGAAATAGCAGAGTCATAATTTGCATTAGTGGGTGTAAAACCCGCAATCGATGCCGCCGCTTTTCCCGTTAAATGATTAATTAAATAATTAAATTTGTCTGCACCTGATATGTCCGTTCGCTCATGCACTGCTGTACGAAAAACTTCCCAAAAAGGCAACCATTCTTTAAAATCACCACCAAAGGTCCTCAAGGCTAATTTCGGTAGTTTGGCGGATGTAATTTTAATCCTATTACTAGGCGCGTCGCAGTCTAAATTATTTAAATGATTTTGGAAATCATGCAATTTTTGTAATCGTTTTTTGAGGCGTGCTAAAATTGATGCAGCCTTGTCCTCATATTCCAGGATCGTTTCCCATTCCTTATTCGCGTCATCCGGTTTAATAGTAGGACGCAATGCCGCGTTAAGTAACTTAAGACCGTCACACGCCGCCGTAAGCCGTTCTACAAAAGCGGTAAGTTCTTCTTCGATTTCCTCGAATTTATTCACGTTTGATTCGGTAACTTTAGAGTCTGAGCTAGCGAGATATTCACGGGCTAAATTGGTCAGCTTCGTAACGTGACCTCTATACACTCCGCGTCCCGCCACATCCATTTTAAGCAATCTCTACGAAAATACCTTACTTTTTGTTAAGTCTACAATATCAGTCAATACGTTCACGTTAATTCCCGGGTTTCGGCACCAGATTTTAAAGATATTGATAACTCCCGTTTTAATTTATGCAAAATTTATTTTCAAGTTCACTTCACAATGCTTTAGCTCAGACTAACTCTTAAAATTAGGCAAAAATGCATTCTCGAATTCACAAGCTAACTGTAATTCAAATACAAATAAATGTGTGTAGTATACATATAGATACATATAATCAATAAAGAAAACAAAGTAGTATTTTAAATATTACATGCAGAGAGAGCAATTATTTTCAACAACAATATTGCACATATAACTCACAAGTTCCTCTTTTATTTAACTATAATGTTTCCGAATACAAAATTCACAAACAATTATCTATTAACCATACTTTAATTATCGTTAGTATTGTGCTTCCAATTATCGTAATCCAAATAGTTTACTACGCTCACTTCACTGTCTGAGGAAAGACTTCCTCTTGGCGAATATTACGATCTCTAAACATATATATACGAACATAAAATTGTCACTTACCTTATTCTGTGATAGGACTCTCCAAAAGTTGTTTATGTCTGTACTTAATTAGTTATTTCACACAAAGTATGTAGATGTCGCTTGCCCATCTTCTATTATACGTAAAAGTATGTAAAATTTTTAAAATAATACTTCTAAAATATTACGAAATAATTATTTCTACGAACTTTATAAAAAGGAGTGTGAGAATCATTGATTAAATAACATTTTGTTATGTATTTCCGTTAACCAATTGAACTGTTAAAGTTTATAAAACAATATCTTATCGAACTATGTAAATAAATAAAGAAGTGGGCTCACGATGCGACGTTGAAGAATGGTACGTTTGAAAATGCAGAAACAGTTTTGATGCAGTCCAATTGCATCAAAAGCCTTTAATCTGATATGTATCTTTAATCTGATATGTATCTTTAATTAATAATTTTAAGATGTCAAGAATAATTGTATGTATATACATGAAATTAGATTAGAGGAATTAAGTAATATACGTATGTACAGTGTACATACGAAAAAATAAAAAAAGAAGAAGGAGACATTGCATGTAGATAAGTATGCATAACGTGGGGGCGAAATGCGCGTCTGATAATAAGATGCAATTTATGCTTAACTGCATTTTATTATAATATGGGAGAATGAATTTTTAAATAAAATTTAGGACGAATTAAATTTTCGTCAAGTTGTGATACATCAATATATTGCATAGGACAAGAAAGTGATGTATTGACCTCTCATGGTTGTGATTCGAGGCATTGGGCATCTGAGTCATAACATAGTAATGAAAGATAAGATATCGCCGTAAAATACCAACTGACTGTGTAAAGAAGCAATAATTGATGAAATTATAGAAGCTATCAAAACAATATTGCATATAAACAAACTTTTGAAAATGATATGCATATCTTGTTCATTCCATCCAATGACAGCGATTTTCACCAGTTAAATTTCTATAAAGCAGATATCCAAATAAGCTGCAACCACGATTCACTTATAAATTTTTCAGACCTTTCATCACATTTGCCATTCGAGTTCATAAATCTGGCGAGGATTATGTGCAATTCGAACATATCAATAAGAAGACTGTGTGTTGTTTCAAGCTCCGACTCTCCCGACTTTGTTAGTGTTACAATAAAACGGTGTACTGTTAGGACATTTGAGTAGGAAGTTTCTCGGTTACGCTTTGAAATTTCTAGAAAGGTGATCAATTTATATTCGTATCCAGTGAATTTGTTTACACTATGAAACAGAAAAGACATCGAAATTTCATGAACCATAAACCACTTCCATGTCCTTTTGCAGTTCGAATATCACATCTACCTAAGCCAGTGGAAGAGTTATGAACCCACCTGGATGACTCTGTATCATGCACTCAACGAAATGATTATTCCGTCACGTGACAGCTTTGAATTGGAGATGCAGACACCCTTTAAATTTATTACTTGCAATTTGCTTTTTCGAGGGAAGGGCACTGAAACAAGTTTCCCTAGAATTTTCGGGTGGAATGTTTGTTTTACTTTGTGCTCTAAAATGTAGTAATAATATTATAATATGTCAAATTAAGCAATAATATGTATGTATTTTTCCTAGGAAAGCGAAAAAGAAGAATAAGATTTTTTTTTCTTTTTTCGCCCCAGATATTACATTTGTCGCATATTTATAATTATTTGTTGTCGTTTAGCCTGCATTAAAGCTAATATATTTGTCACTTCCGTTTCCAAATTGTTTTCACTTAAGAAGCAGTCAACTGAACTGAAATGAAATATATCTGTGAGGGGTACTTTAATAGGTATTATATATATAAGGTGCTCCAGGAACGATGGCCCAAACTCTATTCTAGGGTTAATTGATACTTTCAATTTAAATAGTTTTACCAAACACAAGCAGATAAAATATGAATGAAAATTATCGCGTAACCAAGTGTTTTAATAAAATTCAAAATAATGCGAATATCTTGAAAAATTAAAAAAATATGTTATAAGGTTTTCGTTTTTAAATGGTCTTATTTCTTACTTCCGAGCTTAACCCATCGTTTTCGGAACAACAGTTAGTCACTTGTTACCAACATTATACATTACAACTGCCTCGTCAACTCTTCGACTATTATTTATATATATGTATATATATATACATATATATATTTTATTTATATACAATATACAATTCAACTCAGTTAACGCAGCTACACGCGGCGCTGACAATGCATTTTTACCAGTAGGCATAAGTTCGTTTTAAGCAGTTATAAGTAAATTTTGTAATTAGGTAGAATCAGATTAAATCGGGAATTGTCCGAAATCGGTTGTTTAATTTTTTTTTTAAGAAAACAAAATAAATTTTGTTAACTGGCGCCCGAGCAGGGACCGTTGTTAAATAATCAAAGAATAAAGTGATAAAAAGCAAGAAAGTTTTTTCCTTTATTTTGGTTAACTATGTGAGATTTATGTAAGTGCGTGTGATCTAAGTATGTACCACAAGTAGGCGACTTACAATCTCAAAGTCTGTCGCTAAAAGGGAATTCTACGGCTTATCCAGCACATCATATCCACCAACACGGAAGTGATAGAAGTTCATACCACGAGTAGGCTGCTAACAATCTCAATGCAGTAGGCTAAAAGGAAAATATATGGCTCATCCCCCCATCATCCGGTAGCAACAATTTCTAAAATTGGGAGAAATAAGACACGCACTCACGTTATGAAATTCCTCATTCTAATGTAAGTAAACAACTCTCACTTACGTTATATTACATCAAATATATTGAACACACTGAACATATTGAAAATTACACATAACAATAAATTTTTTTAACAAAAATAACATAGCTTAGTTGAATTAAAATTAAATGTGGTAGTGAATAAAATTTCTCGAGTATCAGCGTGCGTTTAAACCGATAAGAGCTAAGAAATAGCCAACTATTTGAAAATTATCTTAAATTTGATAAGTGAGAAAAAGCCATTTGAATAAAAGAAGTGAGTCTGGTTGAATTAATTATTAAAGTTTAAAAGCCAGGAAAAGTGTCTTTTCCGTTGATAATAATCACAATAATATATTAGTACGGCTGAAAATCCTCTTTCTCCCTCTCTAAGGTTATAAGTGATAATATTTAAAATCCCTTATATTAAGGTTAGTAATATTCGAAAATAGAGCAAGTACATGAGGCAATCAAGCAATTGATAGGAGGATCTAATGCCCAATTCGCGTTGGTAAAAGAAATCGAATGTCGACTTCAGAAGTTAGAAAAAGAAATAGCTGCTTCTAAAGTAACTCCAAGTCCAACCAATAATATACCCCAAGCTCCAAGAAATGAAGAGGAATTAAAGGATATTTGGAAACTTCCAGATAGTGTAAGGGAACTGCAGACATTTGATGGAAATCCAGTGCAATATATTTCTTGGATACACGCAGTTGAAAACATATTAACAGACCATGAAATTGTTCGTAATAAACCAATTTATCGTGCAATCCTACAAAGTATACGGCAAAGAATAAGAGGTCCTGCTGACAATGCTTTAATTTCCTACAACATATTTAGTGACGATTGACCTTCTATAAAAAATTGTTTATCTTTACATTATGCTGATAAGAGAGATATTCGTACTCTTGAGCATCAATTAAACCTTCTTAGCCAAGGAAACATGAGTTTAGATTAATTTTTTGCAAACATTAACCACCAATTCTCTCTAATAATTAATAAAATTAAAACGGAGGATTATTCTCTAGAAACAATCAATGTACTAGTTGAAACTTATAGAAATAGAGCACTTGACGTATTTATGAGAGGTGTAAATGGTGATCTTTCTAAGATGTTAGTTATACAAAAACCCCAAACACTCCCAGACGCTTATGCTTCATGTCTACAGATTCAGAACTTAAACTTTAGGAATATCGCGATACGTAGACCTAATCTAAGTAATTCAGTGACGGCACCCATAAACCAATTCTTCTGTAGCGGTTACGCTTATAAACAACCCATTTCAAGAGTACCACCTAAACCAGCTCCGCGAGGCATGCAACGGACTTTGCCATTTAACCAAAGGAACGAAGCCTATAACGTCCAACACGAAAAACGTATCCAACTACCTCCAAGGCCAAATCAGCCGAAACCCCCCATTCCAATGGAAGTTGATCGATCCCTACAAACTAAACAAATTGATTATATTAATCGACCTGGTAATAACAATGCTTACCCGTATAAGAGATACAACACTTCTGAAAATTATCCTCAAAAACAGCAGAGAATAAATATTTTAGAAACAGAAGCTGGGCCATCATATGAAGATTATATCCAAACTCGCGAGAATGAATTAGATTACGACTATTCTGAGGGAACTGATGACGAAAATCGTGAACTAAATTTTATGACTGAAGCCTCTCTAGCGTTCCATACCTAGAATACCAAATACGGGATGGGAAAATTCTCAAATTCCTAATCGACACAGGAGCTAATAAAAATTTAATAAAATCAGACTTGGGAACGAATAAGAAACCAGCAAAAAAAACTTTTAAAATACAATCGGCTGCAGGAGAGATTGAAGTTACAGAAAAATTACCGGAAGATTCTTTGCCAGCATAGGAAATAATACCTTAATACATTTTTTTCATTTTACCTGGACTAAAATCATTTGACGGAATTATCGGTGATGATACCCTAAAAGAATTAGAAGCAATCATTGATAGAAAGAATAACATTCTGAAAATTAAGCCAAATATCATAATACCTCTCAAAGAAAAACAATCCATTCAAGTTAATAATTTAGAAATTAGGGACAAGCATCTGAAACCACAAATCAAAGGAAAATTGCATGAAATACTTAATAAAGAAATATCATATAATATTTGAACCAATAAATGATCAAGAAATAGTGAATACAAACATTGAAGCTGAGATCAAAACGACAACAGACGAGCCAATCTACTCAAAGTCTTACCTTTATCCTGCCAATATGAGAGACGAGGTGGAACGTCAAATAAACAATCTTCTGCAGGACGGAATAATCAGACCATCTAAAAGCCCTTATAAAACACCCATCTGGATTGTTGAAAAGAAGATGGATGCTTCAGGAATAAAAAAATATAGAATGGTATTAGACTTCAAAAGATTGAATGCCGTAACAACATCAGATACCTATCCTATACCTGATATATCCAGCACGATAGCAAGCCTAGGGAATTCAAAGTTTTCACGACCCTCGATTTGACGTCAGACTTCCACCAAATGAAAGTGAAAAAGGAGGATATCCCAAAGACGGCATTTTCTACAATGAACGGAAAGTACGAGTATACAAGTTTACCATTTGGACTAAAAAACGCGCCCTCGATATTTCTGAGAATGATTGATGATGTCCTCAAGGAACATATCGGAAAGATATGTTACGTGTACATTGATGACATAATCATATTTGGCAGAACCGAGGCAGAACATCTACGGAATATTGAGAAGATATTTTCTAAATTAAAGGAAGCCAACCACAAAGTAAATCTTGATAAAACAGAATTCCTAAAAACAGAAACAGAATTTTTGGCTTTATGATCACTGATAAAGGTATCAAGCCTGATGAAAAAAAAGGTGCGGGCAATAAAGTGTTTCATTGGACTGACTTCGTATTATCGACGTTTTATTAGAGACTTTGCAAAAATAGCAAAACCCCTGACTAACCTCACACGGGGAGAAAATGGGCAGATCAAGTCAAACCAATCTAGGAAAATTAAAATTAAAATGACAGAAAAAGAACTAAAGGCATTTAATGACTTGAAGGAACTTCTAGCATATCCCGAAATATTAACATTTGCAGACTTCACGAAGTGATTCATCCTTACAACGGATGCTTCAGATTTTGTGATTGGAGCAGTGCTCTCGCAGGGATAAATTGGTAAGGAAAAACCTATTACCTTCATATCTCGGTCACTCACTAAAACTGAAGAGAACTACGCAACTAATGAAAAGGAAATGTTAGCGATAGTTTGGGCTTTAGACAACCTACGAAACTATCTGTATGGAGCAAGAAAGATTAAAATTTTGACCGATCATCAACCTCTAACATTTAGCCTGAATAATAGAAACAACAATGCAAAACTAAAAAGGTGGAAGGCTAGAATAGAAGAGTATATTTATGAGCTTGTTTATAAGCCAGGGAAGACAAATCATGTTGCCGATGCACTATCAAGATTAAAGTCACATGTAAACGTTCTTACATCGGATTCAATCCAAACCATGCGCAGTGCAGAGGAAGATAGCACAGATCTCATCTTATACTGTGAAGCGCCGATTAATGTATTTACAAACCAACTCACCATCCAGGTGGGAAAACACAATATGCACGCTACCGAAGAACCCCACACAGGGTACCACCGACATTACATAAAACTTGAGGTAATAACCAAAGGGAATCTTGTAAAAATATTAAAGGAACTTCTTAACCCAAATATTCTGAACGGACTTAAAATTCCAGAACAACATATTCAAGTGCTGCCAGAAATCTTCAAAAAACATTTTAGTAAATTTAAAAACCGCATAACACAAAGAGTAGAAGAAAAAAGAGTAGTGCAAGATATCGCCAACCCAGAAAACCAATTCCAAATCATCGATCAAGAGCATAGAAGAGCCCACAGGAATGGTAAGGAAAACAAGAACCAGATTTTAGAAAAATATTACTTCCCCCCCATGGCGAGCAAAATTAAAAAGTATATTAAATCCTGCGATATCTGTAATACCAACAAATACGATCGACAGCCCAACAGGCCCGAATTGCTAGAAATTCATTCCATTCCTACTTACCCATCGGAAATAATACACATAGATATTATGATAGTTAACCAGGAAAAGTTCATCTCTTGTGTGGACAAATTCTCAAAATTTACTAAGTTTTTCAGAATAAAAGACAAATGTGTGCTAACTTTAAGGGATAAAATAAAAAAATATTGCACTATTTTACCACACCTACAATACTTGTAATAGACAACGAGAAAAGTCTTATTAGTCCTATTGTAACCAACTATATTAAAACGTTAGGGATAGAATTATATAGAACTCCATCTCAAAAAAGTGAGGTAAATGGAACTGTGGAAAGAGTTCGTTCCACTATAATCGAAATAGCAAGATGTCTGCAAAGGGAATATCCGGATCTATTTTTGAAGGAAATAATAAATATATCAGTAGATAGATACAATAACACCATACACTACATAACCAAGCAAAACCCTAGCGACATATCCTTTGGAAGAACACAACGAATCAATTATCAGAATTTACTAGATTTTAGAGCAAAAGTAAATGAGGACCTAATAGAATAAATAAAAAAGACCCAAAAAAGTAAAATAAGTAATCAAAATTTAAAGAGACAAAAACCGAAAAATTATCATCCTGGGCAGACAATATACACAACTGTAAAACAAATTCAAGGAAAACACAAACCTGTATTTAAGAAAGACATAGTTGCCAAAGACAATAGAGTTACTGTTACAACAACTAGTGGAAGACTTATCCATAAATCGCACATTAAAAATCTGAACCAATAAAACGTACTTTCCTATTTCAGACTAATATGGGCACATATCGCCTTCACAGCAAGCGTGTTTGAATACTTGGGTACAGTCGCCGTCATTAAGCAGGGAAATGGACGCATCATAAGCGGCAGCATAAAACTTGTTCACGTCATTAACATTACTAAGTATGAAGAAGTGCTCAACGACGGAATATCAGCATTAGGAAGAACAGACAAAACCAGCATTCTTAAGCCCCAACTAGAATATCAAATAGAGCAGGTACAGGAATTAACCCGGAAGTTAAAGGGAACAAATTCAAGAAAAGGGAGATCAATTAACTGGATAGGATCTGCGTGGAAATAGATAGCCGGTTCACCTGAAGCTACAGATTGGGATAACGTAATTAAAAGTCAATATGATATAATTTCCAATAATAATGAGCAATATAAGATAAACAACAAATTAATGGAGTTCACAACTACACTGATACATCAATATAACAATATCGCTAAACAACTAGATGAACGAAATGGTGAAAAATATGAACAGAAGCTATTCAACCGGCTCAGTATCCTAAAACAGGAAGTTAATGAAATAGTACTTGCAGAAAAGTTGACTAAGAAAGGAATTGTAAACACTAATATCCTGGACAAAGAAGAAATTAACCAACTCATAGCTCAAATAGAAACGCTCCCCTACGAAAATGAGATAGATGCTATAGAGTACGCTGAACCGATAATTGTTGTAAAGGAATCAATTCTTGAAGGAGATTTCTCGTCTAACAGAATGAAATCCAATATTGAACTTCTTGGTAGGCGATCAGAGATAACCATACCGATGAGACCTCTCTGATCGCTGGGTCGAAAAGTTTAATAATTTTTTTTGCACTTAAAATGCATTTTGTAAATTTATTGAAATTATTTTCAATAAATTTCAGTCTGTTAGACGAGAAATCTCCTTCATTTAATTTTTACTTGATTTATCCATATGCCGCCAGGAAAAAAAGGGGGAACAATCACCCAATTTCAAAGCGCAATGAGTTATCTTGCCACCATATAATTCACACATACTTTTTATAAAAAGTATTTATATGGGCAATTGGTGTGACCTCCAACATTGAACTTCTATGGTAGGCGATCAGAGATAACCATACCGATGAGATCTCTCTGATCGCTGGGTCGAAAAGTTCAATAATTTTTTTTGCACTTAAAATGCATTTTGTAAATTTATTGAAATTATTTTCAATAAATTTCAGTCTGTTAGACGTGAAATCTCCTTCATGTAATTTTTACTTGGCTTATCCATATGCCGCCAGGAAAAAAAGGGGGAACAATCACCCAATTTCAAAGCGCAATGAGTTATCTTGCCACCATATAATTCACACATACTTTTTATAAAAAGTATTTATATGGGCAATTGGTGTGACCTCCAACATTGAACTTCTATGGTAGGCGATCAGAGATAACCATACCGATGAGACCTCTCTGATCGCTGGGTCGAAAAGTTCAATAATTCTTTTTGCACTTAAAATGCATTTTGTAAATTTATTGAAATTATTTTCAATAAATTTCAGTCTGTTAGATGAGAAATCTCCTTCATGTAATTCTTACTTGGCTTATCCATATGCCACCAGAAAAAAAAGGGGGAACAATCACCCAATTTCAAAGCGCAATGAGTTATCTTGCCACCATATAATTCACACATACTGTTTAATCATACAGAAACTTTTGCTACTGCCAACTTGATTGACAACTGAGTTAATCACAAACAAAATATCTGAACTGCCCAACTTCTTCGTTCCTCTTGTAGAACAGAAATTGTGCGCATTCATAAAGCAATTCCGTGCTGCGAAATCCTTATTTATCCCCTGTAAAAAAAATTAGTTGATTTTTTTTAGTTTGAGCACTAGTGCAGCTTCTTATAAGCTACTACGACTGTAAACTCCTCTCTTGCAAATACTCCACTGAAAGAAACTGAAAACCTGCCACGTGTGGCACAAAAATGAATCTTCAATATGTTCTCACGTCACTGATGCTTGCTGCCCTCTGTCAATCAACGTAGAAACTAAAAATTCAAACAACGTTTAAGCACAATCACATGTAGGTGGTGGTAGTGTAGCGGTATTAAAAAGATATCGTTTGGTTGCTCATTTATCACTGACTTTTATTCTCTGAACGAATTTTTGCTCTATAAAAATTAATTGCTAAATAAATTATTTTAAGCTAATCTAACAACAAAACTGCAATTCTTTAATTCATTTAACTCTATATCTAAATTAATGATTATTACTTCTGCTCAAATTTCTTACTACTAATAAATAATTCAACTTATGCTTTAATTCTTTATCTTCCTTATTATTTAATCCTACAAACTATTGCTGAAAGAGAAAATTTTAATTATAACGTCAATTATGAATTAAACTAACACGTAGTGTGAAGCTGACCTTAGAAAAGGCAGATTTTGACACTGTGTATAGATTAACGAAACTGACTATTTTCTGTATACACAAATGTCTTATTCTTAGATAAATCCAAATTGTTTTGTGACTCCTATTTAGTGTAATCAACATTCAAAAGCATGCGTTCACACCTTACCGACAATCACCTTTTCCAATGATTTATCTAGTTGAGACTAATTACCTTGGAATTTGTTGTACTAAATGTGAAATACGAGTGTTGAAAAATTTATCAAAAAAAAAAAACAAAAAAACAAAAAAAAACTAATTTGTACAATGCGTTAAGAAAAATTAAACCAACTGAAGCAAAGAAAAAAAGGAAAATTAAAGCAAATTGAAAAGGAGAATTAAAACAGCAAAATTATTATACACAAAAAAAAATGAAAATTAATTATTAATGTTGAAAAAATGAACTTTATTTTGAAACGAAAATGAACTATGTTTTAATCACGAGAACTTGAAACCTTTTTGCAAATCTGAAATACTGTGAACTTTCGGCAGCTGTATCTCTTTTGACAATTCGATGAAAAAGAAGCACGATTGACGAAATGACCCCCTTTTTATAGAGAAATTTGTTCCATTTTCGACATTTATAAAGTGAAATATTCAAAATTTTCACTGAAAATGACAAAAGATTGAACTTTTCTCACTGTCAAAAATTAGCAAATTAAATACTCTACATTTTGATAATTTTCTCTTGAAAATTGGTTGTAAATTCGCTGTTTTTAATCAATTTTTGTAAATTTTGGAACATTTGCTATAAAAATTTCTTTTTGTATTTTATTTGATTATCCATTCTAGTAGACCTTGTGTACTTACTTAATTCTTTTATTTATCTGAATTCATATTACCTATTTTAATTGTACTCTAAAAGATTGTAAATCTTGTGTACTCTCCTTGTTTTATATAGAATAAATTGAATTGAATTGAATTGAATTGATTCGCTACGTTTTATTTCAATGTAATAGATTTTTATGTCATTTCGTAATATTTGCTGTCTTCTTCCAACTGTGAACGCGGCCATCAAAATCACGATTCAATTCTACGTCAAACGTCGCGAAATTGTGAAGTTTAAGTTGTTTTGACACTGTCGCGCGCGAGTGTCAAGCTATTTTTATTTGTGGTTTTAAGTGTTTTTTAGTGGTTTGTTTTTGCTTGTAAGTTGCTAATTTTACAAATTTGTGGCAAATGTCAGGTAAGTGCCTTTGTGGCATTTTTTACTTGTTTTTGTCCACAAATGCTTAATATAATTATATTAATTACGTAGTTTGTGATTTATATTAATGTTTTATGTGGTGATCTTCATGGGAAACATGAATTTATCCGTGTTTTCCATGTCTCCAAATCTTCATGGCATTGTTGTTGTACATATGTACACAGCAGTGTTCTTAGTTCAGATCAATGACCTTTGATTATTATTAATTAAAATTCTTGTTTTATTTTGTTTGTAATTCATTTCTTTTATTTCATTTCAGATATTCGTAGGAACCTTTTTTCTACCTGTGAAGGGTAATTTTTTTATGTATTTATTTTTAAATCGTTATTGAGGTTTGTCTTTCTTTTTTTTCAGGTTCGCTGAACACATACTTTTTATAAAAAGTATTTATATGGGCAATTGGTGTGACCTGCAACATTGAACTTCTATGGCAGGCGATCAGAGATAACCATACCGATGACACCTCTCTGATCGCTGGATCAATTCTTCTGTACATAGTTTCACTGCCGAAGACAAGCACAAGTGAATATAACAATATCATTGTTAGACCTACAACGAAAAACAAGAAGCGTGAGTATTTAAACTTCGAAGAATTAATAATTAATCAGTCTGAAAGATTTGGAATAAAGGAGAAGTGCAGTAGCATTAGGAATTTAACAATATGCAAGGAAAGTCCGCTTGAGGTATTGGATGCCGAATGTGATTACCAGTTTAACAAAAATCAAAAAATTGAAATCATTAAAAATATAATATTCCTCGACAACTTCCTTGGAGAGTTTTTCGAAAATAATTCAACCAGACACTAAAACGGCAGCTATGTTATACAATACCACAATGAAACCATAATGATAAAGAACAGAGAGTTCATCAGCAAAGAGATAAAAACTTTTCAAGCCCTACCGCCAATACTTCAAACCAGCCTGATCGAGAAAAGCCTAAAACCAGGTGTAGAATATCTTCACGACATACACCTAAACAATAGAAAACAGCTACAAAGCCTCCAAACTAAGCAGATATTAGTTTAGTTACCGTACTAATTATAATTTTTAGTGTATTTATAGTTTTCAAAATCAAAAGAGAAAAGGGAAAACTGGAGATCATTCAACCAACAATTCAAATGACAACAACCCCCAGCATCCACCTGCAGCCAGTCAAACTTAATCTCTGACCTGCGGGACGCAGACATTTCAGGAGGGAGGATTTAACTGCTAGCTAAGAAAAACATTGTTAGGCATAAGCACAAGTATATTTATACAGTGGCCCAGCTTAGAACAAACTACTGAAAAGTGAATTTTAGAATTTTAATTACAAAAAAAAACCTCAAAATTTCTCCCATAAGAGGGAACTATTAAGTATGATATGGATGTAAATGAACGAAGAGTAGCTAGTTGCACAATGGTTGGGAGAAGTATTAGTTTTATGTAAGTACACATCTCAGCACCAGTCTGCAAATGTATTGTTCCATTACCAAACAGCTGTTTGATTGCAATGTGGTGTTCGTTCCATGGACAGTGTAACAGGCAAAATGGCTGTAATAACTTAGAATGTATAGCGAACAGGAATGGTGATAAACCAAATTTTGCGTAATGAATTTCTGGTTGTGTTGGTAGTCAATTTTTACATGCATTTACACGCCATTCCTATTCTAAGCAACTTGTCAATTTGCAAAAAGTAAACAAAGGTTTTGAGCGGAGCATCTGTGGTAAAATATGTTCTTTTTCTACTTTATTTTGAAACAATTCACATAATTAATTTATATAAATCTTTGCTTTTATTAACAAAAAAGTTAATTTAGATAGTGCAGTTGCCTCAAAAAGGATTTCCCTAGTTCATAATCCAATTTATATTTGCAAGCACTGACCGAGCACTTCATTTCTGTTTTTCTAATAGATATGAAGATTGTGTGGCACTATAAAACTTTGCACTAAATAAACTTCAAAGATGAATAGTTTTGAAAAGAATTGATTACGTACTTTTGTTAAATTTCACAAAAGAATTTTAAATTGACTAAATCTGCTCATGCGCATGTACAAGAATTATACACGATTCAATCATTCCTATTTGCTATATATCTAAGGTAATAATGTTTGTGACAGTTTGATAGGACTAGGCATGGGAATTGGAACAAATTGTTTTAGCTTTTTTTTTCTTGCAGAAATAGTTTTGATTGTCATTTTGTCCCTCTTCCTCTAGCACAAGTTTGTGCATGCTGTAAGTTTTGTTTCTTCCACCTTAGATTTGCATAGGAACCTTTGCATTAGAAATTTACTATTGTGTTAGTTAAAACTGTTGAAAGAGAAAGTATAGTCTCTTTATAGAAGCATCCTACTTGCTCGACAGTTTTGACAGAGCTGGGCTACTGTATGATATATACTGTGGCATAAGTTCGTTTTAAGCAGGTAAAAGTAAATTTTGTAATTAAGTAGAATCAGATCAAATCGGGAATTTTCTGAAATAGGTTGTTTAACTTTTTTTTAAAAAAACAAAATAAATTTTGTTAACTTACATATATATTTCTCCTACCACAGGCAATGTGGTACACAAGTCTAAAAGTAGTAAATTATTTTAGTAAATTTAATAGAAATTTGTTTAGACGAAGTTGAAAAGTTGGTTTCTGTAGGGAACACCACCAACGGACAATAGACCATCACCACCTGGGTGAATATACATTACAAGTGCCAGCGGCCGTTTGCACGATAGAAAGCTGCTATCCTTCATTAGATCCAGGTAATGAACTTTCACATATAGTTTATGATATGATGTAAAATATTCATGTATTCTTCAGACCACTTTTCCAGAAATTGTTCAATATCTCCTAAGTTAATTGGAACATAGGCAGACGATTTTCTTTTATATTGTGTCTGCTAAGCTCGGAAATGACATTGATCGGCAATCTGATTAAGAAATGATCTGTAGTGAGCGCATTTAAATCTAGCCGGTCAGCCCGTAGTCTACGAAAGGATTGAAAGCTTAACCCTTTCGGCCTTTTCGTTGCAATTTTACAACACACATAATTATATCGACACTATAGTATAACGCCTAAATGTATTCTATTTATTTTCTAAATGAGTCAGTAATATCTTAGGATTTCGGCACCTGCCCTTCAGTTGAAAAGATAACATCATAGAGTAAAGAAATGTTTAGGGTACATAAGAACATGGTAGAACGAGCAGGTAAGTCTATTTATTCTAACGTTTTCAAACATATAAAATATGAAATAAACTAAAATATATATATGTAAGTATATACAACGATTATTATTTCCTCCAGTTTATATTGAAATAGTAAAGATTTTTTAAAAAATTGATGTTGTAAATTTGCAACAAGTGTATTTAAAGGTAGCTTTTCTGGTAATTGTAAATGTTGCAAGTGTGCAACAAATCTAATTTTTTTTAATTATTATGAAGCATTTTTCGTCTATATTTATTATTTATATCACTAATTTAAACAATTTTTTTTAAAATACTTACTTCAGACCGAAAAAGATTTTTGAGGAATGATTGCCATATAAGAGGGGTTTTCAAAAACTTCGATTTATCGGGCATAGAAGATATGATGATGATGATGATGTCGACGGTGATATTTATTGTGATATCAATAATATATTTCAACATATGGAACAAGAATGTCAAATGTCCTCGTCTTTGCATAAAACTTCTGATGTGCATTCAGAAGAAGACTTATTGGATATAGAAGATCTTAACAAAACAACGGACTCAAGAAAAGTTAAGGCGGAATTTTCTTCGAAAAAAAACCTCGGAATACAAACTGCTGAGTTCATTAATTGAAAAGTTTCGAAAGAATCAAATCTGTATTATTTTTCACAAACAACGAATATCTTCGGCCCTACATCTTGTGACTTATACCAGCTATTCGGCATGTATTTACTAATGGGAATGTGTGATTTTGCTTAAATTTGCATGAACTGGAAGAAAGCAACGCGTATTCCAGCAATTGCAGATACAATGTCTGGGAATAGGTTCCATCTGCTACGAAACAACTTACATTTAATCAATGAAGTTGAAGAGAATGAAGCTTAAGTGTGTGTGTGTGAACTTGTGCGTGTGTGTATGTGTGTGAGATAGGGAGACTGTGTGTCTGTGCGTGTGTGTTGTCAAATTCCATTGTCATCGACGACAAATTGATGTGGAAAATTTCAACTCGATTGGATACCGGGAAGTGGGTCAATTTTGACTTTCTAAGCTTGCGGACAAGCCCGGCGGTGAAGTTAATATATGTAAAAGATTTAAAAAAGAAGTTTATTGAAATTCAGTGCTCTAAAATCGTACTACAGTGGAACAAGAACATGGGAGGGTTAATTAGATAGATTTCCTCATATCACTATATGGAATTTGTATTAAAAGCAGGAAGTGGACCACAAAGTTTTTAGATCACTCCGTGGACTTAGCTGTCTGTAACGCATGGCTTGAATACAAATGTGACTGCTTAAAAAAAGAAGAAATTCATTTTACAGAAGTCTTGAATTTGATGGAATTTCGGAGTGAACTTTTTGAAGGTATGTTATTAGCAAATGTTACTAAGTCAGTACGCAAACGGAGAAGACCACGAATCTGTGTGAAGAGGACGATTCGTCTCCATCTATTGCATCTTCAAAAGAAATTTTTAAAGGCGACCAGGTCCAAGCATAAGATATGATTTATACAATCACGGGCCGATATTAGGAAGTAAACATTGTAGGTGTTAATTTGAAGGATGTACTGATTTACGCAAAATATGTGTACTAAGTGCAATATTCATTTATGCTCTGCAAGCAACAGTAAAAATTGCTTTTATGATATCCATAATCAGAAATAAATAAAAATTAAATGCTGTTAGTTGGTAATCGAATCACTTGAGAACGGTTGGAGCGATTTGGCTAATTCTTTTTTTTTTAATGTTTTTAATAGTCCGAACAATGTTCCTAAGGAAAGAAAATTTGGAATCGGCAGTCCCGTCTTGGTGTTGCCATACAAAAGTTTCGTTTATATATACGTAAAAATGAATTTTGTTAGTTGGAAATCGCATCACTTGAGAATGTCTGGATCGATTTGGCTATTTATTTGTTTTTTAAATGTTCGTGTTGCAGCAGCTGAAACGTCCCTCGGCGAACTGCATTCTTGCTGAATACCTAAAAACAAAAACAGAATAAGCATTAGAATTTATACAAGAAAATGAATTACAATTAATGATAACATGACAAAAATGCTTACCTGAACAAAGTTTCCGTCCGTGATTCGATGTCCAAGAAAACCTAAGAATTCCTCCGCTCGCTGTAATTATCTAAAACAAACCAAAAAAAAAAAAAAACAATTTAGAAAAGAATTGAAATAAAAATAACTAAAGCTACAAGTAGACAATTACAAAACCAAGGTTTGTTTACATGCATAGAAAGAAGTTACAGGAATGCAAACGGAACAACAACAACATGCATTACATGGAAATGTAGAAAAAATAACAAATAACAAAACACCAAACTAAGTAACGTAACAAATTAATAATGCAGTAGCAAAATTAACATATAACAAACAATTATTTGTTGTTTAATGTGTTAATTTTCCTACAAATAGACGAAAGTTCCATGTCATGACAGGCAAATTGGCACTTACCCTATGATCATTTTGTGGCAATATTACGGCCGGCATCCATCATCCGGTGTATCCAGACTGTGCTAAAGGTGCTCCAACAACGTTTATTGTTATAAACCTGTAAATAAACACATAAAATACACGAAAAAACCCAGGTGAAAATCACCTGTCACGCACTCAAATTTAATCGCGATTTAGAACTGTCACTTTACGTTTCAGCGAGATTCAAACCATGCATTTGACAGGTTTTTTCGCGGCGCGTTCAAGGAATATAATGGCTTATTAATTAATCACGCGAATTTGAAATTATTTAGAATTTTATTTATTGCCATTAAGACTAATGAGTAAGAAAGAGACACAATGTGGGAATGAGATGAAATATCCTTGGAGAAGTTAAAATGGAGAATTTATATTCTACATGTAAATAACATTGCCAGAATTATAAAAACCATTAGTTTATGGCGAATATCGAAATACAAATATTATGTGTAATTGCTAGGAAAAGCATTATAAATGAAAGAAATTTCTTGGAGAAGCAGGATACAATCATAAAAATCATGCTGAACAGCAAACTAAACGAGAAATCAAATAAAAACAGATTATGGATATGGAGTCCACAGTTTGCTAATCACCCTATGCGTGGAATTTGGTAGACATTTTGAACAATTTCCCCTCTTGGGTCTATAAAAAGGCGACGCAAACGTCAAACGCTCTCTCAGTCTATTTTAGCAGTTTGGATTTTTGCGTTATTATTTCGGTTTTGGCAAAATTAAAAAATTTGTTCTTTCTTCGGTTACATTTTTGTTTTTATAATCTCCATTTCTTTTCGTTGATTAGAATTTTGTATTGGATATTCGGTAGTTTTAAAGATTGGCATTTTCCTCGGTTCATTCTTTGTTTTTTCATATCGGAATTAGTTAAAATTAGAAAATTTAGTTTCATGCGGAAACGCTATTACGGCAGTTGCGGTACAGTTCTCATCGTAAAAAAAAAAGGGAAATAGTGGTAAAATTTTTTTTGATTTGCTTACAAGGTGTTGGGAAATTTTAATAATTTGCACAAGTCTATGGCAAAAATTGTTATTGTTCCAACCCAATTTCTCTTAATTATTAATTTTTTTTCAGCAGTGAATTAAGTTTAAAAAAAAATATTCCTCACATTTTTATTTTTTTTGACATAGTTTCACATTTTAATTTTGACTGTTTGTATGAAAGATTCCAACGTACGTGTTAATCCTAATTACGTGAATAGTAGTTGCTAAAGTTTTTTTTTCTTTGAATTGATTATAATTTATACATTAACAAACCTTTATCGTAATTGAATTAGATTATTGATTGGTCTTGTTAAAAACAAAAAAATATATACATAATATCGAAGTTCAATAAACTGAAAGTCGTCATAAAAATCCTTGTGTTATCATTCATAAAACCAGCACATCCTATTTTTTTGTTATTTCAGCAAGAGATTAAAACTGGTGATTTGAATTTTCAGTTACCTTTATTAATTGCTTAAACATTTTTGGTCCTTCAAAACCGGATTTGTGCGACCCAGTTGTAATAATAATTCTGGAACTTCAGCTAAAAAAAAAAAAAACTAACAAAGATTGATCAATAATTTTTATTAAAAGGTTTTTCAAATTTTCAAAAAGTTTCATTTGTGAAGGGAATTTTGGCAACTACTGCAACGATCCTATAAGCTTCCTTTCCTTAATTCAAATATAAATTTACAGCGCATATAAAAGTCAAGTCTTCAACGCAATTAGTCAAATAAGAAATTACAATGGCAACATCAGTAGAAGAATTGTGCATAAAGCAAACGGTGCTAGCAGATAAGCTAGAACAATCCATAAAGAATGGACGAAGGACTAGGCTAGAAAAAAGGACTGTCAGTTTCTATGAAAGTCAAATAACAAATTTAGGGAAAATATGGGCAGACTTCGATGCTCACGATACAAAACTCAGAGAAGCCATCATTGCTTCAAAGGAAAAATGTGCACACAACTACATATCAGCGGACACATACTCTAGTTTAGAAATTAAATACATAGAATATGTAGGGGAATTAACTGATGGAATAGTTACAAAGTCTCCAAAGGAAGTTACAGGCAATTCAGGGGCAACATCCACAATAATTCATATGAACAGTAATCACAGTCAATTACCTCGAATCAATTTACCGAAGTTCATTGGAGAATATTCATCCTGGAGATCATTTCGCGATTTATATATATCATTAGTGCATAATGACAAACAATTACCAGCAGTACAAAAGCTACATCATTTAAAAGGATGCCTTACAGGAGAAGCGGAGCGCCTATTAAAGCATATTCCAATCACTGCAGAAGATTACGAGCCAGCCTGGGAAAAACTCAAACTCCGATACGAGAATAAGAGAGTTCTTGTAAATACTCAGTTGAAATTCCTCACCAATCAGCCAAAGCTAACAACAGAGAACGCTAAGAGCATAAAGTTCCTCATGGACATGACGGAGGAAAGCCTACAACAGTTAAAGGCACTGGAAGTAGATGTATCACAATGGGATACATTGCTAATCTACCTATTGGTACAAAAACTACCCTTTGTAACTTTACGACTTTGGGAAGAGGAATTGGGTGACACGCTAGCACTGCCAACAATGGATCAATTTCAAAAATTCTTATTGACTCGATTCAGAGTTTTAGAATCTATGTCCCAATCTACGAGTACCAAGCCACTTATTCAAACAGCAAAAACATATCACATAGCAAGCACAAACAAATGTCCCGCATGTAACGATACACATTACGTGGGAGTTTGCAACGCTTTCATGAAGATGAGCATTTCAAATAGGAGAACATGCATTGACGATTCGGGAAGATGCTTCAACTGTTTTTCAAACAAGCATACCGCTAGACAGTGCCCCAATAACCGAAGGTGCAAAACATGCAACGGGCTGCATCATACTCTATTGCATACACATGCAGCTTCTAAAAAGATTCAAAAGGAATCAGAAGGAAACCACAAGCAGCAGCAAAAACGTGACAACTTTCACAATAGGAGCTCTAAAGACAAGGAACACTCTACAGGTTCCAAGCCGACATCCAACGTTCATACTGAAATGAAGGAGGAAACAAAAAGTTTCTTGTCAACAGAAATTCATAATGCATTACTAGCTACAGCGTTGGTGAAGGCTAAAGATCGAAACGGTCGATCAATAGTATTACGGTGTCTCGTGGACCCTGGTTCACAAACATCATTTATAACGCAGAATATCTGCAAACAATTAGGTCTAAAGGAGAGGCCTACTCGATTACAAATCACTGGTTTAAACAAAAGCAAGACTGCATGGGCCAATCAACAAGTTACGGTAAACTTAACATCTTGCAAAGACGAAGACAAGGGCATTAAGGTGGACATGTTGGTCATTAATAAAATAACAGATCACCTTCCAACTGCTCCAATGCCAAGAAAAACACAATGGAAACATCTTAATGAAATTAATTTGGCTGACCCCAATTATTGGAAGCCAGGAGCAATTGACGTACTCCTTGGTGCACAGGTATATGCCAACATCATTTTAAAGGGTATACGAAAAGGGCCTAAGCATGCACCAATTGCCATCAACACGATGTTTGGATGGATAATCCTGGGCAATTCACATGCACCAGTCGAACAGGTTGAAACCTTTACGGTAATTAACCAATCGATTGAAAGATTAAATCATCAATTGAAACAGTTTTGGGAAGCTGAAGAAATTAGCAGTAAGCCAATAATGAAACCAGAAGACCAGGAATGTGAGAAGACTTTCAAACTAACGCATCGTCGATTGGAAACGGACAATATCAAGTAGAACTCCCGTTTAAAAATGAGAGCAAGCCTAGCTTTGGTCCGTCAAGAGATGTAGCGGTCAAACGTTTTGAATATTTAAAAAACAGATTTCAGGATGATCAAAATTTAGAAAGAGAATATACTAAGTGTTTGGATGAATATATAACGCTGGGGCACATGGAGGAGATAGATCCAACAATGAACGCAGATGTCAATGATTACTACATCCCTCATCATGCAGTATTTAAAGAAAGCACAACTACTAAACTCCGAATTGTTTTCGACGCCTCGGCCAAAAGCTATAAGGGAAAATCGCTAAATGAGCAGTTGCTGGTCGGACCAACGATACAACCTAAACTATTTTCAACCCTCTTAAAATGGAGAAAATATAAGATAGCAATGACTGCGGATATAGAAAAAATGTACCGAATGATTTCTATGCATCCAAAACATCGTATATTTCAAAGGGTCATTTGGCAGAATCCAGTGACGAAGAATAGACAAGACTATCAATTGACTACGGTCACATTTGGCACGTCGTCAGCACCTTATTTAGCAATTCGCACGCTGCAACAACTTGCGATAGATGAGATGAAAAATTGGCCATTAGCGTCTAAAGCTGCACTTACAGACTTTTATGTGGATGATCTATTGACAGGGGCGGATACGGTTGAAGAAGCTAAAGAGCTTCAACATCAATGCATTAATATGCTAAAGGCAGGCAATTTTAACTTACGAAAATGGGCCAGCAACAACACAAACCTTTTACAACACATACCCATTGAGCATCAAGAATTGCAATCCATGCTGAACTTCAATGAACATGAAGTAATCAAAACCTTGGGCATACGGTGGCATCCAGCGTTGGACTATTTTAATTTTGTCATCACACCCAAGCGGGATTATAAAGTACTTACAAAAAGATCTATACTGTCTGAAGTGGCAGCATTGTACGATCCTTTGGGCTGGATTGCACCCGTGATCATCGTAGCAAAGCTACTTATTCAATCATTATGGATATCCGGATGCTCATGGGATATCTCAATTGAAGATAACATTGCCATACAGTGGCAACAATTTAAGGAGGCTTTAAAAGAGTTAGAAAAAATAAAGATACCCCGTTGGGTAGGTACAACACGATCATCAGCGAGTATTCAATTGCATGGATTCTGCGACGCCTCTAGTAAGGCATATGCTGCTGTTGTATATGTACGCGTGCAGAATGTAGACGGAACAGTTACATCGCACATGTTAACATCTAAAACAAAGGTAGCTCCAATTCGACCAATCACTGTGCCAAGATTGGAGTTAAATGGGGCAGTACTACTTGCTCGACTGATCAAAAGCACGATGCAAGACATGCAGTTGGAAAACGTTACAGTCATAGCTTGGTCAGACTCGATGATTACGTTACAATGGATCCGCAGTCATCCATCAAAATGGAAAACCTACGTGGCTAATCGAGTCGTTGAGATTCAGGACACAGTCGCTCCAGAAACCTGGCGACATGTACCTACAACATGCAATCCAGCCGATATTGCTTCCCGAGGCGTAAGAACGGAAGAATTGTTAGACAACAGGTTATGGTGGCATGGTCCAACGTGGCTTACTAGAGGAGAGGAACATTGGCCAAAAATAAATATTTCTTCTAGCCAGCCGCAATTGGAGGCAAAGAAAGTTGTCATAGCAACCTTCCATAATCAAACAAAGTCGGAAATTTTATTCAAGTATTCATCGTTTGTAAGGCTGACTCGAGTGATAGCAATGATTAAACGATTTGTACACAATTGTACCAACAATACAACCAAAATAAACGGTTTACTATCAACAAAAGAATTACAAGCAGCACAAAGAACTATATTTCGATTAGTACAAAGGAGCATCTTTACAAAGGAGTATGATTCATTGAAGGCGGGAACAGCAATATCAAGAAAAAGTCATTTGCTGTCGCTTAACCCATTCCTAGATGATCATGGAATTTTAAGAGCAGGAGGGCGCCTCGAACATGCCAATATTCCCTACGCGAGGAAACATCCAATAATACTTCCAATGGATCATCACATTACAAACATAATCATCAAACAAGTACACATCGACACTCTACATGGAGGAGTGGGATTGACGCTAAACACAAGTCGACACTTGTACTGGATCTTAAATGGAAGAAGAACTGTTGGACGAATTATCAATCAATGCAAAGCATGCGTGGTACAACGCCAACAAACTAGGTCACAGTTAATGGGAAACCTCGAAGCCATTTACACATGTTGGTGTGGATTATGCTGGTCCTATAAATATAAAGACCTCTCCACACAGAGCAGCACGAATTTATAAAGGATACTTTTGCATATTTGTATGCATGGCTACAAAGGCCATTCACGTAGAGCTAGTGTCGGATTTAACATCATCAGCTTTTATTGCAGCTCTGAAGAGATTCATATCAAGAAGAGGATTATGCACAAACATCTATTCAGATTGCGGCACAAATTTTAAAGGTGCAGATAAGAACTTACGTCAAGATATCGTTCAAGCCGTAAGGGAAGCATCACCACAAGTGGCACAATATCTTAACACTAAAAATATTGCATGGCATTTTAATCCACCAGCTTCACCCCATTTTGGAGGCCTCTGGGAGACAGGGGTAAAATCGGTCAAACATCATTTACGTCGAGTAGTTGGGCAAGCAACATATACGTTTGAAGAATATTGCACATTATTGACACAGATTGAAGCTTGTGTGAATTCACGACCACTTTGTCCCATTGGAAACAACGTCGAGGATTTATCGGTGCTAACACCAGGACACTTTATTATTGGGCAAGCACTCAATGCTGTTCCCGAGCCTGAAATGACAGAGAAAAGACCATCACCAGCTCAGCGATGGAAGCATATGCAGTATTTAATGCAGCAATTTTGGAATAAATGGTCCAAGGATTATTTGCACCAATTACAGCAAAGGCCCAAATGGTGCGAAACCCAACCAAACATCAAAGTGGGGACATAGTATTGCTTAAAGAAGAAAATACCCCTCCAACATTTTGGCCTTTAGGCAGAATTGAAGAAGTATATCCTGGAGCAGATGGTTTGGTGAGAGTGGTCCAAGTACGAACAAGTACCAACAGTTATCGGCGACCCATCGCAAAAATATGTCGCCTACCAATGGAGTCTACAGAAACTCATGAAGAATAACTAGGTCATGCATTGGCCATATGTCTTTGTGTCGTTTTTGTGCTCGTTGTCCATGTTGTATGTGTTTTTTCATATGTTAGCTAATCAGTCTTTCTGATTACAGATCATAATGCAAGAAGAAGACGTCTTAGTTTTAGAGGAGGACATTTACTTCTCTCCGCCCAGCAGCCCACTGATGGAGTTATGGACCGAATTGGGAATCGACCGCCCCACTGGCCTGCCCCAGAAGACGATCCAACCATCAAAATCAGGCAAGGCGAAGCAGAATCCAAATGAGCATCCAGTACACATAAATAATCAGTACGTTACCAAATGGAGCCTGTTACGGTCATCAACTACAGTCAAAGAAATACAAATGCGGATAGAAAACGACATCCAGAAATTTGTGACTCGAGAAAATGAAGATATTTACCTAACAAAAAGGGTACTGCAACGCATTGATTTTAAAAAAATCCAAAATTCCAAAAGAAAGGAGTTTAAAGTAAACTCACCGGACCGCTACGAAGTCAAGGTACATGTTTATAGTGATGGGCGTGTACAATTCCATCACCACCAAAAAAGAAAACGGACACCAAACAAAACAACTAAGCATAAAGCTTAAACAAAGCACGTTCCTTTCCTCGTTCGAAATGCCTTTTTTAATTATTTAGCAACTAAGACTTTAAGTTGAATAGTAGCTAAGAGTTTTTGAAGATACAATTTGAAATGAATTTATGAAACATATTGAAATCAATTTATATCTTTTTCTTGAAATTTAAGTTGTTTTATTTGACAAAAAAAAAAAAAACTATATCATTTTTGTTATTGAACGTGATCGTTCAACGGGCGGGAGTATGTTGCAGCAGCTGAAACGTCCCTCGGCGAACTGCATTCTTGCTGAATACCTAAAGACAAAAACAGAATAAGCATTAGAATTTATACAAGAAAATGAATTACAATCAATGATAACATGACAAAAATGCTTACCTGAACAAAGTTTCCGTCCGTGATTCGATGTCCAAGAAAACCTAAGAATTCCTCCGCTCGCTGTAATTATCTAAAACAAACCAACACAAAAAAAAAAAACAATTTAGAAAAGAATTGAAATAAAAATAACTAAAGCTACAAGTAGACAATTACAAAACCAAGGTTTATTTACATGCATAAAAAGAAGTTACAGGAATGCAAACGAAACAACAACAACATGCATTACATGGAAATGTAGAAAAAATAACAAATAACAAAACACCAAACTAAGTAACGTAACAAATTAATAATGCAGTAGCAAAATTAACATATAACAAACAATTATTTGTTGTTTAATGTGTTAATTTTCCTACAAATAGACGAAAGTTCCATGTCATGACAGGCAAATTGGCACTTACCCTATGATCATTTTGTGGCAATATTACGGCCGGCATCCATCATCCGGTGTATCCAGACTGTGCTAAAGGTGCTCCAACGACGTTTATTGTTATAAACCTGTAAATAAACACATAAAATACACGAAAAAACCCAGGTGAAAATCACCTGTCACGCACTCAAATTTAATCGCGATTTAGAACTGTCACTTTACGTTTCAGCGAGATTCAAACCATGCATTTGACAGGTTTTTTCGCGGCGCGTTCAAGGAATATAATGGCTTATTAATTAATCACGCGAATTTGAAATTATTTAGAATTTTATTTATTGCCATTAAGACTAATGAGTAAGAAAGAGACACAATGTGGGAATGAGATGAAATATCCTTGGAGAAGTTAAAATGGAGAATTTATATTCTACATGTAAATAACATTGCCAGAATTATAAAAACCATTAGTTTATGGCGAATATCGAAATACAAATATTATGTGTAATTGCTAGGAAAAGCATTATAAATGAAAGAAATTTCTTGGAGAAGCAGGATACAATCATAAAAATCATGCTGAACAGCAAACTAAACGAGAAATCAAATAAAAACAGATTATGGATATGGAGTCCACAGTTTGCTAATCACCCTATGGGTGGAATTTGGTAGACATTTTGAATAATTTCCCCTCTTGGGTCTATAAAAAGGCGACGCAAACGTCAAACGCTCTCTCAGTCTATTTTAGCAGTTTGGATTTCTGCGTTATTATTTCGGTTTTGGCAAAATTAAAAAATTTGTTCTTTCTTCGGTTACATTTTTGTTTTTATAATCTCCATTTCTTTTCGTTGATTAGAATTTTGTATTGGATATTCGGTAGTTTTAAAGATTGGCATTTTCCTCGGTTCATTCTTTGTTTTTTCATATCGGAATTAGTTAAAATTAGAAAATTTAGTTTCATGCGGAAACGCTATTACGGCAGTTGCGGTACAGTTCTCATCGTAAAAAAAAAAGGGAAATAGTGGTAAAATTTTTTTTGATTTGCTTACAAGGTGTTGGGAAATTTTAATAATTTGCACAAGTCTATGGCAAAAATTGTTATTGTTCCAACCCAATTTCTCTTAATTATTAATTTTTTTTCAGCAGTGAATTAAGTTTAAAAAAAAATATTCCTCACATTTTTATTTTTTTTTGACATAGTTTCACATTTTAATTTTGACTGTTTGTATGAAAGATTCCAACGTACGTGTTAATCCTAATTACGTGAATAGTAGTTGCTAAAGTTTTTTTTTCTTTGAATTGATTATAATTTATACATTAACAAACCTTTATCGTAATTGAATTAGAATTAGATTATTGATTGATCTTGTTAAAAACAAAAAAATATATACATAATATCGAAGTTCAATAAACTGAAAGTCGTCATAAAAATCCTTGTGTTATCATTCATAAAACCAGCACATCCTTTTTTTTGTTATTTCAGCAAGAGATTAAAACTGGTGATTTGAATTTTCAGTTACCTTTATTAATTGCTTAAACAGTTCGTAATAGTCCAAATAAGGTTTTTAGGAAAGAGAAATTGAAATCGGCAGCCCATTCTTGGTGTTGCAATACATAACTTTGATTTTTCACTATACGTGGACGTGGAGCGCTCAAATATTGTAAAGCGTGTTTTAAACAAAAATGTAAACTTAAGTTCAAAAATAGGACCAATCGGAAAACTCCTTCGTAAGGTTGCCATACAAAAATTTCGAGTTTAACTATATATTTGGGCACTGTATGAGAGCAGGTCGATGTAGAGAGCTAAAACTTGGTACATGGTGTTTTCATAGCAATTGTAAATAAAATTTCAAAAATGGTTACCGCTTCTTCGTGTTGGCATACAGAAACTTTGGCTTTCAATATATACTTGGATGCTGCCTGAGAAGACGGAGAGCTCATATTTTGTACACGGCGTTTTCATAAAAATTGCAAATACAGGTCCAAAAGTGTGTTGTATTTTACTTATGTGCCGTGCTCCTGATGGAGAGCACACAACTTCTTTCGAACTAAAGGGAAATCAAAAGAATAAGAGAATACTGTTGTCCGTGTCTTATGCTTGTCGTAGTTTGTATATTTTCGAACATTAGATTTGAAGCATCAGTCCATGGGATGCCCATATATGTATATCAGTAGTATATATTTAAAATATGTCATCACTTTTCTGTCTTTTTTCTGATGGGAGCAGGAGTTATTTTAAATCCTTCTCTTCTTGGGGCCGGGGTAGGCTTATCTTCCAGTTCGTGTGCAGAAAGTATTTCTTTCGATTCACACACTTTTGGTTTGTATTTAATATACATATATACGCAGGCAACAGAGATGATTAAAGCAATAGTCACATATGATATTGCATAGTGGTGAACATGATGATTACTTATTGGATTAAGCGGATTTAATTCCTGCTATTTTTGGGAATGGATGGATTCCAAAAGCCTCTCTAGATCCGTGTTTGTCGAAATATTTAACGTATGTATTTTTATATGCGATCCTCTTGAGGAGGACGTCATATTTGATATTATACTGGAAATGTTTACTGTTGGGATAAAATAGGAGTTGAATTTGGAAATTTTTACGTTATGTCCGTGCAGTATGAATTCCTTGCTGCGAACATAACAACCGGGATAGATATACATTGTTCCGGTTCTTTGCAGAACTTGTGAGTTAATGGAATTTTCGCAAATAATATCTATGTGGATGGAATCTTTTAGGGCGAAAAGCCAAGCGTTCTGTTGCGATAATTGCGTCCAAAGACAATCTTGTGCTAATGTTATAATTTTACAATCGGATGTATTCGGCTCCTTTCTTATTAAATTTATCTCGCATTGATTTACCTTAGTATTTGCATTTAAGATCGCGGATGTGATCTGGCAGTAAAAGTGCGTATGATCCAACGTTGCGCAATTGTGGATATCATGAAATGCTAGTTCAATATAGTGCTCACGATAGTAGTCTATTAGTATATATTCATTTGCTGGTTCAATATATATAAACGATCTGTTAAGGAGTGTAGGTAGTGGCATTACTTTGAATAATTGGTATGGTTCCTTGAATGGAAGTGGAATTCGGAGCTCGATAATTATTTTATTATTGCAAATATTCGCTGCTATTGTACTCAATTTGTAAATTTGTGATAAAATATTGTCTCTATGGGAAGCATCATTGAATTTGGCAATTCCTGTCTGATGTTCAATAAGAGTTCTTCAATTTCTCTAGGGAAAATGAGTACAGGATGAAATTTTCCATGCCTTGAATCTGTTAAGAGATCTATTAATTCCGACTGGGTATTTTGGTATCTGAATGCCACTAACGAAACCAGGGAAATAAGTGATTCAATTTCAATGGATATTTTGTTATCCAATGTTCTGTTTTCCACTAATGATGTAGCTATCTGTATTGAAATTAACTTTCTATGCATAACGATGAAATCCTTTTCAATTGCGGCTTTAGTTTTGTTGAAAACATTTGCGGTTGCTTCGACTATCGCAGTTTGGCTTTTCATAAGTGATAGGAGGGAGTTTTGGTTAAGGGTGAGATTTCGTATTTGTTCATCATATAGCTTGGCACCATCTTCGTCTAATGTGCCGAAAAGCGTTTTGGAGATTGAGCCTATAGCATTGAAAAGTGCTCTTTGTTTTCTATTTTGGGGCACAAGTAATATATTCTTATATTCTATGTTTGCTAATATAAGATTTATTTGTAACAACATACCGTTACAAGTGTGGCTCAAGGCTGAGTGTTTGTCCAGTTTCTGGCAGGTGGCTATAATTTGTTGGGCTATGAACTGGATGTTGTTGAATTCTGTTTTAAAATTTTCCAGGTCGTAGAATGTGACTAATTTCCACTCGTTGGTGTAGAAATTGGCTCTGCCAATTTCCTCAAAATAAATGCATGCAGTAGGATTTAGCTATTCCTGAGCCGTAGGTTAAGGGGATGAAAATTAGAAAGAATGCTGTATGCATCATTTTGGAAACATGGAAGATGACACTATGTTAACATCTCTGAATGATATTTGAAGACTATGAAGTTTTTACTCTGAGAAAAGTTTTAGATCATGGTTATGGACTCTTTTGTTTTTATTATTGATATTAATAGTGGAATTTTCGGGGGAATTAATCTCCATTATCTCATACGGACCTGACTATAGTGGTGAGAATTTGTTCTCTCGAACTTTGCTCTTAAGTAGGACTTTATCGCCTACCATGAAAAATTTTTGGACGGAGTTCTTATCGTATTGCAATTTTGAACTTTCTTTGTTTGCCATGGCTATGTCCTTAGCTATTTTGAAGCTATGTTGTAGACGCGCTTTTGACTCGTTTGCATAATTGTCATAATAATAGCAAATGTTTGGAGAAGATTTCAAATTGTTTGGAATTTCGGCTGGGAATCCGTACAGGAGTTCGGGGGGAGTATAACTAGTACTCGAATGAGGGGTCGTATTATATACAAACATGGCATAAGGAATCCATGTATCCCAGTCTTGTGGATCTTTTGCTACATAAGATCTGAGATATTCTGCTAAGCCTTTTAATTCTCAGCAATTTAGATACCTCGGCGAACATGCCACTTATGAGATTAGAACCTTGATCTGTGAGGATACTTTCTGGAATACCATGTCGACAAACTATTGTTGTCGTGAAGGCTTTCGCTAACGTCTTAGACTCGGTGTCGACTATGGGAATAGCCTCAGAAAATTTTTAAAGGTCGTCTTGGCATGTAAGGAGATATTTTTTTCCAGAATGAGAAATTGGGAGAGGTCCTACAACATCTAGGTACACTCTTTCGAAAGGTTTGGAGCTAATGCTTGAGATTTTCATTGGAATGTTAGGGTTTCTGGATACTTTGTTCACCTGACAAAGTATACATTTCCTTACATGCTTTACGATGTCGTTTGACATGCCAGGCCAGTAGAATTGTTTTTTGATTGTTTTAATTGTACGGGAAACGCCTTGATGGCCTCCCGTCGGTAATGAATGAAAATCTTTTAAAACTTGTTCGATCTCGTTAACGTCGGATAAATATTTAATCGAATCTTGATGGAGCTTTATGTTTATTTTTTTAGTAGCGAAGACCTTGTTAAAAATGCTTTTAATTATTAGAAGATTTTGTGCATCTAAAATTGGGAAGGAGATATTTAATTGATTTAAATGATTTGCTTCTGTATATGAGCAGATCTCAGTTAAAATCTTTTCGAGGTCTGATCTATCTCTTTGGGATCGACAAGGTAAATTAGTTTTTGATATAATTATTGATGAGGCTTTTTTCTTGAAGAAGTTCAGTTCAGTTTCTGAAAGTGGGGATTTATTTGAAAATTTTAATTTCGAATCCAACACTCTTTCAAGTTCTGTATCTTGCATTGGCAAGATGAAAAATTTAGGATTTGCATACTTAGTTAGCAGAAGGGGAAAATTTGTCTCAGTTATTATGACTGAGGAATTGTTTACAAGTGATGGAGTTGGGTTTGGAGTAGTTACACTTGCGTTGGGTGTATTTATATTCGCTTGAGCTATGGCTTGATTTCTAGTTACCACATATAAATATGCAGGTGGTAGGTTTTGCGAAATTTTCGCTATTATCTGGAATAGCTCTACTGAGAGCGTCTGCATTTGTGTTGAGCTTACCTGATTTGTGGACTATCTTGTAGTCATATTCCTCAAGACGTATTCTCCATCTCATCAGTCTTGAGGATTGATCTTTCAGTTTCATGAGCCATACTAATGGTTTATGGTTAGTTATAATTGTAAACTGTCTACCATAAACCTATGGTCTGAATTGCTCAACTGCGAAAACGATAGCTAAGAGCTCTTTTTCTATTATTTCGTAACGAGTCCCTTAACCATTGAGAACTCGACTCACATAGGCGATTGGATGATCTCCTTGATCATCAACTTGAGAAAGAACTGCTCCGATAGCGTAGTCACTGGCATCGGAGGTGACAAAAAATTCTTTGCCGAAATCAGGATAAGATAGAAATGGTGCTGAAATAAGTTTATTGCGTAATTCGCAAAATGCCTCGTCGCAGATTGCATCGAACTTGAAAGGGATATCTTTTTTCAAAAGATTTGTAAGTGGTTTTGCAATTTTGGAAAAATTTGGTATAAAGCGGCGATAGTAGCCGACGAAACCAAGGAAGGCTTTAATATCTTTCTCCTTCTTGGGTCTGGGATAGGACTGTACTGACTTAATCTTCGCTGGGTCTGGTTTGACTCCATTTTCTGTAATAATGTGCCCAAAATACATAATTTCCTTTCTTAGGAAGTGGCACTTGTCGGGTTGAAGTTTGAGGTTGAAATTGCGGAGACGGCTAAATACTGCTATGAGTCTTGTATTATGGTCTTTGAGATTGTATCCATGGACTACAATATCGTCCATGTATACGAAGCAATAGATGCCTTGAAGGCCAGATAAGACATTATTCATGGCTCGTTGAAAAGTAGCAGGGGCTCCTTTTAAACCAAATGGCATACGATTGTATTCGTAGTGGCCATAGGGTGTGCTAAAGGCAGTTTTCTCCCTGTCCTTCGAGTCCATTTTTATCTGGTGAAATCCACTGGCTAAGTCGAGTGTGGTAAAATATTTCGACTTCCCCAACTGGTCTAATATATCAGTGATATTAGGGAGTAGGTACGCATCGCCAATAGTAATGTCGTTAATACGACGAAAGTCTACCACTACTCGCCACTTTTTGTTTCCATTCTCATCTGGTTTTTAAGGAACCAGGAGAAGTGGAGAGTTCCAGGGACTATGTGAAGGTCTGATGATGTCTGACTCAAGCATTTCTTGTATTTGCCTGTTTATTTCAGTTCGGCTTGCTTCAGGATGTCTATAAGGCTTGGTATAGATGGGCGGTTTGTCTTGGAGTGTTTCGATTTTGTGGGTAATCGCATCTGTATATGAAAGGAAATCCCCTTCTATGAAGAAGAGTTCGTTGAATTCCATACAGATGTTTCGAATACTCACAGTTTCCTCTGAATTACATTGATCCAATTTGATAAGGTTTTGCAGTTTATTTATTCTGCCTTTAATTGGATCTCTTTCAGAGTCTGTGGAGATAACCACAAAGTCGTCCAAGTCTTGGTAAACTGGGTTCACCTCGGAAGGTGCCAGATCGGCGTCTTCCTCATTTGTGTTGAGGATTAGAACTTTTGCCATACCGTTGACTGGTTCGACTATCGAATTTGCAAGAAACAACCCTGGCCTTATTTCCTTCTTGAAACAGACCGATTGATTTTGAATAAAAGTAGTTGGAATTTCAATGATGAATTCTGATCGAGCCGGAATTTTAATTTTATTTAATTTAGCCGATTCTTTCGGATTTTTAAAAGGAAGGAGATATGATTCCAACTTTTGTGGAATTTGGAAGGAGTTATACGACGATTCCGACTTGATCGAATTTGAAGGAGATAAAACTTTATTGAAATTCTTTGACTTCTTTGATTTTATCTTGGAATTCACTTTTTGTGAATCTATTGATGAAGGAGATAAAATTTTACTAGATTTAGCCTTTTGTGCGGCTGTAGATGGAGATATACTTTTACGCTCTTGCTCCATATCTTGTGAAGCTTTGGATGGAGATTTGATTGTTATTTAATTCAGCATTTTTTCTGGCTTTAGCTGGAGATAGATTTTTAATTTTATGCTTCATCTCTTTTGAAGCATTAGCTGGCGATCGATTTGCATTGCTTTTCGAAGCAATTGATGGAGATAGATTTTTATTAGTATTTATATCGGAGAATGTTATCTCCGTATATAAAAGACTTTTTGTTTGAGACCTCTTTTCTGGGTCTTCGCTTTTCAAATAAACGTATAGATAATTGGAATAATATTCTTCGTACGGATAAGATTTATTTGAATCGTTTATTTCTAAAGAAATGTATTTATTTTTATAATTGATACTAGCATTGTATCGAGATAAAAAGTCATGGCCAAGTAGGCCATAGTATGAGAGGATGGAGTTATTTCCCACAATTTGAAATGGGTGCTCCAGGATGGAGTTAAATTTGGTAGATTTTAAATTCAATTTTGCAAATATAAGACCTTCTGTACAAGTGGACTCGGTAAAGAATGTATTGATATTGCAGACAGCATCTCTGTAGCAGATACTGTCTGGTTTCAGTCGATGGAGTTTTATTAAGCTGATCTCTGCTCCAGTATCAATTAAAAATGTAGGCTTTGGAGCAGAGCAGATGTCAACAGGCAAGGAAAGAGTTAAAGAATTTTTATTTATTTGAACGGAGATTTGAATTAATTTCTTGCTGCCTACTTTTCCGTCGATATTGTCTCTGGATTCCTGTGGACTTGTGCTGTAGTTTGTATGTGCGAGAGGTTGCCGAATGAGACCCCCCGCTACATCCAGTTTCCCTGCCTGGATGCCGATGGACTTTTGCTGTCCTTCCTATTTGGAGACGATGATCTAGCTGAGATATTTGCATTTTTATATCTCGGTGGAGTTCGATTCTCTTGGAATACTGGCTGCTGCCAGTTCCTGTTTTGTGACTGTCTATCAGCCGTGCTTGTTTGCGGAGCTGTGTTTACTTTTTGGAAATTATTCCGATTTTCTTGTTTGTCGTTAAATCGGGAATTATTTGCAGCTCTTGTCCTGCATTCTTCAATAGAATGGCCCATCCGATGGCAATATCGACAACTATTGACCTGTGACGGAGATGTAGCATTCTTAAAATCTGGAGGACGTTGTAATTGGAGGTTTAGCTTTGGAACTGCAGTGAAGTTTTGTGTGGTGCGTTGTATGACTGGGCAACTTGATGCAGCATGCCCCAGTCTATTACATTTGAAGCAACGTAAATTGTTATTTATACTTTGAAAGGAATTTTGATTTACCTTGTTATATGTTTGAAAGTTGGGTTGCTTCTGCTCCATACGTAATGAGTGATCTAGAATATGTGATTTTAGTGCAGAGAAGGATTTATCGGAATGTACCTTAGCCAAGGTCTGTAATTGTGGATTGGATAACCCATCTTCAATTGCTCTCACAGCCTGACACTCATTATCTTTTAACAAAGACCGTAGGCGCACCTTGTCCGTTGTATAGGAATGTGTTGCTTCATTTAGCTTGGACAGTGTTGTATTTAATCTCTGCAAAAAGTCTTTTACACTTTCCTCTCTTCTTTGTCTGGAGTTGGTCAATTGGGATTGTAAGGAAGATCTAGAGATTTTTACTTCGAAGGTTTGAGTCAACAGAGATTTTAATGCAGACCAATCTGATACATGGGTTCACCTGAATACTTCATATGCTTCGGTGGATAGTTTACTCCTTATTAAACTGAGGAGGGAATGCTTTTCGTTCGTCGTCGATGCCGTCGCGTATATATCATCACAACTTGAAATGAATTTGTGAAGATCTTTGGGATTTCCATTAAAGTTGGGTATTAACGATCTAGCTTCTGATAGAAAGATGGTAGATTGGTCTCTAAAGGAGACATTATGATGATGGTCTGTGAAGTTATGTGTATTATTCGATACGTTTTGGATTCGAGAGTCCAATTGCTCTTGAAGGGCAATTATCGCGTCTGTGTATGGTGTTTCTACCTCGGCGTAAACATCATTTTTGAAATAGTCATGCTCCAAATCATTATATTAAATTATTTCATTATGCGTTTCCTCAAAATCATCCCAGTATTTTTGCAATAAGGTGATCTTTTGTGTAAGATATGTCTGGGTTGTAGTCTATAATGAATTAAAATTAATCGATTGTATAATTCGTGATATAGACTTTTCCCTGTGATCCTGCAATCTAAACCGTATTGCATTTGACTGATCTTTGTCCGTATTGTCTTGGGTATTAGCTGCAGTTGTTTTCTGCGAAGTCTTGGGGGGTGGAATGTAAAAGGGGTTATTTGTGCGTTCTGTGTGAATTGATATGGACTTCAGCCTATCAGACAGACTTGACTTTATAAGATTGTACCAGTCCTCTGTTTTGTCATAGCATGACTGTTTGAAATAGTCATGAGATTCATCAAAACCTTCATGATCTTGAATCAGTGTTTCCGTTTTTTCAAATGAAACCCACAGTTCTTCCAAATTTTGGAGTTTTTCAGAAAAATCTGAAGTTCTTTTACTTTTATTTGCTCTGTGATAAGCGGCCAGAATTTGTCTAATTTCTGTAATTTTTGGGACTTGTGACAAGCAAAGCTCATCGAAAGATTTGGTTTCTTCAGTCATGTTTAATTGATTTATATTTTGTTTGGGAATTAATTAATTAGTTATGGAAGAAATGTTAAAAAAAAATAGTCTTTTTTTGTTTTTTTAGTTTTCCCAACAACAATAAGCAGGTAGCAAGTTGGTTATACGTTTATGTTTAATTAAATTATGTTTAATTAAATTTTGTAAGAGTTGAGAAAAACACAGCGATAGGAATGTGAAGAATTGTGGAATTTTTCAACAAGGGAAAGGATAAAAAGAAAATTGTTTTATTTTTATTTGGTAGAAAAAATCTTATGGTTTTTAGTTCCGTCTGTCAGGACGGAAAAGGTATAGACCGCAATGTGTGGAAAATATAGAGCGAGACTAGGAGGAAAATTTGACCGTCTTACGAGGTTTTTGATTTATTTTTATTGCTCGGAGATGATGGAGAGAAATTAAAAAAAAAGAAAAAAGAAAAAGAAAAATTAAATAAATTACTAGGAATCTCAATGTATATAAAAAATTGATTGTCACTTGTTTGTTGTAAATATCTCTTGTTTAAATTTAAATAAAAAGTAGGAAATTAAATTTTATTAAGAATAAGGAAGGTATAATGATAGGTAGGGGAACTATTGTGGGATTTGTAAGTAGGAAAAATTGTAATTAATATTTTTCTATGCAAACATTTATATGAGAACAAAAGGGAGAAAAAGGTAAGGACAATCCAACTTCCATAAGAACAACCAACTTCAGGAGAAGAAGAAAAAACAATTTTGATATAAAAACTAAATAATGGCGTCCACAATCTTTTTTAAGAAAAAAAAAGCACAGTTCTAATAAAAAATAAAATTTTAAAATATTATTTATATATATAAGATTGTTTTGTTATCGATATCTTTTTTATTGTGGATAGAATGATTAGACGATGATGATTGATTAAAATTAAGAGCGTGCTGATATATAATAGCAATAGCAAAATAGCAAATCACAAGTTAATGGTGTGTTAAGAATTAACTTTTAAGAAAAGTTTATCAGTGTTAATTTCTTTGCAATTTTCGGTATTGTTAACTGATCGTACTTCCAATCCATATCTTTCCTCTGACCGATAGGCTTACGAAATCCTACCGCAGGGGATCGATTATAGATTTTTATCGAAGTCCTCTGACCAGCAAATTCACGCAGTTTTACCGCAGAGGTCGCTTCTAGGAAGACCGGTTTTCAGTTTATGTGTGTTGAATTGAATGTTTCTCAAAATTAAACTGGAACTCGCACTTGTATGTAATTATATGTAAATAGTAAGCAAATGTAAATGTGCAAATTTTCAGAAAATATGTAAATACTTTTGTTAAATAAATTCTTTATATATGTATATCACTGCTCAGGTAATGCAAACCAGACGAAAAAATGTATATGTATATATATTAATTTGTATAGTCCAAACAAAAGGTTGATCTATATGTGTTTAGATTAATTAATTGTAAAAGTTAATTTAGAATGCTAGAAAAAAAAAAAACTCTTCACGCTACCTTTTGTTTTAGCTAGAGTTGCTGGTGTTTTTACTTTTTTTTTCGATGGTGTTATGTATAGTTGAATGATGTTTGTTTATGTACTTAAGGTTTTGCTGCTTTTTATGCTTCCTGTTTATTTATGCTGCGGCGATTTATCTTTATTGTGTTTTCTGAGTTGAGGATGTTGGTGGAGAAGTGGACATTTAAGCAAAACAGTGTTGTTGTTGTTGAGTAGGGCGTCCTGTTATAGTCTTCCTTCCTGCCTTCTTTACAAAACGTCTTTATTGAGGCAAAGATGAACCCTCCTTGCGTCCACCGGTGGGGCAATTAGGTGCCAAAATTATTATTATCCTCTCTAAGTACTCTTATTTTTAGAGTACCCGGGCTTATTTTTTTTTATTATTTTTTCTTTTCCTTTTTTAATACTCTTGCTTTTTATTTTGGAATATTTATTAATTATTTTTTTATTTTAATTAAATTAAATTTTTTTTTTTAGGCACTGATTTTCTATTTATTCACTGGTAACTTTGGAAAGTACACTGCCACCAAAATGCTGTGGATGGCTGATTTTATCACCAATTAGTTAAACTCAAACTAAATCAATTTTTTTTTTGCTAAGGCACTGATTTATTGGTACGGAACACCGCTGCCACCAGTTGTTGTATTTTACTTGTGTGCCGTGCTCCTGATGGAGAGCACACAACTTCTTTCGAACTAAAGGGAAATCAAAAGATTCCGTGTTTGGGTTTATGCTTAAATTGCATTTTGTTATAGCATTGAAATGCATTTTAAATGCATTTGAAATATGGAATGAAATTTTGAATTAAAATAATTAAAAGCGATTTTCAGGGTCAACTTTGCAGTGCATTGACCTTATCGTTGTGATTCGGGGCATAGGGTACCCGAGTCACAACAACTGTAGTATTTCGACACTGCCCCAAGCGCCAACGTAGAGGGCTGAAATTTTGTATACGGGCCTATTTAAAAAAAAATGGAAATTTAAGCTTGAAAATAGGATAAATCGGGCAGCCTCTTCGTACGGTTGATATACAAAAATTTGTTTTTTTTTATTATATTTAAGAACGCGTCGACGCAGAGTGCTGCACTCCCCACGATTATGAATGAATACACACACACACACACACGCGCGTTTTCAACAAAAAATTTTTTAATAAAGCCTATTTTATATAAAAAATATTTAGTTCTACTTGAGTACCTTACAGTCCATTTGTTGTAAATTTACAATTTCAAAAGACTCCAGTCTGAAAATTTCGGGTTACAAAACTTGATAGAAAATGGAAAACAGACCCTTGCATTAACACTAAAAATAAAAGGAACCTTTTTTTGGGCAGCTATTTCCCAAATCGGACAGTTCACCTGACTACAAGTCTTTGGTCCCCATAGAAACGATGTCCTAGTAATGCTGAAATTCGGGTGGATCAACTGACACATATCGCGCACCAGTTCCATGAAAGGTTAAGGAAATTTTAACTTTACTCAGTCCACGAATATCAACTTAGGTTCCCCTATTCCATGTTTCAACTGATTCTTGATAGACTTTACGGTAAAATCTCACCAAAGTATGGGAGTTAGCAAGGATAATATGACACGTAGTCCTTTCGCTGTCTAACGTATTTGGTATTCTATAGGAGTCGCAAATTGGGAGTATAAGCCTATTTTAAAATCCCCATTCATGGTACGATCAGTCTCGACGACTGGAAATTGTTTTAGACATGAAACCTTTAGCAGTGAGAAGACAAAGGTGAAGTTCCATCCTTTGAAGTTATGTGCGAATATATGTAAGGTGCCCAGAAACAGAGTCGTAGGAAATAAAGTTACATGTCTTTATTTCTCAATTGCGAAGGGAAAATAGCTCATATTTTTTGTATGCCATTATTTCTCTGTGCAATAAGGAAATAAAAGCAGACGACTTTGTTTCCCAAATGAGCAAGTATTTAATAGAACCTTTCTATGACTTTTTGTAAGAAATCTTATGCGTGTGAATCTTTCAGTGATTATCAAGCCAAAGGTCGTACCATTTGAAGGAGGTAGCGGTCCTACTAGAACCTTTTTATGACTTTTTTTAAGAAATATTATTTCGCTTTCAAAATATGAAATAAAGCCATGTGATATTATTTAAACTTTCGGTATGACTTTACATCTCAACTGCAAAGCGAAATGATCTCATACGCAAAATATAACCAATTTGCCCTTTAAAATTGAGAAATAAAGTCATATGACCTTACTTCCGTTGACACTGTTTCACGGTCTGATTAACTAAAAGTATTAGCAAATCTGTGTAATTCATATGACATGTGTGTTAAAAATTAATCTAATACCCAAAAATCTAGCATAAAATAAAGTCAGTCTAACTCATTTCATAGTGTATGAAGTATTTCCACATTCATTTAATTAACTACCAACACATTTAATTATAGACAATCATATTTATTCTAACGATACGTTATAAGGTTGCTTATATGAATTCTTGCAGAGCTTTTTCGTTTAGTATTAAGGCAACTCTCATATTGAATTGTATCACTTGCCATCGAATTGAGTTATTTGTACTAGGGTATTTTGTATTTAAAGCATTTTAAATAGTTATTTTTTATTTTATTCAAGATGCGAAGAATTGGTGCAAAGGCAACCGGTATGAAGTTCGACCGTTCGACATTTCGTTTTTAAGGTAGGTGGAAGAGGATCATTACAACAGACATCTCTAATCTAAAGGCTTTTGATAATGATTGTCAATGTTGTACAAGATGAGAGAAACCAAAATGGTACCAAAAGACGTCTGAGGTTTTGAGAGAGGTGTCTGATGTCAAAGATAATGCAAATCCACTTTCTTGTGAGTCGCCAATTCTTTTTGAGTATACAGTAAGTTCATGAAATCCACTTATAATGTTATAATAGAAGTAAAGTCAGTGGAGTCATATGAAATATTGACGGCATAGCTGTCACGAATAAGAAATAAGTATGGAATGCTTAGACTGCTCATATTTAATTAATTGATATAATGTTATAATTCAGTTCTTTATGTTACAGTTATGAGTTGGAAATCATCTACAGAAATTACGGAAACTTGGCGATGCACTTACTCAATATATGTGATTAAAACAATCATGTGAAACGCATCGAAAACCATTTTTAACTGCAATATTGGTTCGTTGTTTTTAGGACTCCGTACCCAAAGGATAACTACGGGAACCATATTACTAAGACTTCTCTGTCCGTTCATCACCAGGTTGTATCTCATGAACCGTAATAGGTAGACAGTAGAAGTTTTCACAGAGTGTGTATTTCTATTGCTGATATAACAACAAATAATAAAAATGAAATAAAATTAAAGGCGCCACATTCAAGAAACGTGATTTTTTCGGCGTTCTTTCCTCGTTTTATTCTCATTCATTATTATTATCATACGTAGGCATTTTTTCTTCAAATGACAACATTATTTTTTTACATGACGCCTACTTTCATTAAAAAAAAAAAACAAAAGTACATAGTGTTAAATTTGTACGATGGTATCGAACCCTTCGTGCGCGAATCCGACTCGCACTTGACCGGTTCTTAAATAAACAGTGATGGGAAATATTTTGTGCTTGGTGAAAGCAGTCACAAACTTCTTACGGCCTAACTTCATATATTCTCTGAAGTTAAGATAGGAATCCTGAAACCTGCTTTTCAGGAAATCTTTTATCCATCCGTAATACAACGTGAACTGAAACGGTATGTATGAGATTGACCGAGGACAATAGTCTTTTCCTGGTTAAGCAACGTAGATAGTCGAATCATATAAGCATCACATTTTCGAAGATAATAGGTTTTTAAAACTGCTCTTCTCAGTCCCTTTTAGTTAAGTTTGGTGGTAGAGAATGGATCTTTAAAGCAGCTTGACTTCTGTATGCGGCGTACTTACCTTCATCTCTCACGTGGACGTAATTTATGTTTAAATTAAAAGAGGAAACCCTTCATAAAAGTTTAATTTAAATGAATTTGTCTAACTAAAGTTCAACTTGATTTTCTAATTAACGCGACAATTTTGGGAGCTGATAAGCAGCTGCAGCCGAACTCAGATAGTGACTGACTTACTCCCTACGTAATTAGCAGACCAACCAACAAGTAGCAATTCAGCGGTGCTGATGATGTGATGATGCTAATGATGATTATGGAATTGGCTAGTTGAGCATAGTGTGTTACAGAATTGATATTTGGTAGTTTTGTATTTTGATGTGATATGGTCAGTACATACTCCCCCTCCAGCGTAACGTTATTTTATGAGAACTTTTATATATTCTTCAAAGGAATGAAGTGCATTTCTTATTTATTCGTTGATTCAAGCTGGAAGATACCGTGGATGCAATAAAAGCAGCTTTCAATCAATCAATCGAAATAGCTTGGTTTTTTCCGTTTATATCCAGCACGAAATGTTTTTTTTTTAGCTTTCGAATTACATTAAAAGGTCCTACGTATGGAGGACTTAAGCCCGTTCGACTTCTGTCAATTCTCATGAATACATAATCTGAGTCATTTAGTAACTTAGGCGTGTATAAATTATTTTGACCGTTGATTCGGGTTTCTTTTGGATTGACACGCCTCATGGTCTCTTTAAGTTGTTGAGCGAAGATTGGAGGACTGATTTAGTTGTTGCCAATGTGGGACACGGAATATTCTCCGGGATCTTTTAAGCTATCCCCATATACAAGATCTTCTTGCGAGCACTGCATATCTTCTTTAGCAGCTGTGCGGATACCTAGTAGTACCAGTGGTAGCTCATTACTCCAATTAATTGTGTTACCTCTGGCCTTTTAAGCAGACTTGGGTTGACGATGGAACGGCTCTACTATCCCATTAGCTTGCGAATAGTAGGCTGTTGTCTGGGTAGATTCCAAGACGTTAGTAATTTCGCGAAATAGTTTCGATTCCAACTGACAGCCCTGGTCAGTGGAAATTTTTAATGGAATCTTAAAACGTGAAATGTAATTTTTGATGAATGTTCTTGCGACAGTTAATGCCGTCATATTTTTAATTAGATACGCTTCTAGCCTGCGTGTGAATCTGTCAATGATTATCAAGACAAAGGTCTTACCATTTGAAGGAGGTAACGGTCCATGTGAATATGTTCGACTTTAGCCGAAGGAAGTTGGAATCGGCCAAACTCGTATATTGTGTGCTTATGAATTTGGGATTATAAGAAACCCAAACAGGACAGGGTCAAATGCTTTTTTTCTAGGTTCATTGCCGACCAAAAATATATATCTGGCCGGGAGCTTTTCCGAGTTGACTTTAATGCCTGAATGTGATAGATAATGTTGGGATTCAAAAACGATTTTTCGTAGTTGTCTTGGAACAAATGGTGGTTTCTTTCCTACTCATTTCGCACCGTATTTGTTCCTTCGAAACAGGTATAGTTAAAATCTCAAGCATGAACTTTGATTTTGTGCTGTTTGTGTTTTTTTTAAATGGATCAGACTTTTAAAGTATGAAATGAAATGAAAAATTACTTTATTGTATAACCTAAAGCCAAATACACCAAGTAATTTGGCCCACGGCAAAGTGGCCATCTGGGCTCTACCAGTATTCTTATATCCTGATTGAAATTGATGTAAGAAAGACATATTAAGCTCCTATGAAATCGTTCGGAGAATTAAATTTTCGAGCGCAGTTAAACTAGAGCTCTTTAAGCTAATTTATTCCGCTTCTAGAACTCAACATTTTTCTTGTTTTAGGCGTTTCGGGAATCTATGTTAATACTTATTGTATAGCCAAGAAACTTCATTTCCTTAGAGTAACAATTAGTATATAAAATATACTACAAAGCCTAAATTACTTTAATTTATCCTAACTAAGGTCTTGTATTATATTATTCTATTGCCCTAGAGTAAAAACAATTTTGTATCTAGTATATTTAAAATATTGTTTCATTAAGATATTGTTTGAGGTTCTTTCTTATTATTTATGTTTGTTTTCCTTTCCTTTTTTTTTAATGCAGGTAAAACAATTTGCAGTTTACTGCTTGTAAGCGTTCGTATGTGTGTGTTTCTTCGTTATAAGGTTGCTGTCAGTCCGTTGCTAGTTAGATACTGCTTGAGCGCGGGGATAAGCACGTTCATATCCTCTCTAGTACATTTCAGGAGGTCCGTCGGTCTTGTGCTTATACTTCGTTTGTCAAGTAGTCTGGTTAGCTCCCAGATCTTCTCGTTTTGTAAGGTGTTTCGGATATTGGAAACTAAGGTGTTTTTATTTTCTAGATTCTGGATCGATTGAATAGCCGATAGGTTGTCCGAGAAGATCACAGTGGTACCCTTTTGGGTGGCTGCCTCCCAGATAGCTGTAAGTTCGGCCGTGTACACATTGCACCAGAAGGGGAGTTTGCGACAGATTTTAGTCTGTCCTCTAGCGCTCTCGGCAATTACTGCAATGGCTACAGCTGCTTCAATCTTCGAAGCATCTGTGTAACACCGTATCTGCTTGGTGTCCATCACTGAGCTCCTTGTGTAGTAATGTCTTGCAGTCGTTATTGAGGTACTGGTACTGTTGTTCATTAGTGATGATTCTGCTGGTCTTGATCCCCTAGGGGGGGGGGGGTGGCGAGAAGAGGAGTGGATTTGGAGAGGTTGGGATTAAAAGGTATGATTTTGATGGGTGTTGAGATGTCTTCGAATGACTTGTGCAGGCCCGATCTTGTACATGCAGCATGAATGCGGTGGGTAGACACGATGTTCGCAGGTCATGTAGCGGGGCTTGAGGGTTATGGAGGTTCTAGAATACTATAAGGTGGCCCCTTCTCGCCGTGAAGTTGGGAAGGCCAGCTTCTATAAGAAGGCTATCGATTGGGGTTTTTCGTAGAGCACCAATGTCCGTTCTGCCTGAAGCGTTGATAGCCTTTTGAATATTATTTGCGTCGACTTTTGTAGAGAATCCGTAGATTGTGATCACATAATCCACTCATTCGGAAACCTGCCGAGAGCAAAAGATCGGTTATACAGTTCTGTCAATCCGGTATATCAAAACTCAGGAGCCCGCTTGATTATTCCAAAGGAAATATTATCCAGACCTGGAGTGGTTCCCTGGAAGGAATTAAGTTTACGCTTAAATACAAAGAGGGGAAAGGGATCTTCGAGTTGGGAAGGGGAATTTTCTCAATATACCGTTTTATGCATCTCTTTAACTTGATTTTAGTAGACCAGTAAAGAGCTGAGCGATTTGCATCTGAATCATAGCTGGTGCAGTGCTTGGCGAAATGTGCGGCCATTTTCACAGGATCAAAAACAATGACATCGTCCATATTAAGGCCTGTGACGCCTGCCTTAGCGAGGTACCCGCTGATTGCCCTGACCCTGCACCAGTTTTCCTTCATGGGCGTAGAGAAGTCTATGCTTGACACGAATCCATGCCATTCTTGTTTTTTTTTAATTCTTTATCTCTCTTCTAATTTGGGCATTTGCTTTGCGGTAACAGACAGCGTTCTCAGGAGTGGGACTCCTTTTGAAGAATCTCCATGCCATGTCCTTACCTTCCACGAGAAGTCTAACCTTGGCGTTGAATCAAGGTTGCTGCATTTTACCTTTTGATCGAGACAGCGGTATTGTGTTATTGGTTGCTAGGCGGATGGCTCTGGCGTGCGCATTTGCTTCCCTGTCTGGGTCCCGACTAGAAGGTAATTTTCGATCGTCTTTGAAAAACTTGTCCAGTCCGCCTTATTTTTGACATATCGCGGTACGTGTCGGACAATCTGTAGCGTTCTCTTCATAGTTAACAGGATGGGGAAGTGGTCACTGCCTCTGGGGTTCGGCACTGTACTACACTTGATAGCGGATGGAATGTAGATGGACAGATCGATGTGGGTCAGGATATTTCTCGAGTTTAGGATGGTGGGACTGCCGTCATTCAGGATGACTAGTCCAGAGTCACTCATCCACTCCGGTACAGTCCTGCCTCTAGTGTCGCCCCTAGGTGATTGCCACAACGGGTGGTGTGCCTTGAAATCCCCCAGAAGGAGCACCGGACCCGGGGCTTGGTCCAATAAGGACCGCAGGGCTCTTTCGGTGCCTATGTCCTCGGCACTGAGATAGGCAGATATTATATGGATAATAGGGTTGTGGGAAATTCGCACAGCTACAGATTAAGTGAGGAGTTAAGGGTTAGTTCGGTGGACGGAATGTCATTTCGGACAGACACCGCAACTCCATCACTGAGGGAGGTGCGGTCGTTTGCCAGGAATGGCGCAAAGTTGGATAGACTGGGGAAGGAGGCTCCATTTTGGATATGTGTTTCCTGGATAGCCAGGATAGCAGGAGAATGTTCACAAACTAGGAGCTGAAGACTGCCTACATTGCCTACATTTGGGAAGCCAAAGCTTATTTGAGGGCGGTAGGAGAAAGGGAGAAAAGGTTGTTAGCGTCTTCATTTGTGGCGGACAATAGCTGCCGGCTAAGTTGTTGTTGAAAAATTTTATCGTGGAGGTGTGTAATTGGGTGGAGGGAATATAGGAGTTGAAACTGAAAGGCTGTAGCTTTTCTGCGTGAACAGTGGTGTCTATATCTGAGTGTGTTTTTTGTTCGGTTGTTGTGATGTTTATGACGGGGATGTTATTGTTCTGCGCTGGTGTGGAGTTTGAGCTTTTAGTAATGTCTAAAGATTTGCTTCGGACATTGGTTGCGTTTTTAGTCGGAAATGAGGGTGCGGGTAGCTGGGGAGCCAATTGTGGACTTTGAGAGGCTATGTGAGAAGTACAGGGTTCCTAAGCTAGATGGGAGTTTATTGTAGTTGCTGTCTGCTTAGGCGGGGTGGTGTTTTTGGAGACTTCCGCAAAGGAAGATCCCGATTGGACTGGTGATTTGCTCAATAGGTGCCTATTCTCCATGTGAGGCATACCATCGCCGCCTTGCTTCAAAGCGGGTTATGTGATTTTCCACTTGAATTTGGACGATGGCTTTCGCTCTTGTAATTGTGAATTGTCACCGGCAGCCTTGGCTTGACCGCAATCAAGGAAAAGAGGGGTGGGATGGCAAGTACTTTTATGGTGGCGGAATGTGAGGCACTTTCTACATCTAAGTGGAGGAGGACACCATCTGCGCACCGGAAGTTTTTCCAGGCAGCAGACTTCCCGTGTAACAGATCTGAATTCCAGCGGGAGTCTATCGGAACTCATTTCCCCTCCTAATACTGAAACATGCAGAATTCAAGCGGAACAATTACGGAATTCCGGATTCCGAAACTTTAAATTGCAGAGGCACTGCTGGAGTACTAAACTTAAAATCCATTCAGTACTGATTTTCAAAACTCTATTCTGCTCGAATAAAAATAAATATTAAGTACTTAAATGTTACTGAAAGTTAATATCGGTATAGTACTCAAAATCATAATTGAATTAAAAAAAATATTTTTTTTTTTTTTAATTTATTCAACTACCACAACTTTTTTTTCCATTTACGGTTCTCTTATGCAACCTGGCAAACACGCAACTGCAGGGAAGAATTTTTTTGTTCACATTATTTTTAAATTACATATCTGCTTGCAGGATTGAACCCAGAACCGTGGGCAGAAGTCCATTGTCTAAGCCATTGTGCTATTTTCCACCTTACAACAGATACCGAAAAAACCTATATGTCTAGATAAACAAATTCATATTGCGGTGAAAAATCAAATACTCAAGTAGCACTGATAAATATTATATTACCAGGGCGGCGGTAACATAATGTCAAATGTCATTGTTAAGGGAAATGACATGTCTCAGAATAGCATAGTAATATAGTATTTTATTGTTTCAATCAATTGAAAAATGCCGCGAAAGAGTCTAATATTGGGAAAAAATAAATTGCTTAATAACAGACGTTTAATAAAACATTAAGATCATACTTATTACTCTACAAAGGCACATAAAATTGCTCCCCGTAAAATAAAGTTGTATGCAGATTGTAAAAATAAGTATACAGTCACAAATTTTAATTATTCAAAACTGATATGTAAATTTAAATATAGTTCCATCTAATGAACAGTAACAGAACAGTAACAATGGAGTATTTGAAGAAAGAATAACTTTCGGTAAAGATGCAACAATTATGTTGCCGGATCAAGAATATATACAAAATCATTCAATATCGCATGATAATTCATTTTTATTGAAATTGAGAACTTGGGCTACTTCTTTTAATGTAAAATTATTAATTATTAGAAATATTGGCGAAAGATGCTCATCTTAGCGTACCAATGGATGTTAGGACGTTGCTATCCACAACATTATCGACCTAATTGCGACATATAAAAACAATTGATAATGGAAAATATATTCACTTTGGCATAAGAAATTGTTTAGAATGTTTTTTAGATTCTTTATAAAAAAAATATGTATAACACACGGATGTTTCTATACTACGAATGTCGTTCAATATCGATAGAGCCTCTATATCAGCAAGTGGGGGTTCTAGTTTTTGGTTGATTCTAGGATGCGTTAAAAATTTGCTCCATATCATAAAGCCTGTGCCAGTATTTGGTGTTGGGATGGCATTCGGAAAAACGGATAATTTTAACAATTTTCTTGAGGATTTCGCGACCGAGATGGAAAGTCTTTTGAAGAATGGATTAACACACAATTCTAGAAATTATCAAATTAAGTTCCATGATTGCGTATGTGACGCACCTGCAATGGCATCAGTAAAACAGTTCAAGGGTCACGGGGGATATTATTTCTGTCCAAAATGTTTTACTAAAGGTGTTAGTACAACTTCAAGGAATGGTAGAAAAGTAGTCGTTTATCCTGATATTAATACACAATTAAGAAGTGACAAAGACTTTAGAAGTAGAAAGACTCCTTCTGGAACTAATGATAATGATCATCACAAAAGTAGCCGTTCGATCTTTGAGCGTCTTCCTATTCATATGATAGCAAACTTTCCTTTAGATAAAATGCATTTGGTTGATGAAGGAGTTTGTAAAAAGCTAATTTCCGTTTGGCTTGGAAAACCAAGCGCACAAAAATTGAAAGCAGAGCAGTTGTCTAAACTTAATACGAGACTTGAGCAGTATTACTCTATGCATGTTCAGAGTTCCAACGAAAAACAAGAACTCTACATTTTGTCAATTATTTGAAAGCGTCGGAGCTAAGAGTTTTTATTTTGTACACCGGTCCAGTTGCCTTAAAACAAATTATAAACAGCTCAGCTTATAAACATTTTTTATGCTTCAGTCTAGCTATTAGAATTCTGACTTCCTCATCTTACTATTATACTAATAACGACTATGAACAAGAGTTACTTACATACTTCGTAAGACATTTTCAAAAGTTATATGGATTAAATAATGTCAATTTTAATGTACATGGTCTTGTTCACCTAGCAAACGATGCGAAAATTCTCGGTCCTCTTGACGAGAATAGCTGCTATAAATTTGAGGCTTATATAAAACATATCAAAAGTATGTTACACTCTGGCTTTCGCCCACTAGAACAATGTTATAATAGAACTCATGAATTAAATCAAACAAATAACCTGGATGTTACTGATACTAACAAAGAAAAACCAGTGTTTGGTAAACTATGTAAAATTTGTTGCCTTCCTACGGCATATTCTTTGTTTCTCCATTAAATCACACATTGACAAATTTATAAAAAAAAAAGGAATTTATAAGGGAAAGAAATACAAATGTGTGCAAAATATAACTTTTAATATAATATAATAATGTAAACATAAAACATAATTCCGTGTTTCTATAAAAAATTGTAAAAAACAAAAATAACAATAACAGTGAACACGAATATTCATGAATATCTCACTTACAATATTCAGTACTGCCAAGGTACTGCATAGATACTTATAGAAATAATAAGAATAAATTTCTGTACAAAATTTTCCGAGTACTTGTACAGAACTTAATAGGTACTGATTAAGTATTTTAGACTTTGTAAAATTTTATTTTTTTAATTCATAATTTCAGTAAATTTAGAGTAATACTTCAGTACTGTAAAGCTTAATTGTTTTACACATCAAAAAGGAGATGTGAATTTCGAAAAATCGAAATTCTTATGATACTTACGATGAACTGAACTTCTGAACTGCTTTTTTTTATGCTTAATTCAAACAACCGGTATTCGTTTAGTACTTATCCAGTACTTAAATGATAAAAAATAATTTTAATTCCGGATGAATTCATAAAAATCAGTACTGGACTTTCAGTACAACAAATTGTTGCCTGGGTTGTTACGGGTTGTTGATGTTTCGTCCGTAACTGGACTGGGAGTGCTTTTCAAGAAGAAGTTCACCAGCCCAATAACACTTTTTATTTTAATAAGATAACAATCTTTTATTAATACTTGTCTTTATTCAATTTTTAGACTTTTCACTTTACAAATTATAAGCTACCTTTTTGGCTTATTGTTATTAGGAATAGGTTGCCTTACTACTGGTGGGGGGTCAACCTATTCTCTGATTTTAGTAAAACTGACTGCCCAGTACCTTCGGAGCATCGGCCTATTATTTAGGAGTCCCTATTCATTTCCTACCAGATCAGCAAAAATAACTATTATTTCATAGTGGGGTAAAAGTGAAAAATGGTATATAGGAATTACTAGAATATGAATATCGGGAACGCCTTCTCAATATATGGGTAACAGGCAATATTGCCTATGAAAGCAATATTCGAACATTTCATCAGATCACTTCGCCTGCTTTAAAAGAAACTCTCTTTGGCCATTGGCTCATTTATAAGTACATAAAAATAAGCAAACCCAAAGAAATTCACTTATAAGTACATAGGAAATAAGCAACAGAACGAAAAGAAGAAAAAAAAAAATACAACGTGCATTACCCAATAAGTGGGTCAACCTCCATGTACTTTATACACATGGGATTTCCCAATTCTGTACATGTAACCGGAGTAAACAAACAGCATGTACTATCTGTGGGGTAAGTCAGTGCCGTAGCAACGGTTAAATTCGGTCTCATGCTGTAAAGTTGGCATTCTTCGTTCTAGTGCGGTGTATTGCCGCAAAAATGTTGAGACAGCAATTTGATTTATTTATTAATTGCCGGATAGCTATGAAAAGACAACAGAGAAAGTTGTTCTAAAAATAAGAATTGGTTAGCCGTATGAATCTAATTTGAGATGCACTGGTTTTAGGGTTTTTAAATGACGTTGTTACGGTGAAAGCGTGAAATTTATCTTTCAAAAATAGATGCACGTATTGTTACGCATGTATGTATGTAGATAATGTGATATATACATGATACCAATTGATTTGCATATCAATTATTATGATTGATTACGTATTGCATATCAATTAATATGATTGAATTATTAAGTGGTGAATTAGGTAATGAATGGCGCTTCATTACATCATCCCCCTTAGAAAAAGAAAGTTCCGGTAAGAAAGTGAGAGGAACTTTCTGGAAAGGTGAGTATAATGAAAATCTTTGTTTTTATCCGACACGATTCGAGGTACTTTACATTGCTTTTTGTTTTTACTAATATGTAATAATTTTGTCGTTAATGTCTAATAATAATATCTTTTATCGTTAACTGTAATATTTTTATTTTGTATTTTATTAACGGTCGCTATGTAATATTTTACTCATCAATCTCGGTCTTCGTGGTAACGATTCTTATTGTTTCTCAATTGTATGTTCAAGCTCAAATCTAGGCTTAATTTGCCGCTTTATAGTCTTTAAGCTTTAAAGGTAAGCAAGGCAAGGCTATATGCCGCTTTATTGCCTTTGCTTAGGTCGGTTGATCAGGCTGAAGATTGCCGCTTTATGATCAATAGGCTTTTAAGCCGAATTGTGAGAAATGAATATACTCCAATGCAGTAGATAATCAAGTCTGAATTCTTTATTCTTTTCTTCGTCTTTTATATAATTGGTTTACATAGGTTCTTATGGAAAATCATTCCATAAGCAAGAAATGGCAATTTCAGAAATGAATTGTCCAATAAGCAAATTCATTGCTTTCTTACTTATTGAATGACCTTTTACAACAATAATTCACATCAATTGTTACGACACACATTTTTGTCACCTACTTGACTTACTTGTAAATGGTATCAAATTGCTGATTCTTAAGATTGTAATTTCTTTTGATAAATGGGAAGTAAATTGTATTTCTGTTAATTTTTGTTTTGCAATATGAGATATACTTGTTTACTAGCATGATATGGCGCTTGCACAATGATGTTTGTGCGTAAAATGATGTGCTCATATCATGCCATTAAGCATTGTGCATTATTATTATTCATGCTATGTATGTACGTTTGTATATACGTGCATATAATGTTACAAGGTGATTAATTATCTTTTATTAGCGAGATGCGCTTTCTTTTTGCATGATTATTTTTAGATGTTATTATTACATGTGTATACTACAATATGTATAATAAAAAATATATAAAGGTTTATCCTCTGACTTTAATATTCCTAGGTTAGGTTATACTAAGAGGAGCGAAAAAATTAATTTGCCCTCTTAAATCAAATTACCTTACTACTCGTATGTGTAAAAATTTATCGCTTATAGTTACATTGATTCCTAGATTAGTACATATAAGATATTTTTAGTCTACGCCCTACTTACAAAGTATAGGATTATAATGTAGCATGCTTTAAGAGTCTTTCAATTTTACATTGGTTGGTTTTGGTTTGCACAATTCTAAGCCAATTTTAGGCCTTTATCTAGTGACTTGATTCTATATATATATATATATCCCTTTGTTTTCTCTTTACATTTCTTTTGGTATAATAAGAAAATTTCTCTTCTCCTTCTTTTTGCAAATTTTATTTATATATTTTTTGCTAGTAGTTATTAAGGTGTGTAAATGGTTTGGGTTTGGGTTTTCGCTTTCCTGGTTTTGCTGTATTTGTGTGCTTTTATTATTGAGTGGGAGTGGGAGTTTGAAATGGAAAATTATTCTATTGTCGAGAATTGTACTTCTCATGTTACCAATTTGGTAGAGTTGTAGGAGGTTATTCTCATTCTTGACTAGTGGTAAAGTGAGCGTATTGGGTAATTTTTTTGGATATTTTCTAGGATATGTTTCATTTGAGGTGGGGTCATTATTAGATCTAGTAAGAGGTTTTGGGTGGTCTGATATCGTACCATCATTAACACCGTTAGGGGAACCATTATCTCGAGTGCAGTAGTAAAACTTTTCGACAGTTCGTCAGTTTGCACGCGATAAGCTAGGTTACCTAAGGCACTAAGCTTTTTCTCTATGTGCGGGAACTGCTCTTTTATTATCATGCGTGTTTTGTTGAAAACATTTACTATAGAATCAACGATAACGGTTTGATTCTTGATTAATTGCAACAGGTAATATTGGTTGTCCTTCAGTTTATCTATATGTGCGTTAAAACTCTTAGCGTCATCCGCGGCGAGAGTGCCGAATAAGGTCTTGCTTAGGGTTCATACATCGTTAATTAAACCTCTTTTGAATCGAGTAGTTTCGGACTTTAGCAGTAGTGAATTTTGTTTAAGGATTCCGATTACAGTGTAAAATTGATGGGTTATGTCTTTACATAAGGGTATGCTATTGTGGTAATTTTCTATGTAATTACATGACTTACTCGTTTGCTCTGTATGATTACTTGTCGAGTTCAAAGTTGAATTCCTGTAGGTCATAGTATGTTATTACCTGTCATTCGTTGCTTTATAGACTTACTCTTCCTACTCCTTCGAAGTAAATTCCTGTATTGTTCTTCAGGTTCGTAACTTGCAATGGTTCGTTTTGTATTATCGCGGGGTCAGGAGGATGAAGGCGAGAATCCAAAATATCCTAAGGTAAATAAAAGAATTACTTTCCTATTCGACGAATAACTTGAGGTTATTATTGTGTATGGTTCTATTTCTATTCCCTATCTTAATAGTAGTATTTTCCGTAGAATTAACGATATCATAGGGTCCTGGCCACAACGGCGATAATTTGTTTCTTCTTATGTGGTTCTTTAAAAAGACCTTATCTCCTAAGTTAAAAGTTCTCGCTTTCGAGTTTTTGTCGTAAAATTGTTTGAAATTTTCTTTTTTGTTTAGGATGGATTCTTTTGCTATCCGGTGACTATGTTGCAATCCTGCTTTTAGCTCGTTGCTGTAATTATCGTAATTGTAATTTACCGTTGGGTTTGCCTTTATTATAGCTGGGATATTGGGTGGAAAACCGTGTATCAACTCGTAAGGACTATAATTTGTACTGGAGTGTGTGCTTGTATTGTACATGAACATAGCATATGGTATCTAATATCCCATGTTTGCGGATCTTGGTTCACGTAATGCCGTAAATATTCAGCGAGAGTGCTATGACTCCTTTCTAGATCTTCATTGGTCTGTGGATGGTAAGGGGTTGTTTGCAGTTTCCTGATTTTTAGTAACTTACACATTTACACAAACGTTTTGCTCAAAAATCTAGAACCCTGGTTTGTCAGTATTGATTCCGGTATACCATGCCTACAGACTATATTTAGGACGAAGGCTTCAGCAATGCTGTGAGCTTCCGCAGTTTGTAGGGGTATAGCCTCGGTGTATTATGTGAGGTCGTCCTGGAAGGTGAGAAGGAACTTGTTATCATTGTAACTTATCGGCAACGGCCCGACTATGTCCAATGCTATTCTCTCGAATGGCCTTGTACTAGTTGAGGTAATTTTCATAGGCACTCTAGGATTTCTCACAAGCTTATTCATCTGACAGGATTGGCACTTCTTCACAAAGTTCTCCACAGCTTTGTTTAATCCGGGCCAACTATATGCAGTTTGGGTTCTTTTAATAGTTCGCGTTATACCTTGGTGCCCACCTAACGGTGTTTCGTGAAAAGATTCTATTATGTGTTCTTGTTCCTTTTGATCAGACACTATCAGCACTTGGGTTCTATAAATTTTTATTCCGCTACTTATGTTATTTAAAGAGAACGTTATCATATTATTCAATTCTGCTTGGGCTACTATGTCCAATTTAGGGATAGAAATGTGGATTTCTGTGAGGTCTTTTTCTTTACCTTAATCTTTTATATTTGCTAGTGTATGTAATACTTGTTTGTAATCGCTTACTGTTTTCATGGGTAAAGGTGCTCTAGCAATTATGTATGTTTGTTTTGTATTTACGTACTCGTATAGCTGCGTATTTTGCAAGGCATCGTCTAAGGTTGGAATCAATTCTTTCATGTATGTTCCAGTAGGATCTTCCGTTTTAGGTAATGTGAAGAATTTATATGGTAAATTTTTATGGCTTAATATATGCCCTTTAATTTCAGAGTAGTTATCTGTATGGGGTGATGAGATGTATGCGTTATACATCTTATCCAAGTCTAGTGTATCGTGATTTAGACTACGGGATTGCGCTCTACTACGAGTCATTACCTTTATTAATTTTTGAACCGAGATTTTCGGTTGTTCTGTTTTAATCCGACTTAAAGCATCAGCATTTGCATTCAATTTACCAGGTTTAATTATTATAGTATAGTCATACTCCTCCAGCTTTATTCTCCATCTCATAAGACGGGAGGTTGAGTCTTTTAAACACATAAGCTACACGAGAGGATTGTGGTCAGTGACTATATTGAATTTTTTTCCGTAAATATATTGTCGAAATTGTTCCACGGCATAAACTATGGCTAGGAGTTCTTTTTCAATTGTGGAGTATCTTCCTTCTGTAGGATTTAGTGTCCGGCTTGCGAAACAAATAGGATTATCTTTTCCTATCTCTCCTTGAGATAAGACAGCTCCCAATGCAATGTCGCTTGCATCAGTAGTGACGTTAAATTCTTTATCAAAGTCTGGATAGGCCAGAATTGGTGCGCTGATGAGCTTTTGCTTTAGGATTTTAAATGATTCGTCGCAAAATGTATACCACACAAATGCAGTATCCTTTTTTAAGGGATTAGTTAAAGGCTTAGTGAGTTTGGAGAACTTGGGAATAAACCGTCTATAATATCCCACAAATCCTAAAAAGGCTTTGACGTCTTTAAGTTTTTTGGGAGTCGAATATATCTTTACTGCACTAATTTTACTTGGGTCAGGCTGAACTCCGTTCTCTCCAAACACATTTCCTAAATAAACGATCCCTTTCCGAAGGAAATTGCATTTGTCTGGCTGCAATTTTAGTTGATGTGTTTTTAATCGATTAAATACTTCTTCAAGCTTGGCGTTATGGTCTCGTAGATTATATCCATAGATCATCCAGGTAGATAAAACAGCGAATATCTTGAAGTCCTGTTAGGGCGGTATTCATTAGTCGCAGAAAGGTAGCTGGGGCTCCTTTCAGTCCAAAGGGCATTCTATTATAGTGATAATGTCCAAATGGAGTGATGAATGCAGTTTTTTCTTTGTCCTCCTGTGACATCGGGATTTGGTGGAAACCGTTGGCCAAGTCCAAGGTTGCGAGGTACCTTGATCGACCTAACTGATCCAAGATATCTGTTATATTTGGTAAAGGGTAAGCGTCTCCAAGAGTGACCTCGTTTAAGCATCTGAAATCCAGTACGCCAACGTTTTTGTCCTGTTTCATCTGGCTTCTAAGATACCAGTAACAAGGGAGAATTCCATAGACTCTTACTAGGGCTTACGATATTCTGATCTATCATGTCGTTAATCTGCCGGTAGTCGGTATGGTTTGACATAAACGGGTGTCGTATCTATCTTAACTGGAATTGTGTGAGCCGTAGCTTCTGTATATGTTAATACATCTCCTTCCAGGTAGAACAAGTCATTGTATTTCCTACAGATATTCATAAGCGATGCCTTCTCTTCCTGATTACAATGATCTAGTTTTAAGTTATTTTCCAATAATTTGAGGCGGTTTTCTATTGGAGCAGACTCGTACTTGGGCTGTATCACCTTGTAGTTCTGTGCGTAATCCCAGGAGGGCTGTATTTCGTTAGTGAAAATTTCTGCATTATTTTCAATGGTATTCATCATTACCTAACACCTTTACTATTTTATTATTTGTTCTTGACAAGGTGTTTCCTATATATATATCTGGCCTTAACTCCTTGTGGTTAAATAATATTTCACCCTCTTTTCCTTGAGATGGGAGTGAGACGATTACCTCCGAGCGTGCGGGTAATACAACTATATTGGCCTTTATTTCAACCATATTAGGCTTTTCTTCAGTTTTATCTGGCTTAGATATCGATTGCAAATTTTTTCCCTCGATTCTACTTGGTTCATCTACTTTATTAGTTGTGTACAGATCACAGTCGCAGCGTCGTGAATCTGTTTCAACTTTTTGATTAGGTGAATCCGCTGGCTTCTTTAATATGAATATCATAAAATAATAGAGTATCTGAAAGAGGGTTATTATTATATTTGGGTTGTTGTGTTGCCCTTTACTTATTTTTGCAGAATTTTTTGTCTCGGGATTTTCCGATATTGTATTCTTCTCTATATCTATTTTACCGATTTTCTTCCCTTTTTCTGGCACAATTTTGATCAGAGGATTTTTATGTTCCTACTTTGGGCAAGCATTCAATATTAAAATATTTTAAGAGTAATCTATAATACACATATATCTAGATAGGAAATCGGTCCCAATAATTCCGCCAAAAGATAGATTGTTATCATTTGGTATTATATGAACAGGATGTTCTATTTGGCAATTATTTTTGATGGTTATTGTTCCGTAAGAGACTCCAAATGGAGGAAAGCAATTTCCAGATAGAGTAGTTATGGTGCACCTTTCCTTCTCGTATATGAGCGCAGAATCGTCAGTGACCTCAGCTTTAAATATGCTTATTTCAGCACCTGCATCTATTATAAGATTTACTTTTAGCTTCGGGGATATATTTATACTAACTGAAATTACTAGGGCACTATTTTGCACCTTCATTTGAGTGTCAACTAGGTTTATTTGTGGATCTGATGAACAACGGCTTCCGTATTCTCCTCGCTGGAAGCTTCGCCGTCTGAATATACCCGCGTGTAATCGTTTCCCAAAGAAACGTTTTCTGGAGTTGTACATCGCACATGTTTCATGTGACGAGGTTGACCTCTGTCACTATTTCCAATGTTCGAATAACCTTGTTGCTGGTATGGCCTTGGTTAAGCTCCGAATTGAGTATGCCTGCGGCGCTCGTCAAATTGTCTTTGCCTGCAGTCTCGAGCATTGTGGTTTGGCTTACGGCAGTAATCGCACGTAATCCTATTTATTTCCCGTTTAATATTCGGGTAAGAATGCATTAAGGGTAACTGTTTCCTTTTGAAGCAGTTCTCCTTGGTATGGACTATCTTAGTACAGAACTCGCACACTGGTACATTTAGTGTGGTTTTCTGATTATTGGGTTGCGACTCCTCGATGCGTTGAGCATGTTCGGAAGCGAAGGCTATAAGCTTCCATAGTGAGGTTTCTGATCGTGCCTTTATGATAACCTTAAGTTGCTCACTCTTAAGGCCATTTTCAAATGCTCTAATGGCATTTTTCTCAATCTCGGAAATGAGGTATGCCCGCGCTTAAGGTTCAGTGGCTTCATTGACTGTGGCGCTATTCAAATCAGCTAGATGTTTTGAAATACGCGGATCAAAATCGTAGATACTTTCTCGTGGAGATTGCTTAAGTCGCAGTAGTTCTCCTTGTATCGCTACGCGTGGTCTATGCTCATGAAACTGGTCGACAAGTTCAGTTTTCAATTCTCCTCAGCTTGAGACCAGTTAGTTTGGTTTTCAGGATGATAAGCAATATTTTTTTGTCGGCATCGCTCTTAGCAGTCGAAAACAGCATTTCGCAACAAGCGAGATACCGATGCAGATCTCCTGAGATTCCATCGAACTCTGGGATCATATTTCGGGCATCAGTTAAAGTTATTTTGAGGTCCGATGACCCTGAAACGGTACCCGTAGGCTGAGTCATTCTGTTTTGGTTTGAGGCTCGTAGATAGTTAGTGGCGCGACCCAATCGGGCACCCGTATAGCTGTGGCTGTTACCAGCTCGAGCTGAATAATCACGAAATCGTGTAGCAACTATTATGTTGAGGTATACATACTTTTCAGAAAGTAGCAAACTTGTCGGGGGGGGGGGGGCCAACAAAAATTGCCTCTTGAGAACCACGGGATTCCGGTAGGTATTAGTCAAACGAAATTTATTTAATTGAATAACTTGACGCGACTCAGACGAAAGGAACAAAATATCAAAGAGGCCCAAAAAAATGCACACAAAATTAATTTGATGACAAAGTAAGCTAGACGTGAGTTTTACAAAATATCCTCTTTGGGATAAATAAAAGAGAGAAGTTTTACACAAAACATAAGTAATTGGAAAAGATTTTCAAACTTTAGCACATATTCCACACTTTTCCACTTTTCAATACGCAAAAACTTTGACGTAAGAGATTTAAATTTGTCACTTTCAAAAGGAAAATTTATATCTTGAAACACAATTCAAGACATAACTAGAGAAATTTTGTTCGCCTTTCGATATATAGTTAAATAATTTTCGTCTTAATATGTAACTAATAAAAATTAATGTTTTCCACCTTAAGATTTTCAATGATTTTCTCACTTTTCACTGTTATATATATATATAGTTTTGTTTTTGAAAAATGTTGTGTATTTATCTTATCTGTAATACAATATAATTATATAATTGATCAAAAGAACTTAGCTTACTTCCGAAGGCTTTTGATGCGTTGGAGTCTTGCGATGATTTCTTGAAATTACTCAAAATGCATAGTGTCCTCGCCGGATTCCGCTTGTCCGGTGTACTCCATGATTTGTTCCTGGATTTTGTTGGTCATATTTTCCCTTCTGGGGCCTGCTTGTTCCATTGATGTTTGTTACTGCTGATTTTTTCTCTTATTCTCTTATTTATATATATTTCACAATCTCTGAGCACCTGGCTGGGATTGGGTTCTGCAACCACAACGTTGGGTACACCTTTAGCGCCTGGCTTAGGTTACCTTTTGTAGACACTGGTAGCTATTTGGATGTCGTGATCGATCCGTAGCGCTGCCACCAAAATTTTGTTACGGGTTGTTGATGTTTCGTCCGTAACTGGACTGGGAGTGCTTTTCAAGAAGATGTTCACCAGCCCAATAAAATTTTTTATTTTAATAAGAAAACACTCTTTTATTAATACTTGCCTTTATTCAATTTTTAGACTTTTCACTTTACAAATTATAAGCTACCTTTTTGGCTTATTCTTATTAGGAATAGGTTGCCTTACCACTGGTGGCGGGTCAATCTATTCTCTGATTTTAGTAAAACTGACTACCCAGTACCTTCGGAGCATCGGCCTTTTATTTAGGAGTCCCTCTTCATTTCCTACCAGATCAGCAACAATAACTATTATTTCGTAGTGGGGTAAAAGTGAAAAATGGTATATAGGAATTACTAGAATATGAATATCGGGAACGCCTTCTCAATATATGGGTAACAGGCAATATTACCTATGAAAGCAATATTCGAACATTTCATCAGATCACTTCCCCTGCTTTAAAAGAAACTCTCTTTGGCCATTGGCTCATTTCTAAGTACATAAAAATAAGCAAACCCAAAGAAATTCACTTATAAGTACATAAGAAATAAGCAACAGAACGAAAAGAAGAAAAAAAAATACAGCGTGCATTACCCAATAAGTGGGTCAACCTCCATGTACTTTATACACATGGGATTTCGCAATTCTGTACATGTAACCGAAGTAAACGAACAGCATGTACTATCTGTGGGGTAAGTCAGTGCTGTACCAACGGTTAAATTCGGTCTCATGCTGTGAAGTTTGCATTCTTCGTTCTAGTGCGGTGTATTGCCGCAAAAATGTTGAGACAGCAATTTGATTTATTTATTAATTGCCGGATAGCTATGAAAAGACAACAGAGAAAGTTGATCTAAAAATAAGAATTGGTTAGCCGTATGAATCTATTTGAGATGCACGGGCTTTAGGGTTTTTAAATGACGTTGTTAGGGTGAAAGCGTGAAATTTATCTTTCAAAAATAGATGCGCGTATTGTTGCGCATGTATGTATGTAGATAATGTGATACATACATACATGATACCAATTGTTTGCATATCAATTATTATGATTGATTACGTATTGCATATCAATTAATATGATTGAATATATTAAGTGGTGAATTAGGTAATGAATGGCGCTTCATTACAGACTATTGTTGCTAGGGGGCGAAGCAATCAAAGGATAGCTGAAGCTCGCCAGTCGGGATTCGTTCGTTGAGAGCTCTACCAGGTCTAGTCATTTTTCGGACCTCAGTGATGACCTTGTTCTTTTTATGCAGGCCCTCAAAAATTGCAGTCTCAGAGTGCATTTTCAAGTTTGGCGCATAAGCAGTACCTTTGGAAGCATTAAGCTTTGTGTGGTAAGCTATATTAATATCCTGTGCCAGTATGGTCTTGAGATTCCTCATCAGTCGTTCCGCCTCCGCTTTCGGTGGAAGTCAGACCACAAACGTACCGTCTCTCAAGTCCTTACAAGATTGGACTTTGAGAACAATGTGTACGACCGACTTGCAGACGGCGAACGGATTTAGGTCTGTTAGTTTCTTGGATTCGTCTGCAAGTTTAATCGTGACATATTTTGGATCCGTTCCAGCATTAATATTGAGCATGGAGTGCTGTAGCGAGGGAAAGTCGAGGCCGTAATCAAGTAGATATTATAGAGTTTTGATATCTAGAATTTTTTGAGATCAGGCAAAATTGTAATCTGCCGACGGCTGATATTATTTGATTTTGGTGAATTTAGTTTCAAATGAAAGGAAAAAAATATATATAAATAACACCAGGTAATCATAAATGTGAAAGACCATATAGTAATATAGTAAATATAGTAGCTAATAAAATATTTCATGTTCAAAGATAAAGAGAATTTAATTTATCAAACTCTACCGCAAAAAATGGTACACCCTACTCTAGTACACGGTGTGCGTGGTTTGTGCGCTGGATAGTATAGGCTGCTTCCTAATGGTTTTGTTCCAATTTTCTACTACTGGCGTATTAGGTGTGTGTCTTTGATGTTGTGTCCAAAAATTCGGACGGATTAGTTAGCTCCACCTTTTGGTGGCTATAGAACGGTGGAAAGCTCTCTAGCTTCGGGATCCGCTCAGAGTCTCGCCAAAAGCTCGTGAAATTCGCAGCTAAACTGTTCCAAAGCTATCTCCTGATTGGGTGCTTTTGCGAGCACGTGGCTTCTGTTTCGCCTCACAACGCAAAGTCAAGCTGTGCTGCTGCTTGCTTAAATCAGGTGTAATCACCATGATCTTTTAATATTATTCAGGGCAGTGTGCTGTACATTTTTCTGCCTACTTTAGTTTTTAATATATACTATATACCACCCAAAATTCGGTTTTAGCTTCCGCACTTTTACTACCGTCTGCTTTGATCGGATGATCTTGTCAGACAAAAAAGACTTTTAAAGTATTTCGGGATTCCTAAGACTAATTTCTGTTCCATGTATTTCTGGCCGAATGCGAGAGAGCATGTCCGCAACGAATATATGTTTACCGCTTATATGCCGGATGTCCGTCGTGAATTCTGAAATATATTTCAGGTGGCGTGTTTGATGAGGACTTCGATCTGTTTTTGTTGTGATGGCCTTAGTTAGGAGTTTGCGGTCAGTACACACTGTGAATTACCTTCCTTCTACAAGGTACCGAAAGTGATTATTTCTAAGCAAATAGCTCTCGATCGAAAGCGGAATGTTTATTTTCTGTTTCGGCTAACTTCCTAGAGAAAAAGACTAACGGCTACTGGTGTCTATCGAAGTTTTCGCAAAACTGCGTCCGCTGTAATACTGTATAATGCAGAGTCTATTGGATGTACCAATAGTATGGCATTAGCAAGGGCTGCTTTGGTGCTGTTAAATGCATTATCACAGCTTTCTGATCAGGAAAATTTTCATTTAGTACGACATAATTTATTTAGGTACTTCTGATGCTCGTATATCGGTACAAGCTATTCGGGCTAACTTGGGTATAAATCGATGGTTATAGTTCACCATACCGACGAATTGCTGTATATATCGACTTGAGAAAGTTGCGGATATGTTTTCAATTACTTCCAATCTTTCTTTGGACCGAAGTATGCCTGTCGCAGTAATTATGTGACACGAGGAAATTTAATTCTAATGTGCATTTTGATACCTTAATATTAAGTCCGTATTTAGTTAATCTTTCAAATAAGAGCGTGAGGGGTGTTTTGTATTCATTCTCATCCTTGGTTCCGACAGGAATGTCGTCTATGTAGACAAACAATAAGTTAAGATCTCTTACTATCTCGTTCCTGAACCTCTGAAATGTTTGATTTGCATTTCTAATCCCAATATGCATACGCGTGTACTCGTACAAACCGGAAGGTGTTACGATAGCCGTGCTCTTTACATCATCGGAGGCTATGGGGATCTGAGGATAGGCTCTTACTAAATCGATCTTGCTCCCATTTACATAGTTGCATGGAGAAATTATGAATGTGTGGGATAGGATATCCTTTGGGCACTGTTATTGCGTTAAGGCGATGATAGTCTCCGTAAGGACGCTAATCGCCGCTATACTTCTGGGTACTAAATGTAAGGGTGAATCTACCGATGAAGCACACGGTCAACAGATACCTATTTACACCATGCTTTCAAATTTTAATTTTGAAGTTTTGTGCTTAGTGGGGTTAAGGCTCTGTAGCAAAGAGCGCGCCAGTCGTCAGCTCTGCCTACATTCAGTTTCCTGAGTAAAGACAGGCGCTGCACCTGGCACCTCCAGCTGCAAAATAATCGCGGAATTAGTGTGGGTGGCTGCACGGCGAATATGCCATTAGTGATCAGCCGGCTTGGCGTGGTGCTTACCACCCACATCTATTGATGCTTGTAAACTGTGCAAAAGAAATATATCAACATCAAGATGTTTGATCAGACAGACAGACGGATGGATACTATTTTGCATGTACGTGAGCTATGGACTGCGGACGGACTGACTGCTGGTGACACCTAGAAACCATAAAGAAGAATATTTATTTATTTCAAAGTTCCAAAACAAACAACGGAAGGAAGTTTCAACAACGCCGAACCGTTCGTAATACAATCGGAGAGCTTCCAACGCCGAAGAGAAAAGTGATTGAGAGAGAGAGAGCGAGAGGGAGTCTCAGTTGGTGTGAAGATTCCGGCTTTGGGTAATATTGGGCCCAAACCCCCCCCCCCCTCCACCCTGGCTAAGCTTCCAAAGCCTTGACAATATGCTCAGCCACATTCGTTGGTGTGTGTGCTCCTCAGTTATGCCCCGTCTAGACTTCACCATCTATTTTCTGAAATTATCTAAGCATTGTTAGGCTAGAGCAAGGTATGAAGAAAGGTATGAATGAAGAAACAGTGGGATGTACAGAATATCTACATAAAAAAAGGAATATAAAGGATAACTCGCTGGACTATGTCCGATGTAAAACCGTGGATAGATAGATTTGTTTGTACTTCCAGTCGTTACACCTTTGGAATCCGTCGTTCATCGCTACTCCCATGAACTAAAGACAATCAGGTATATAGGCTAAAATACGCCCTACTAAGACTGACCTTAAACTACTTAAGGGTATAATCAAAATGGTATACCACAAATTAGCATACGAAATTCCCCCGATAGTCCGTCTGGTGGCATGGCGGATGCATCCTTTTCAATCGGTGTTACATACAAGCATATACATACCTACAAAATAATGCATAAACCTACATCATACAGAAAGAAAGATTATCTAATTTAATACACATGCATATACATACCTACATCATGTAGGAAGAAAGTATATGTAATTTAGTATACATGCATACATACTTACATCAAGTAGGAAGAAATTATAGGAAGAAAGTGTATTTAATGCAATGCATAATGAAAAACATTACAATTCCATACTTATCTACATCATTTTCGCTGCATGAAGAATTTCAATCTACATGTAAAACAGCGAAAATATCGCAATACCCCTGTGCGCAAGTAGTCTCACGTTGCAATACGACTACCTTGCGCCGGAGGTAGAATATAGGTCTGTCTGTTTACTTTTGAGTAAAAATCTTTGCGTAAAAATCAAGTAAAAACTTTTTATGCGGTAGAGGGGATAAATCAAGAAAAGTTACCAGACACTTTTCGAGTAAATTTTGTTTAGCTTATCATGTGTCAAAAATTTGGCTGCTACCTTTCCGTCTGAAACAGAAAACAATTAATTAATTTGAAATACGTTTTAAAAAAACCCACCCTCTTTAATATTTTTTTTAATTTCGACATTCTTTCGATAACCCAACAAACGGCTTAACCTCAAATTTAATACTTTTGACAGTCAGCTGATTGCATATCAAAGTTACACATCCTCTTGATCATGAGTAAAAATGTGCAACTTTGTGCAAGAGGGGAAACGTATAAATTTACTCGATTTTTACTAGTTAAAAGTAAACAGATGGTTTGTGAGTAAAAATGCGTAAAATTTTTTACACCGAGTAAAAACTTTCGAGAAAACAGACAGACCTTATATGGATGTAAGTAGCAAGATGTTAATTCACGGTTAACGCAGTAAGCCGCAAATGCTTACTGTAATCGGAGTATTACATCATAAATAAACAGTAGGCAGCAAGCGTTCGACTAGAGTTTGTGATTCTGGTTATTGCAAAATGTTTGTATGTATACAAATACGACGAGTGCCACGATTTAATTAACAACAAATGACGAATGTAATATGCATGACTTAACACCTTGTACTAGGTGAACATTATATACACAAAGTGTTAAATCGGAAGTCAATTGCACATCGCCCGTACTAGGAAGTAAGTACACATTTTCCATGTATAGACAATAGTTAAAATAAGAATATTTCATATAAATAGACTAAGAAAATGTGTAACTAAAGTAGTGAATAACTCAGCTCAATTCAGTTCAGTCGACGGTTTTTCAATAGTAGGAGTTAAGTTTATACAGCTACTCCATTTCTTTATACCATTATTAGGAGTTGAACTTATACACCTACTCCATATATTCATAGGAGTCGAGCTTATATAGCTACTCCATATATCTCAACGTTGCAACAAGCAGTCTGGGAAGAATTAGATAAAGTAAAGAGGAATTCTTCAACACCGTTCTGCTGCTCCAACTGTACGGCCTAGCTTTATTGTGCTGCCATTTTCCTGGCACTGGTTGAGTGGGTTCATTGACCTATTTTTTTTATATGAGTTCATTGACCTTTTTTTTTACATGTGGGTTCATTGACCCCTTTTGTTTTTTTATAGTCTGAGTTTCGTATTACTACTTTTATATATTATGTCTCACGATTATAGGCTACCAGAAAGACAGCTAAAATACTGAATGGCTTGGAAGGACGAATTACGGAATTCGAATGCACAAGTAAGCACTCAAAGTCAAGATTGAAAGGCACTGACATCCTATTAATTTGTTCATACCAACAGATAAATGCGCAAATACGCAATTTGTTCAATGCGCGAGTAAGACGCACTATCAAAATTGAAATTCACTAAAGTAATATGATAATGAGAAAAATTTCCTTTCAAGATCGCCTTCCTGACGTAAAAATTAAATTATGTCGAATTAATTGCACTACACAGGTATGTATAAAAACTTTCAGATCGCCTCCACGGCGGGGAAATTATATACACGTATAATAACCACCACACAGGTAATTATGTAAACTTATAAAAGCTAGAGTCACTAATGAGAAACTTTTCTTTTCAGAGCGCCTTCCTGATATAAAAATTAAATTATGTCGACTTAATTGCACTATACAGGTACGTATGAAAACTTTCAGATCGCCCCCATGTCGGGGAAATTATGTCGACGTATAATGCACTATACAGGTAATTATGAAAACTTATAAAAACTAGAGTCAGTAATGAAAAACTCTCCTTTTCAGATCGCCTTCTTCAAGTAAAAATTAAATTATGTCGACTTATTTGCACTACAAAAGTACGTATGAAAACTTTCAGATCGCCTACATGGCGGGGAAATCATAACGATGTATTATGCATCACACAGGTACGTATGAAAACCTTTTAACTCCAGGAACACAGGGCGGTTATGTTGTCTCCGCTCAGCGCAGGTAATCAGGTGAAACAACACAGAAAGAAAAACTGGAGGATTCTACGACGTGTCTGTTCAACGCAATTAACACGGTACAACAACAAAAAACGTATAATCAATTTCTCACAAATTAAAATTAGCAGCGTAACTTACAACGCGACAAATGGCCAGTTACCCCACTCAGAGCTCACATTTGACTGCCTAACTACACGCAGACCACCTACATCATAGCTGTTTTTTCCACTGCTCGTCACACGAACATTTTTCGTCGCGCGAATCTCGAAATTTCTTATGGCGCCTGGTCGGCTGGCTTATATATATGCGTGTGCGTGTATGCTCTACCAGCAAAAATCGTTACCACAAACTGCATTGCGTGATGGTATCGCGTGAGGCTTTAAAGGTAGGCGAATTACCGTTGTGGAATGTTTGATTCAAACGAAAAATTCTAAGTTGTGCGAGTTCTGCGCAAATTAGAACTTTTCGTTTGAAAAGGTATATTTTTTTTTCTCTTCTTCCTTAAGATTATAAACGGTTTTCCAATAAGAGGTGTTATTTTGATATTCAAAGAAAAATGCCATTTTTTGACATAAATGATCGGATCTTTATTTCATTATAAAGAGGAAGGTATGCTGTTAATAATGGAAAATAACATCAGCCAAATGACCACCACGACCACGCCTACAGGACCATATCCTTTTCATAAAATTTTCCATAACCAAATCGCAAAGTGGCTGCCCTATGTCCTCGATAGCCTCACGAATTCCATCTTTGAGGTCTTGAATCGACGCTGGGCTGTTGGTGTAGACCTTCTCTTTCACGTGGCCCCAAAGGAAGAAGTCGCAAGGTTAAGTCACAAGATCTCGGTGGCCAATTGTGATCACCTCTTCGAGAGATAACACGGTCCGGAAACTTTTCCCGTAAAAGATCAATGGTTTCGTTGCTTGTATGGCACGTAGAGCCATCTTGTTGAAAGCAAACGTTGTCCAGATTAATACCATCCAATTACGGCCATAAAAAATCAGTAATCATCTGTCGATAGCGCAATCCATTCACCGTAACTGTTGCTCGAGCCTCATTTTCGAAAAAGTAAAGTCCAATGACCCCGCGGGACCATAAATCGCACCAAACAGTCACACATTGAGGATAGAGAGGCTTTTCAACAATAACTCTTGGGTTTTCCGAGCCCCAGATACGACAATTTTGCTTGTTGACGAAGCCATCGAGGTGGAAATGGGCCTCATCACTCAAGATGAGTTTTCGATGGAATTCCGGATCATTTTCATGCATTTCAAGGACCCAATCAGCAAAGACTCGACGTTGTTGATGATCGGCTGGCTCGAGTACTTGTGTTAACTGAACTTTATGAGCCTTAAGACCCAAATCTTTATGCAAAATACGGTGTAATGACGTTTGTGGAATGCCTAATTCCAAAGAACGACGAGGAATGGACAAACCTGCAATATTCTCGGCTGTTCTTGAGCGACGTGCACGGGTTTTATCCTTCACATCACTAACTTGTCCCGACAGCTCGAATTTTTCTACCAATTTCTGTATTGCGGTCCGACAAGGTGCTTCACGACGACCCAAAAATGTTCGAGCTTTACGAACCGTCTCTGCCACATTTTCACCATTTTTATAGTGAATTTTAATAATTTCAATGCGTTGTTGAATCGTGTATCGTTCCATTTTTATTTTTGGCGGAGTTTCTGCTTGTCAAATGTCAAAAAATGACAGCTCCAGAAGTGACATCTACCGAAATAGCGGGCTAATTAAAATAACACCTCTTATTGGAAAACCCTTTAGTTTGTGCGCGTTATGCACAAACTAAAATCTTTCTTTCTTTGGAAATGATTTATTTTTTTTTTCTTTTTTGTAAGAGAGATTGTAATCCGTGCGCGTTCTGCACGAATTAAAATTTTTCGTTTGGGAATATTAATTTAAAATTTTCCCTTTTTTGTTTTTTCTCTAAGGGATTTATAATTTCAGTTGTAGGACAGATGAAAAATATGAAAGTAGGAAAGCGCTACCTATCGAAAGGAAATAGATACTTCTTTTGACCCACTTTAGGTACCCGAAAAATGATGGGGTTTTCTCTATGGAAGGTAGAGATGCCGAGAAATAGGCGATGAAGAGGGGGGGGGGGGGCGAGAAAGAAAGTAAAACTTAGCCCATAATAACCATTTAAAAGATAAAACCGATTTGGTCCGACTGACAATCCGACTAAGAAAATGATTTCTATTGAAATACCAATAACCTTGAAAAACTAAAGAAGAAAAACGCGACAAAGATATTGAGAGTGAAGAACATTTACTGGACATTAAAATTTTACGCTACCTGCGATTGGTCCTTGTTATGTTAACCAGAAAAGAAACTTTAAATATAACAAGAAATCCAACCATACGTCAACGATACTCAAATTAAAAAAAAGGGTGTCGGCACGACGATCCACACAAAAGTCGTTACACAAAAAAATACGAGTTATTCAGACGTTGCTGAAAGCATAAAAATAAAATTTTCGCTCTCTCTCAATAACTCTCCGTCGTACGCCCGTCACTTATTAAGGTGTTGAAGCTCAGAATCGGCCTTATCGCTTAAGCCATCGGACAAGCGTTACCACGGTGAACACTAAGAGAAAACGTCTATATTGGGGGGGGGGGGGGAGTTGTTGCAATATGCAATATCAGAGATCGGAACTTGAAGGTTTACGTTCCACATTTGCATGATCGTGACAAGCACTCCATTAAGTCAGCCAATCAGGAAAAAAGTGAAAGCTCGTTGATTCAGTGGCTGCTGGTGCTTAGGTAAGAAACCATAGCGGTGATATATATAACGATGTGAATCCGAACGGGACAACCCAAACTAAATGATATAATAAACTAACTCTCCAAATGACCAACTCAAAGGAAATCGATAACTATGCTAAGGTTAATCATTGTGCGATAACACCAGCTATGCAACACCGCGAAAAAGGAACCGAAATAAACTAACTGTGATCCAGATATATGGTAGATAAAAGACATTAATTAAGATAACCTAAAGGTAACTATAAAAATAACTAACACAATCTGTCCTAAATATGATGCGCAAAAATATAGCCGACCTAAGATAAGATAATCCACAATAATGCTATAATACGATACGATAAGGATAAAATAACTATAAAAATACGCGAGATATTCCGACTACAAGATAAGGACATTATAACCGATAATACGGAATTCTGCCTGGAACCAGCAGCGGGTAAACGCCAATAACATCCAAAACAGTATGCATCGCATACAACATTTATCGGCCACTAACAAACTTAGCCTCAAACCACTTGGAATTAGGGAACGTTCATGGAGAATAAAAAAAAACAACGGAAATCACCTGTCTGCCCCAGAGTACCGTCCCCGCATTGCATCGATTACTCCAAGTCGGATATCAATCTAGAGAATGCTAACCAGCCATCCTCGGGCGACCAGAAATAATTATTGAAGTAGTAGTTACACTTTAGTCAAGAGAAGCTTGGCTAAAGGCCAAGAAAAAAACCGATTTGGGCGCTATTTGAAGTCAAATGGGCGACCAGAAATTATTCTGTAAATTTTAAATGCAGTTTATTCAAGGAAAATTTACTAATTGTGAAAAAAAAACTTAAGTTTGGGCGATATTTGTAACGAAGAACACGCCAGTCGTCAGCTCTGCCTACATTCACTTTTTTGAATATAGACAGGCGCATCGCAGGATTAGTGTGGGTGGCTGCACAGAGAATATGCCGCCCGCGGAATGGGGTGGTTCTTGCCACCCACATCCATTGATGCTTGTAAACTGTGCAAAAGAAATTAATCATAATCAAGACGTTTGATAAGACAGATAGACGGACGGGTACATTGTTGGATGTACGTGAGCTATGGAGTGCGGACGGACAGATAGACAAAAACAAAAAAGATACGCTTTGGGTTTCCTCCGCCTATGGCCGGATTCACTAACTCGGAGAGTTGTGGAGATGAGAGCCATTTTGCTACTTAACTGTACATTCGGTATTCTGAAACTCGTGGAATTTGTATTGAGATATACCAAAATCTCGGAAAAACTGTCGGCTGTATTAGTTGTGGAGAAGTAGGAAAAAAATTTCTCAACTGACAGTGTTGTCTGCTTTTATTGTCTTTTGTGAAGGTGCCAATGTACCTAGGATTTTCAAATTGAATTATGGGTTCACTGCATGTCCTGGCAATGTTCACAACAACAAATTGTGGAGATGCTTGCAACACTTACAGAGAAATAAGGATTTTGGTGTCTCAAGATGCCCGCTAAAAATTGTAATTCACGCGAAAATGGTCAATGTGGTTGTCTTCCAGTACAGAAGAGATGCTATAGAAATTATAAATATGCACGCTAAAGCTTATACATATGTATGATGAAATCGCATCTACATTTTGTCCCCTAATTAGATAAGTAATTAGTTTTTGAGTCCACTAAATAGTTTTGGAGATAAATGCAAAAAAATTGAATCAGTCAGTAGTATATGGACACTTTGGATACCAAATAACGTTGCGTCTGTAAGGGACAGAAGACCCCTGTCCCACTATAGAGTAAATCATATGAGAAATGGGCGTAGGCATTGGAAAATGAAAGTTGATGAGACTAAAGTTGCTTTTTGTACCACTTGTGTGTAAAGTAAATGGCGGAATTGGAAACAACTTCCAGAATATGGAGGTGTGCTTAATCCGTTGTGACACTATTGATCTGAAAAATGAGAGTAGAGTTGTTATGTTCGGACAAATGTGAATACATGCAGTGTACCTGCTCAGAGGATGGATTATATTTTCGCGTTCGAATTTCAAATGAAACTTGTTTTTTCAGTGGCGAGGTTTTGTTTCCGTGTGAGAACCATGGGGGGCTAAGGTTTTGTTTACATGGGATACAATCGGGGCAAGGTTTTTGTTTACTTGGGGGTACGATCGGAGCAAGGTTTTTGTTTACGTGGGGGGGGACGATCAGGGCAAAGTTGTTGTTTACACTCTGTCCTCGAGGGTGCCTGCTGGGGGCAAAGTTTGTTGTTTATATTTTTTTGTGGTGAAAACGAAAGTGGCTAGTTATAGAGAGAAGCGGTGTATAAAAGTTGGGTAAGGTAAGTTTTTGCGTCGTTTCGAATTAATGCGATGATCTGAAAAAAGGTCAGGCGATGAAATAAAAGACGTGGTTAATAGCAGTCAAGTATTTTTATTACAATCGATGAACACTTTTTCATAGTTTCTGTTTGAAGTATTCGTAAAAATAATCAATTTCACAAAACAGTCCAAGAACAAGTATAGCACCCGCTAAAAACTTCAAAGTGTTGAAAGCATAAATTAAAGTCTTTGATGGAGCGGGCTTAGTGAGCGATTTATTGTATAGTCCACATACATCTCGACCATTGGCATACGTGCAGTTTGGAGATCAATGAATGTGTTCTGGTTCAACGTCTTCTGGGCAGTTCGTAGCATACATTTCCAGGCAGCAAAATTAACATTTTATTTTATCTTTAAAATTTGTGTAAAAGAATCCATTTCTTGCTAGTTTGCAACACTTTCTGTCATCTAAAGGAAGATTATGGAAAGTTTTTAAGCGGTCAGATTCTCTTTTCAAGAGTAGCATGATGACTATGTTTTAAAAATATTACACGACGCCTTTTATATCAATCCAGGCGTTCTTCTTAGGTGAAAAGCCTAACCATTTAACTAATACTTTATTTCCGCGTCTTTTTAAAACTTTTTCTACAAGATAAAGATCTTGTTCATAATCCTCGAGAACACAGGTCGTTGGAAATGTGCTTTTGGCTTTATTTATAACAAATATTTCGGTAGACCAATTAGGGGTATAGCCTTTTTCAAATACATGCTTATGCTTACTTATAAGAACAAAATTACCTACCTTATATTTCGGTTTGGGTTTTACCTTTGGATATTTATACACAGTCGACAATAAACGTTTCTCGTTGCGTGGGCCAACATCTACAGGCTGCATTTTAATAGTGCGATGCTTTGTTGAATTATACGCTTCTGTTAACTTAGTTAACATACTAATCCAGTGATAATTTCCGTTCATACTGAATTCTTTCCACATCATGCTTTTTAACGTTCTGTTAAACCTTTCTACAATTGAAGCTTTTAAAGCGCTGTAAGTGGAATAATGGTTAATATAATAGCGATTCTTAAGCTATCGAAACGATTTATTAAAAAACTCCTTTCCATCATCTGTTTGTAAATTTCTTGGAATGCGACCTTGATTAAAAAGAGACTGCATCGCTTTAATAACTTCTGATGCCTTGTTACTCTTAATTGGTGAGGCCCATACATATTTTGAAAACATATCAATTACAGTGAGAAGAAAACGAAAGCCTTGGTTTTCTGAAGCGTACGAACCCATATCGACCAAGTCTAACTGCCACAAATCATCAATACCCTTGATAGTAACACTCTGTCGCTTAAAGTTTTTGCGAGCTGGTTTATGCAGTTCATTCACGACTTGTCTTCTACTCATTTTACCGAATGTATAAATACAACCCTATGAATAACAGTTTTATATAAAATATTTTAAAACCAGCAATGGATCAAATTTAATCATCCGTTTACAATGATGGTTGCTGCACCTTCAGGCTGTGGAAAAACAACATTTATAAAAGACCTTCTCAATAATATATTTTTAACAAGGCCGCAAATAACAAGGGTTATCTGGTGTAATACAGAACAAGGGGCTCTGCCCTCATATACCACATTCACTAATATCGAATTTATTGATAGTATTCCTGAAGAGTTTGTAAATTATACACAGGAACCTACATTAATTGTATTGCACGATATGATGTTAAATGCTATTAGCAGACAAGTATGTGAACTCTTTACAAAAGGATCACACCATCGCAACCTTTCAGCAATCCTTGTAACACAAAATGTATTTCATCAAAGCAAGTTTTGCCGAGACATATCACTTAACTGTAAATACCTTGTTGTGTTTAACAACCCTCGATATAAGAGCCAGTTTATTCATTTACCGAGACAGATTTATCCAGAAAACAGTTCAGAGCTGCTAAACATATATAAAGAGATTACACGGGTGCCCCATGAATATTTACTGGTAGATTCCACTCAAGATATCAACGAGGTGTTAAGATTCGGTACTGATATTTTTGACAAGACATTTACAACTTGTTTCTGTACACCTTTAATCAGTAAAAATGGTGTCACGAATGAATCGATTAAGGGATAACAAGCATATGCTATATGTTCTTAGAACAGCGAGACCGAAATTAAGGCAGGCCATTATTAAAAATGCCGAACCAGAGGTCATTAAAACTCTTTGCGAAATTACTCTTAACACTTTGAAGGGAAACCATATCCCTCATGGAAAAATGTACAATTCGCTCTGTAAGTATAAAAAGGATTTGCGAAAATTAGTTGCTGCAGAAAGATCTGCAAAATACCGATACAGCGAGGAGGCTTCTTACCAGTGTTGTTAGGAAGTGTATTATCAGGTGTAATTGGTTCATTAATCGAGAAATATGTTTAAAAAAAATAATCTAAGTAAAATGTTACTTCTTTCACCAGAAGTTTACGAAATATTGAAAAACGAGATTAAGGATTCCTTGAATCAATCTAGGTTCGATAAGACTATGGGTAGAATATTAAAAGACAAGTATTTATCTGATAGGGAAAATACTATAACTAACGAAATGAGTTAATAAAGTTTTCAAACTTAAGACGGAAAGCTGTGCCTGTGTCAGACGAAAAACAAAATATTCACATTCCGCAAGAAAAGCTTCCGGGATAGTACTACTCAGACTAAATTCATTCGTATACCACAAGATAAGCAGAAAAGCTTGCGGGATAGTACTACTCAAACTAAGTTTATTTTTAAAGATGAAATATCAACACAAACACCACCCTTAAAAGAAAATACACCTGAAAGAATGGAATAGGATTTCTTCGAACTTGCTGAAATATCACCACCAAGACAACCATTATCACCTGCTCCCAAACGCCGCTTATCAGCTAGTGGTATAGGAAAAAGTCTGAAACTACCTTCAAAAATACCTAAGACGGTTTCTGAAACCAAGTCTCACGATAAAGATAATAAGGTAATCACGGCTGAGTATGGTATAACACAGTACACTGTACCTGCAGAAATGAGTATGGATGAAGCTGCGAACTTATTAGCAGGACACGACACAGAAAGTGCTACAGTTGACAAAGGTAGAAAGTCATCCAAAAATCAATCTATATTAAAGCCGTCTCTGCTAGATCCGAGTCAATATTTGCTTTTGTTGCAAATTAAGAAAGTTGTCCGACAAAGTGATCGTCTAAAAAACGCAGCAAAAACTAGAAGTGCCAGCGTACCAGCAATTGTTTGGGAAAACGTGTAATAATAATAAGTAGCAATTCTGAAGTGTACCGAACGTTGCTTGTGAAAGAATTTTAAAATGCCTGTAGATATAAAAGATAATGACTTTTACGTATGCTTTTTAAGTAACAATTCCATGCAGTTTTATCCCGAAAATACGTTATCAGCTTTTACAAATGCACTACCTAGAACATGCAAGTTTACTGATAACTGGTGCGTCGGAATAACTGAAATTTCGTTGCTGCCCGATCGAGCCATAAAAGGAGGAGTCAAACGAAATACAGATGAAGAAGTAAATCAGAGTAATGTTAAAAGGGTAAGACGTGATGCATCTGATCCGTTGAAAGAAATAAGAGAGCAGCATAGAAAAGAAATCAAATCACTTAGCATCAAAATAAATGAAACCGTTAAACTTGAGAGGACTAAAGAGAATCTTGAGCAAGCTAGTTACAGAGCAGGACAAGTAAATATTTCTGCATTACTACTGACATTTTATAACGCTATTTCACCATCATGGTATACCATGTACTTGGATGATGTTAAGAAAAAGATGTGGGATCGGTTAGAAGCTGACTTTTTTGATGGTGTTATACCTGAAGTAAGCTACAAACAGGATCCAGATGAGTTTACATTACACATATATCAGGGTAAAAGGGCTTCAGAAAATGTTGTTTTAAAATATAGAAACTATGAGTCGGTTGAAGCCTTCGTTGATGACGTATTTGGACAAATTCCTAGACAGAAGAGAAAGTATGCTGTCATATAAGATTCGATAGACAACTACACACATCCAGAAATAAAATAATCTTTTAATACGGCAGGATTACGTTAGGAGCATAATAGACACATTTAATAGACTGGAAAGATCAGTTACGGACTGGGCACTAAGGTTACCGCAAGAGTCTCATGAAACATCAATGGACTGTTATGAAAAATATATAATTTATGTCTACACTGATATTATTCATCCCAGAGTTATAGGTGATCAGTTAGTACGATACTTACGTATAATACCTTTGAAATAATGTGAAAGTACAATAAGATTTCAACACGTAGATTACTGTCCTATTGAAAAAACCTTTATCGAAAGTATTTCTATAAAAATAACTAATCAGCAAGGGGAGTTAATTGATTTCAAGTGAGGCTATATTCCGACATTTATAATGCTCCATTTTAAAAGAAAATAAACTATATATACTCATACAACAAATAATTTAACATAGTGTGGAGGTAATAGCATTTTGTATAACTTCGAAAATGAATTCATATTATACTAAATATTACGCAATTCAAAGTGGCGGCGGTTTAGCGGATATTGGAGAATTATATCGAGTTCCTCTTATTTACCAGCGTGGAAGAGTAATTGGTAATTTTTTCAGCGGATTATTACGATATTTACAACCTTTGGTTACATCTGGGGCAAAAGCTTTGAAGTAACAAGCAATTAAAACAGGAAAAGCTATTTTAGAAGAAGCGGGTAGTAAACCTTTAACAGATATTTCAAAAGATCAAGGAAAATCGGCTGCCGAAGAACTATCACAGAAAGGTAAAAATAATCTGTTTGGAATCATGGCCGGTTCAGGAAGTAGCAGTCGCATGCTTATAAAAAGACGCAGCCCATTTGCAGGTTTACATTTCACTCCAACTTCTAAACGTAAAAAGCGTTCAAAATCACAAAAATCCGTTAAAAGAGGATAAAAAAAAAAAAAAGGTCACAGCTAAAAGAACATCTATTAAAGGCAATCGTAAGATACGTAAACGTGTGTTATATATTTTTGATAAATAGACAGCATGCCTTCATACAACGAATGCATGAAATCTGAATTAGACCTTTTCTCTACACCACCTATACAAAGTAGCATCTTAAAAACTGAAGAAGTATCTTATAAACCTATAGCTTCTTTGGATAACTCGTCGGTATTGGAATTTGTATCGCTAGGTCATGGTGACACATATCGAGACTTATCAAGCATATACCTTCGATTGAAATTACAACTGGTTAAAATCAAGGATGCAAAATAAGAACTTTACACAGGCGAAGATATCGAAATAACTAAACCGGATTAAACCAAGGACACTGTTCGTGACGAAGGCCCTGGCATTGTAAATAACATACTCCATTTACTTTTCCGTCAATGTACAATTTACTTAAATGTAATACCAGTTGCTTAAACTGATAACACTTACAACTATAGAGCCTATATTGAGAATTTTTAAATTACGTAAAAGATGCCACTTCAAAATATTTGGAATCGGTTGGTTGGTATCTCGATCAAAATAATATGGAGGTAGTTGAAAACGCTGGGCTAAATGAAGGTTATTTGGCAAGACAAAAGCTGTTTGACAAAAGTAATGTTGTTGAGCTGATGGGAAAGATTTACGGCGATATGTTTAATCAAGACAAATTATTAATGAACGGTGTTGATTTACGGGTAGTTTTAGCACTCGAAAAACCCGAATTTTACCTTTGGTCAAAAGATGATGACAATTCCCCACGAGTTAAGATAGTAGAAGCAACTATGTACATGAATCATGTAACTATCAATCCTAACATTTTGCTGGCTCATGAAGCTGTTCTCCAACGCTCCAACGCTATATATCCGTAAAAACGAGTTGAAGTTAAGACGTATACAATACCCGCAAATACATTTACATTATCATTGGACCATGTGGTTATAGGAAAATTGCCAAATCTACTAGTCTTTGGCATAGTTGACAACGATGCATATACCGGAAAACGAACAATAAATTCTTACAACTTCAACCACAACAACATCGCCAGGTTTAACTTATAGGTGAACGGCGTACAGGTGCCAAATTAACCTCCAGAATTTGATTATTCAAAAGAAAACCCTGCCAGCACTCGAGGTTATATTGCATTGTTTAAAGGTGTAAGGTTTGGGATATTTTTTAAGGAAACTCCGATCTTTTTATTGTGCTTTTTTATTGTTTACTCGACGTTTCGGGTCTTGATTAGTACCCTTCTTCAGGAGTTAGCTACATTAGAATATAATGTAATAATATTATGGTTTTTACGCAAGCATTTATCCATGTTTTGTACATGTCATGACTTGTATCAAGAAAAGGCAGAAGACAGCCGAACTTACTTTTGATGGCAGAATATGCCTCTCTTGTTATATTATTTAAGGCAGAGTATGCCAATGAAATATATGTGGCAGGCAGAGTATGCCGATGTTTGTATTTAAAGGCAGAGTATGCCGCTTTATAATGTATGGCAGAGTATGCCGCTATTATAGAGGGATGGCAGAGTATGCCGCTGTAATAGCATGATGGCAGAGTATGCCGATGTTGAATTTTGAGAAATAAAAAGACACATTTCGATAGTCAGTTTAAGTCTAACTTTTATTGAACATTACCAGCTTATTTATATAAAATGATTACAAAGGAATCAATATTTCTTTACAATTCTAAAGGGGGGATTATTGCAGAATTGTGATATACAAAATTAATAATCAGAAATTGCTGTGTCAGCATTTCTGATCACACAATTTCTGAATGAGTCAAAATGTATCGATATGTATGTAAAGCAATGACTTCAGGTATGAATATTTTATCAATGAAGAATTATGCTTGCATAGCAGAATTTGCTTGCGTTGCAAATTCGCTTGAGGTCGAGCAAACTTTGTTTGTTTTTATTTATTTTTCATTTCAATTTATGTTTACATTTCTTGACCGTGGTCATGGCTCTACAATAAGATAGTATTGTGTACAATTAAAATATTTGATGTTCTCACCATTGTTCTTGGTATGATGAAAATTTTTTTAAAAATATTATTGAAACATATTTCACGATAAATATACAATACAATATAAAAATGTTAACTGAACATATAAATAAATAAATAATATAAACAAAAATAAATAAATAAATAAAATAATTTAAACAAATAAGTAGGTAAAAATTTAAATGACTGTTTTATTTAAGGGATCACAGATGAATGGTATGCGGATTTCTTTGTTATGTTGTGATGTCAAGTTTCAGTTTTCTAAGTATGTGTTGGTAATCTTTATTTATTAGATCTGTGTCTTGTCTTAAATTAGTTAGATTCTTTTTTCCATGTAGATGTGGCATGCTTCTTTGAATTCGCGTTTTGCTTTGTTTTTCTCTGTGTTTATAATTGTTGCATTATCAAATACGAATATGTGTCCGATTTTTATTGTATGGGATGCTAATGCTGATCGTGGTGTTTTCTTGGTTTTGTATGTTTTGTGTTGTGATAGTCTGGTTTTGAGTTTTTTTTATGTTTGTCCTATATATGCTGCTGTGCAGTTTTCACATGGTACTTTGTAGACAACATTATTGGCTTTTTGTGTGGGTATAGCGTTCTTTAATTTTGAATAGCAACTATTGAGTTGTGTTATAGGTTTGAATGTCATTTTTATTTTATTATTATTATTTTGAATTATCCTAGCTATTTTTAGGGATAATGGATGTATATATGGGATAGATCTGTATATTGGGGTAGTGTTGTCTAATTTTATTATGTTGTTAATCGTACTATTAGGTTGGGTGTTATAATAATGAGTATTCCTTGTTGCTTTCTTGATTAATGTGTCTAATGAGATAAAGACGTGGAATATCTCTATACAAATGTTGACACAGAACTAATATTAAAGATAATTGACAATCAGTGGCACCTAATAGAAGAAATTACATCAATAGACATAATTCTTTTTAAAGAAATAATTAAATTTTGTGATTGCAATTACTTCAAATACAATAATAAAATGTACAGACAAAAATATTGACTTGCTATGGGAAACCCCCCATCTGGCATTCTAGCTGAAATGGCGCTTGATTACGTGATGGAAGAAGCATTAAAGAAATCCTACATTAAACCGACATTTATAAAAAAGTACGTAGATGACATTATCTGCGCTATACCAAAATGCTCCGAAATAGAATTCGCACACACATTCAATAGCGTCCATAATAGGTTAAAATTCACCATTGAAAAAAAGAATAATAAAACAATCCCATTCTTGGACATCCGCTTAATCAGAACAAACAACAATAAAATGATAACAGACTGGTACTGAAAACCCTGTAGTTTAAACCGGATACTGAACTATTTCTCCAATCACCCACAAAAAACAAAAATTAACACAGCTCAATCATTCATAAATAAAATATTTAAAATAAGTAATCGGCAATTAACACAGAAAAACATAAAAATTGCAGCAGACATTCTGACGAAAAACAACTATCCACACCACACAATAGACACATTAATCAAGAAAGCAACAGGAATACTCATTATTATAACACCCAAGATAATAGTACGATTAACAACATAATAAAATTAGACAACACTACCCCAATATACAGATCTATCCCATATATACATCCATAATCCCTAAAAATCGCTAGGATAATTCAAAATAATAATAATAAAATAAAAACGACATTCAAACCTATAGCACAACTCAATAGTTGCTATTCAAAATTAAAGGATCCTATACCCACACAAGAAGCCAATAATGTTGTCTACAAAGTACCATGTAAAACTGCACAGCAGCATATATAGGACAAACATCAAAAAAACTCAAAACCAGACTATCACAACACAAAACATACATAACCAAGAAAATACCACGATCAGCATTAGCATCCCATACAATAAAAATCGGACACATATTCGCATTTAATAATGCAACAATTATAAACACAGAGAAAAACAAAGCAAAACGCGAATTCAAAGAAGCATGCCACATCTACATGGAAAACAAGAATCTAACTAATTTAAGACAAGACAAAGATCTAATAAATAAAGATTACCAACACATACTTAGAAAACTCAAACTTGACATCACAACATAACAAAGAAATCCGCACACCATTCATCTGTGATCCCTTAAATAAAATAGTCATTTAAATTTTTACCTATTTATTTGTTTAAAATGTTTTATTTGTTTATTTATTTTTGTTTAAATTATTTATTTATTTATATGTTCAGTTAACGTTTTTATATTGTATTGTATATTTTTTGTAAAATATGTTTCAATAATATTTTTAAAAAATTTTTCATCATACCAAGAACAATGGTGAGAACATCAAATATTTTAATTGTACCCAATACTATCTTATATTCTAATGTAGCTAACTCCTGAAGAAGGGTACTAATCAAGACCCGAAACGTCGAGTGAACAATAAAAAAGCATAATAAAAAGATCGGAGTTTCCTTAAAAAATATCCCAAACCTTGCATCATAGACCCGATCAAAAACCAGCTGGAAAACTCCAATCAGCTGTAAAACCATCATTGTTTAAAGGAACCGGTATACATTATTTCGATAAAGGACACCAAATTTCAAAAAAATTCTTTGACAACGGTTGTTTTCTACTTGCTATTGAATCAGGGAACGGTTAGAATTGAAAGAAGATTTAAAGGAGCACTAAAAACAACCGTGACATGTATTGTATATGCAGAATATGATAGCAGCCTTGATATAGCTAAAGATAAAAATGTGTACATCAGCTTCTAAAAACCTATATAAGGCAGGTTAAATGATCATTGTGCTTAAATACGTAATCTATAATGAGCTACTGTTTGGTAAATGTGGAATACTTCTCCGGAAGTCACTTAACCTTCTTAAAAAGAGTTTCTTTTGCTGCATTCGCTGCGCAAAATAAGTCTTTTGCGAAAGAAATAATTTTCAAGTATCGTACATCTAGTACAGAATGTACTGAACAAATAAGTAAATTTGGCAATCTTGAGCTCAAGCGTTTGGATGAAGATCTTATAAAAACTCTATCAAAATTTAAGATCGAATTTGTTCGGGGCGCTACAACCAAAGAATTTATAAATAACTACGTTACATCTCACACCAAAGTCATTGACGTGGAAGCCGTCATTTCTACTGAAGAGGAATGAACACGAATGAGCTTGCAAAGGCGTTAACAAATAACCGCACGACAAACAGGTTTTTTAGAGGTGTTTTTCCATGCAGTCATCTACCACAAAAAATAAAAAAACCTGCGTGCGTTATAGCAAATACGGATCCTGCACATAAAGGCGGAACTCATTGGGTCGCCTTTTATTTCCTAAAACAAGGCCCTGCAGAGTACTTTGACTCTTTTGGAAAGTATCCCGTCAATAGGTTTTTCGAAAATTTTTATTAGCTAATTCAAGCTCTTTTTGTAGCAAAAAAAAACGACTGCAAGGCCAATTTTCAGCAACCTGTGGACATTATTGTTGTATATTTCTATATTCTCGATGCAGAGGACGGAGCTTTAAGACTTTTTTAAAACAGTTTGATTCGAACGATTTAAGTTTAAATGATAACAAAATTGTTAATTTATACCGTAGCATATATCTAAGAAAAAAATTATCCACAATCTGGAGGGGATTTTTGTCGCCAGTCTTGCAAGCCTGAGGTCAAAACTATAAAAACCTTAACCCGAGCTGTTTTTGTATTCAGCATAACAGTGTGATTTGATTAAGATGGAACCATCACGTAAAAAACAAAGGACTCCCACAAAAGGTAAAAAGAAGTTGTCCAAAGGTGAAGCAGACGTAAAAGAAAAAAGGAAGTTGTCTAAATATGCAGAAGAAGTAGCAGGTGAAAATCTCTTGTTAAACTACACGTACCATTTGGACGACTGCCATAACCGGAAAGTAATACTGGGGTTTTGACCCTTTGTCGTTCGAAGCGAAAATAGTGTTTCATCGGCATGGCCTCTTTCCGATATCAACAACTTATTTCGGATGGTTGGCAGTTTACGAGAATCTCAACGATTTAAAAACCAAAATGGAAGGGACGCTTCCAGCAAATCAGACCGAATAAAAAAACGAATACACGATCCCCGTCAATAGTGGCAGCATTATACTATCGCAAGCGGAGTTTTATAAAATATTTGAAATGATGAAATTCTTCAATATTGTCATGTTTCACAATAACAACGCTTCTGAAGCTCTTAAGGAATATTATAAAAAGTATGCTGACAAATGTAAAGAAAAAAATGTATTAAAATTACCATGTGAAGATTTTTTTATTCGCAGTCTTCTTATGTACACTTAAATTATTCCAGACTTTTTTATGAAATACCAATGTATTGTATTGCAAATCTAATTTTTGATGCAATGAATTTCGATTACAAAAAAATGAAATAAAATAAATATAAAAAGTATTGTATTTAATTATTTTATTCACTAACGAATATATATAAATATTAATACAATTTTTAACAGCACAACGTACAGCAGATAAATGTCCATGAATTTCACAATATACTTCAAATTGTATAAGGTTGTTTAGTTTTGGTATTTCAAGTTGTTTTATTTTGAGGAATGTATTGCTGAATAAATTTTTCCTTTTCAAGTCCTTTTACATAAATTGTTGAATTTGATAATTTCGTCAGTATGTCAGGTAGATTGTTGTAATTAATAGTACCAGCGTTGCATATTAACCCGTTTATTCGGTTGAAATTGTAATCATCCTGCCAACGAGCTTTTGCTGACAATTGATTATACGGTTATGGAGGTTTGAAATAATATAAGGTTGGATTAAGCGATCCGTGTTGTAAGAACGACAATTCCTTAGCAAACAGCTGGCCTTTACTCCGGTGACAAACTGTATATCTAAAACAACACTGTCCGAACTCATGACTTTTACTGCAGAAAGGAAATACCAAACAGATATTTAAATATACGTTTTAAGGCCTTATATATGTCGGTTTCTCGGAAATAATATAACATTTTTCAACACTATTTAACAATACTATCATAAACTATGTACGTATAACAGTTGTCATATTTATGATTATTTTAATTTTTGCAATTACTAAACATATTCTATTTGCCAAATTACAATAAATTGTTCAAATCTTATAAATATTACATTCTGGTGCTCTTAAAACCGTAAGGTTACGAAAAACCATCCTGCTTAATTACTCTTTTAACAAATGTAAATCTAATTCTTTTTGTTTCCGGTTCAGATACAATCACACCAGGTAATTTCCGTTTAATTTTACATTTATTTTCTATTTTTACAGGCTCGGTTTCTTCAAAAACAATTTTCTTCATTTTATCAAAATTTATCATTTGAGGATTTTTAAAGTTTAACGAAACCCCTTTACATTTGGTGACGTACTCAAAACCACTAGTTATTTTAATTTTCAAACTATAACATTTAGCTCCAATGCTTACAAACTCAGATATGTACGCGTTTTTTCCATAACATTCCAGCTCATTTGTGAGTCCACCCCAAAATTCAGATGTTTCAAACGTGTTTTCATTCGCTTTTTCAGTGAAAATTACGCTATCAGTGTCGCAGTATAAAACACGATTTTGGATTTTTTCTAGTACTCCATATAATTTCATACGAGCATAAGACGTCGTATATGCCCCTATAGGAATATTCACATGACCAACTACATCTAGATCTTGCTGAATATGAGGCCAGTTAGCCCATAATGTATCATTATTTATTAAATAAATGGCTGATAACTCAATTCCCGGACTTTCAATAAAATCAGAAAGATCTTTAAAACTAGTTACAACAGTTGTTTGCATTTTGTCCCCTCTTTGGGCAAATTTTCCTAACAAAGAATTAAGACATAGTTTTGCTTCATGTCTCTGCCCGGAATTTTTTCCGATTTTTGTTATATCTAAAAGAATATTTTCGTATTCTTCATTCTGCTGAATATACAGTTCTCTTTCATCTTCAGTATTACATGTACTAGGCCAACAGCTAGCTTCTTGTTTTAGCTTTAAAAACATATTAACATATTCGGAGAATAGCCCTCCCTGTCCTGTTTCACGAGCATATTGAGTGTAGCTATATTGCCAAACTTCAAAAATATCTCTTACTTTATACCCTTGCTTAACTGCTAGGGCAACTTCATGAATTACCCAAGTACCTAATAACATTCTTTCAGTTTCAGTGTGTGGGCATTGATGAAGAATATTAAGTTCGCCGCATGTTTTGCAAAGAGGAAAATATAATTTGTTGTTTATTTTAAGAGGAAGAAGAGGAACAGTAATATTTTGTGGGGGCAAAATTCGACATTTAACAAAACCCATGCATTTTTATCAAATCTTCCGCGGAAGGTACATCCCCATGTTTTAATATTTGTGGATGCCCAACAGGATAAGGTGCATATTTATTTACGTACGGATAGAGACTTGTAAAGTCCAAATATTTAATTTTCTCATCAGCCTTTGCTTCATAATAAACAGCAAATAGCTCAGTACGCCCTCCTGTTATAGCTTCCCGCGGATTAAGGGAAAGTACATGACTTTTTAAATCGTTATCTAAAGATTGGTTTATTTCCGGATTTTCTTTTAAAAACTGCTTGAAATAACACTCCCATATAGTTATTATTTTAAATCCTGCACGTTTGATTACTTCAATTCTTTTACACGTGCCTTCATATCGATGATCAAGATTCTGGAATTGCAGCTTATTTGCAGTCCGGTTTTTGAAACACAGTATACAGCCATGGAAGAAACATCCAAAAAATTCATAAACAGTATTGGTAGCCGGATTAAACCCGTTAACTGTAAAGTCGCATTTTGCTAGTTTTACTTCATCATAATTTTCTAAGTGTTTAATTTTCCCCCCAACTTTGCTGTTTTCTAATGTAAGCCATTTTAGACCAATAATTGACTGATTCGAATTTCTAATATACCCGTTTTTAGGCATAATACCTAACAAATTTTCTTTTAAAAAGTTTTTTCTGTATACTAGCATTACTGTTAATGCAATTGTAAGAGCTTCCGTAACCGGATTTATTTGTGTTATTTTTAATTAATCCTTCATAAAAGTTAAACAACTCTCTCGTAAAATGTTGACGTCATTTCGACAATAACTTATTAATTCGACCTGATTATTAAATTCTACCTTGGATTTAATTCGATTATCGTACCATTTGCAGAAGTTTTCCCTTTCATCTGTCTTCATTACGTCAATGGGATACATTTCTGTAGATGGAATTTGTCCTACATAGTTCCAGTTATCTAAAGAATTAAAAAAATTAGGGTAATATCCTTTTTTGATATTTGGAATATTAAAAACTTTGGGTAGTTTTGATAATGCAAACGGTAGAAAATTAAATGAATCAATAAAAATTAAACGCCCACAAGTAATTTTCATAATTTTTGACCCATTCATGACTGGTACAACTTTTAGTTTTCTTTTTATCAGATCTGATATAATAAAGTGTCCGTCGTAAGATTGCAAATTGTGCGCAATACAAATAATTTGCGTTGCAAAAGGTCTATGCAAAAAACAGTAATCTACAAATTTTTCTACTATATTTTCAGATCCGTTTTGATATTTAAAAATATGTTCGCGTTTGCCGCATTTAATACAATAACCATCGTCTCTAGTATCCGAAATATAACATTCATTGCAATTCTGCTGGGCTATTATTAAGTTTACATTGTGTACAAATGAATCAGATTTTTCTTGATATTGTTTGTTTTGAGTGCTTTCACAATCAAAAAATATGAAAAAAAAAATTTGTAGTTTTCTTTTTTTTTGTAAACGTATTTAAAACAATTCTGACAATAAAACTCACCACAAATGTGAATTTCCTGCCTTTTAGGATAATCGACAAATTTACCATAATCTTTACAAACTTGTAAAGTTTTGCAAATAGTTTCTTTATTCAATATATTTTTTAAGTGATTATTTTAACACACAGTACCCCTAAGGGATCTTTTACATTTTTCACAATTTATTACTTCTTGCACAAATAAACACGGGGGAGATACATAACAATATGTACACTGTATTTCACATTTGTGGTAAAACTTATGATCATATAAATTATCACAAAAAACACAAAGATATTTTTTATTAAGAAACCCCGTCGGAGATTTAACAACATAAAAATGGTTTTCAGCTTCAGAAAAATAATGATAAATTTTCTTATTCCGCTCAAAAAGGGTTGGCCCCTGAGAAAGTATATTTCAATTTGACGAATTAAAGACCACAATTTGAAAATCTTTTAATTTTTTTTTAAATTTATATAGATCTGATAATAAACAACCTTTATTTTCCATTACTCCAACTAAAGCATTCTTACACAACACTTTTGAAAGGCTAAGAAGTTTGTTTTCAAACTTACGTGAAAATTTTTTCGGTAGGTTGATACCATTTGATATTTCTACTAAATAACACAAACATTTCGGAAGACATAAAAAACCGCTTTGACTAACATTTGTCAGACTTTTCTTGTTTTTCAAATAAGCGGCTTCATTCTCGATGTTACTAAATTTTCCTCCTCCATATGGAAAATTCAATATATTGGCGTCGGCCTGCAATATTTCATCCGAAAAAAATACGGAGTTTGACTGATTAACATCAGAGATCAGATTTACGATCAATTTACCGTTAATCTTATCTACTGGTCTCATGCTAACCCATATCGGTTTAACTTCCGGATTATTTGGCAATGAAAGTGACAAGGCTATTTGACTTCCCCCATTGCTGTTTAAAACTAATTCTTTAATCATTTCAGAAAATGCACTTTCCATCCATTCAATTAAATTATTAATGTCTTGATGTGAGGAATCTTTAAGTTGAAAAGTCATCCTTACGCCATCCATTTTAAATTTCCTGAAATGTTTATTTTCTTTAGATAATATTTTAATAAAGTCTCCACCACCTGACTGCACTATTTCACTGAATTTGATACTAGAAGAAGGTATAGCCACATCATCCGTATTTCCTAATACGTTGGTGCTAACAGTAGACTTACAAATATCCACTATGCCGGAAATGTGTGGCTTGTTTTGGCTGGATAAAACGCTTACCTTTTCTAAGGTAGAAAGAGCTTCTTGAGCAGAAAGGTTTTGGAAGCAGTCCTTATTAGAAAATGCGTATTTAAAAATAATTTTATGTACTTTTAAAATATCGTTTGTTGTTAAAGCAACATTTTTATCAAACATTTGGTTTAACCCTGATCTTAAAAAGCATGGGACCCTGCACCCTTTTCTACAACTAGTTCTAAAATATTTAAAAACTTATCTGTTGATATGGCGCCATTATTTTATTAATCTATTAAGGCTGGTGATATTGCTGAGAAGTTGCTGTAACAAAAAAAAAAAAAAAAAACACAATATATTAAAACTAGAACTTTAACTTATTTCCAAAATTATGACTCGTACTTTTTACTTTTGCTTTTTTTTCTCTGCGCACTACCTAGGATTAATAAAACTACAGCTTTTGATTTTAAAATACCCACAAGATTTCGTGATAAACACAACGTCTGCTTATAAAAGTTCGCTTTCTATAAAAATTACGGTATTTTCGTGTACTTTTTATATACCCTAGTCTCCCCTGTTTAATTGTATGTCTAGCTTACAAAGTAATAAAATCCAATCCGTTTGTTGGTTCTTGTTTTTACTTTTGCCATTGAGAAAGTACTAACTATTAAATGCAACATTGTCGCTAACTTCTCTTATGTCGAGTAAAAGTATGATAATAAATATCCGGATGATTAACTGATACCCTGTGGAACATAAAGTTATTGAAATATGTTGTATATTTTAAGATATCAATACTCTGCCTGTACAAAAGTAGGTAAAGTGTTCGAAAGTATTTTGCGATTTCGACCAAAAATTTGTATATAACTCCGAATTTTTCGCGTATATTTTACAGTTTTATATCAACAGTTGAGAGAAAAGTTCTCGATTAAAAAATATTATTGTATAATATGGTAAGTCAAAAATAATAATTTTAAAACTTTTTACGTCAATAAAATAATATGATTAACCAATTCAGGCAAACTCCACATCGGAATTGTTGACGACAATCGGAAACGAGCCAACGAATAAACTTTTGAGACTTGCAGAGCTGGAAACTGATAAGGAATATAAAATCAACTATTTCAAGTACGTGAAGAAGCAGTACGGGCAGAAATTAACGGTTTACCTGGATGGTAATTCATACATATACCTTCCAAATCGATTCTCCGAAAAAATAAAAACGCAAGAACAGCTGAATGAAATCAACTCTATTCAAAATTATTTTATTGTTCTAACGAATAGATACGAGGAGAACAAGTTTCTTCAGTTTTCATTCATTCAAAAATGAAAAAATGTTCATCGATTGTAATAAAAATACTTGACGTGGTTACTTTTATTTCTTCGCCTGACCTTTTTTCAGATCATCGCATTAATTCGAAACGACGCAAAAACTTACCTTACCCAACATTTATACACCGCTTCTCTCTATAACTAGCCACTTCCGCTTTCAACACAAAAAAATATAAACAACAAACTTTGCCCCCAGCAGGCACCCTCGAAGACAGAGTGTAAACAACAACTTTGCCCTGATCGTCCCCCCACGTAAACAAAAACTTGCCATGATCGTACCCCCACGTAAACAAAAACCTTGCCCCGATCGTACCGCCACGTAAACAAAAATCTTGCCCGATCGTACCCCATGTAAACAAAAACTTAGCCCCCCATGGTTCCCATACGGAAACAAAACCACGCCACTGAAAAAACAAGTTTCATTTGAAATTCGAACGCGAAAATATAATCCATCCTCTGAGCAGGTACACTGCATGTATTCACATGTGTCCGAACATAACAACTCTACTCTCATTTTTCAGATCAATAGTGTCACACGGATTAAACACACCTCCATATTCTGGAAGTTGTTTCCAATTCCGCCATTTACTTTACACACAAGTGGTACAAAAAGCAACTTTAGTCTCATCAACTTTCATTTTCCAATGCATACGCCCATTTCTCATTTGATTTACTCTATAGTGGGACAAGGGTCTTCTGTCCCTTACAGACGCAACGTTATTTGGTATCCAAAGTGTGCATATACTACTTGAGTCCTTCTTAAGATGAAGAAATTGCCGTTTTTTGGTATAAAAATGGACATATTTTCAACTCATCTTTATGAAAAACTGATAAGTCGTGGAAATTCACTTTCCATTAGAAAAATTTTCACAACAGAGTACTAATGGATTTGAAACAAAGAACGTGTAAACCAAGTGTCTAGGGGAGTGCTTGGTTTGCATTTATGATGCTGGGAATTGAAAATTAATTTTTTATTTTTTTCATTTAATGATATTTAAAGAATAAAGCTTGCATCCACTTAAACAGAATTTTAATGAGATTCCATTTCCTCCAAATCCCTGTACACAATTTTCACACTTAAATTATATATTAGACCCTACGGCCGTCCTTCGAGACATTTCTATCTAAATGTGTAATAATCAATTTTCGAGGTTAAAAATCACATATAATGCTACGTTAGTAAATTTTTTTTGTTTATATTTTCTTTTATATTATGGTTGAATTGTTTTTATATTTGGATTTTGTTTTTTCTTACTTGATTTGTTTTCTTTGATATTTTTAAATTTATTTAGGACTTAACTTCCAGTTATCACGATGAGATCCTTTTATGGCAGCAGTACCTTCCCTCCTGAATTATGAGAAAATCTTGGATGAGATGCGCTAGGTTCTCCTTGCTGACATTGTTCAACTCCTTGTGATCTTTTACTTGAAACCTGGTTGAATCTGGATATTTTTACGATCTGTCGCTTTTCCTTTAGCACGTTCTCGGATCAACTTCAAAAAAAAAAAAAAAACTCGCCCGACCGGCCGGATCTCTTGTTCTTTCACCCCAAAAAAGTTTCTTCTTCTTGTTCTCATCGCCCCAGTTTCAGCAGCTTTTCCCTGTATTTTTAAGATAAGCATGTTTTCCAGTTTAGGCTGTGGTTATGCCACCAGTGAGTTTTAATTGGAAATTCATTTTATTTTAGTTGTAGTATGACGTTTTATTTTTAAAAGTTCATTTTTTTTTCTTATTATTTTATTTTATTATTTTTATTTTATATTTATTATTTATACTTATATCTAGCGTTAGAATATTGTCACCTACATCTCTAAGGGATCTTTAGGAAATTAGATTTGTAATTCAATATTTGGAATTTAAGTATTATAGCACGCGGAATTATTTGAATATAGTAATGTCGCTAGAGTGTACATTACAAACGGAAGAAATATATGCAAAATATAGGAACTGGGATGTATATGTCCCAACTGCAAAAAATCCGTCTATCGGCGGCAAAATGTCAGTTATGAAGATCAAATGATCAAAAAAGAAACTACACCACCCGTTTACAGTCTTCTCCCCCTTTAATTTGATACGAAACATGACGTCTTTTTGACAACCCCCAATTGGGGGTGGTACGACCCCCATCCCCAAAAGACCGTCTCCAGAAATTGTTCACCTAAATATTTGTACTCCAGACCCTAAATCGATTGAGAAAACCCCAATGCTCTACCAGCCTCCTACTCTGAGTTAGCCGTCTTTCAATATTTCGATACTTCCCACGATTTCTTTAACTCCTAAAGTATTTTAGAGAATCTCGAATGGAGATTGAGGGAGTTTTAATCGTGGAAAACGAAAATTCTCATCTCCCAAACTCTTCGAGTTACAGAATCCGGCCCATGGTGACACCTACAAGCCTAGAAGGAAGAAGATTTGTTTATTTCAAACTTCCAAAACAAACAACGGAAGGAAGTTTCAACTATGTCGAACCGTTCATAATCCACCCGGAGAACTTCCAACGCCGAAGAGAAGTGATTGAGAAAGAGAGCAAGAGTGGGCCTACCCGCCGCCATCCTCTCTGGCTAAGCCTCCAAAGCCTTGACAATATGGTCAGCCCCATTCGCCGGTGTGTGTGCTCCTCAGCAATACCCCATAAGGTCTTTACCATCCACCTGCTGAAATTATCTAAGAATCGTTAGGTTAAAGCAAGGTTTGAAGAAAGGAATTAATGAAGAAGCAATGGGATGTACTAAAGATCTACATATAAAAAAGGAATATAAAGGATAACTAGCAGGACTATGTCCCATGTAAAACCGTAGATAGATATATTTGTTTGTACTTCCAGTCGTTACACCTTTGGAAACCGTCGTTCATCGCTCCTCCCATCAACTAAAGGCAATTAGGCATTTAGGCTAAGATACGCCCTACTAAGACTGAGCTTAAACTGCTTAAGGGTATAATCAAGTGCCCATGGCATGCAAACCAAAACAAAAAAAAAACATATTGGTAATGTATAAAGAAAGGAAACTAATGTCCAAAATACAACAAAAGTAAATAGAATATAACTATATGAATGTAACACTCATAGCATGTATATGTATGTGGCCACAAAGTTAAAAACGAACTTACTGGAAATGGTATACCACCCATTAGCGCAAGAAATTCTCCCGATGCTCCGTCTGCTGGCGGGGCAGATGCACCCTTTTTAATGTGGTATGCTGATCCAACTGTACTGCCTAGTTTTTTGCTTTGCCATTTTCCTGGTACTGGCTTAGTGGGCTGATTGACCTCTTTTTTATGTGAGTTCATTGACCTCTTTTTTATGTGGGTTCATTGATATCATTTTTGTGTATGTGGGTTCATTGACGTCTTTATGTTTGTATTTTATGTGCGTTCATTGACCTATTTTATTCTCCTTATCACTAATTTTAAATATTATGTCTCACGAATACATCCCACCACGTCTGCTTCAACACTGCACGGGTTGGAAGGATGAATGACGGAATTCGAATACACAAGTAAGCACTCAAAGTTAAGGTTGAAAGTCACTGACGTACTATTAATTTGTTCATATCTACAGTTAAAAGGGCAAATACGCAATTTGTTCAATACACGAGTAAGAACGGAATATCAAAATTGAAATTCACTAAAGTAATAACAATTGGTTATATTTACAGGTGGACACGTCTTGTTCTACACAATTTGCTCAATGCACAGGTAAGAAAGCCATATCAAAGTGGGAATTCACTAAAGTAATATAAATGTATTTATATCTACAGGTATACCTTCATGTTGTGGAAAATTATATATTGCACCACACAGGTAATTATGAAAATCTATAGAACTAGAGTCAATAATGAGAAAGCTTTCCTTTCTAGATCGCCTTCCTGACGTAAGAATTAAATTATGTCGACTTAATTGCACTACACAGGTATGTATGAAAAGTTTTAGATCGCCTCAAATTGCGGGGATATTATATCGGCGTATAATGCACTACGTAGGTAACTATGAAAACTTTTAAAAACTAGAGGCAGTAATGTGAAACTTTCCTTTTCAGATCGCCTTCCTGACATAAAAATTAAGTTATGTCGACTTAATTGCACTACACATGTATGTATGAAAACTTTCTGATCGCCTCCACTGCGGGGAAATTGTATCGACGTATAATGCACCAGACAGGTAATTATGAAAACTTATAAAACCTAGAGTCACTAATGAGAAACTTTCCTTTGCAGATCGCCTTCCTGATATAAAAATTAAATTATGTCGACTTAATTGCACTACACAGGTATGTATGAAAACTTTCAGATCGCCTCCATGGCGGAGGATATTATCGACGTATCGTACACTACACAGGTAATTAGAAAACTTATAAAAACTAGAGTCAGTAATGAGAAAGCTCTCCTTTCTAGATCGCCTTCCTGATGTGTAAATTAAATTATGTCGACTTAATTGCACTACACACGTACGTATGAAAACTTTAAGATGGCCTACATGGCGGGGAAATTATAACGACGTATTATGCATCACACAGGTACGTATGAAAACTGTTTAATGCCAGGAACCCAGCGCGGTTATGTTGTCGTCTCCGCCCAGAGCAGGTAATCAGGTGAAGCAACACAAAAAGAAAACTCGCGGATTCTTCGACGTTTCTAGTCATCGCGATTAACACGGTAGAAAAAACAAATATAATTAAATGCTCACAAATTCGAATTGGCACCCTACTTGCAACGCGACACATGCCCAGTTACCTTCCTCAGAACTCAAACTCGCCTGCCTAACCATACGCAGTCCGCCTACATAGCAGCCGTTTTTTTTGCACCACTCGTCGCCCGAACAGTTTTTCGTCACCCGAATCTGGAACTCTTTTATGGCGATTGCTCAGCTGGCTTGTGTGTATGAGTGTGTGTGTATGCTCTACCAATAAAAATCGGGACAACAGACTATTGCTGTGGCGCAAATTTTCTGCGTGATGGTATCGCGTGATGCTTTACAGCTAGACGAATTACTGTTGTAGAATGTTTGATTCAAACGAAAAATTGTAATTTGTGCGAGTTCTGCGCAAATTAGAATTTTTCGTTCGAAAAGGTGTATTTTTTTTTCTTCTTTCAGGATTTATAAGTAAGATTATAGTTGAATTTTGTCAAAAAGTTGGTATCTAGGATGGGATTGCTCACTGAAGCCATAATAAACAAGTAAAAAAGCTCGAATTGGTCTAAGACCAATTCTTATGATACCCTAGATGAATGCCCGTATTAAATTTCGTATGGTCACCGATCTATTCAAGTATTGATTTTGAAGTTGTTTTTCGCATATATTTGTAGAACGGTTGGTCGCACAGAAAAAATTATATAAAAAAACTTATGTATATTATATATATTATAACCAATTTTATAGGAGTTTGTATTAGAAGTTTTTAGTACAACAAAAATGTCTTGAACTGATGGTTTTCAAAGTATACGTAAAAAACCTAAATTTTTATATAGCAACACCAAGAAGGAGTTGCCCGATTTAGTCCATTTTTACATTTTATTTGCTAATGTAGTAAAAACATCATGTGCAAAATTTCAGCTCTCTACGTCAACGCGTTCTCAGGCAGTGTCCAAATATATAGCGCAAAACGAAACTTTTATATGGCAACCCCAAGAAGGAGTTGCCCGATTTGTCTCATTTTCGAACTTAATTCTACTTTTTTTTAAAGTCCGTGTACAAAATTTCAGCTCTCTAAATATACGCGTTCTCGAGTTATCGTGCGCACAGACGGACGGACGGACGGACGGACATGCAAAAACCAAAATAACTTTTAATATTATGTATTAATGGGTGTCCAATCCATTTTGCTCTACCATCATTATTTCGAGGTGTTACAAACGGAATGACAAACTTAGTATACCCCTATGATTTCATTTAGGGTATAAAAATGGAAAATTTCGCGTGGAAGACTTAAGTTGACTTCAAGCAGTTTGGTACCGTAAGTTCTGCTTGAGCCTGCATTTGCTGCGGTCAGAATTAAGTCCAGGTTTTCCTTATTATTTTATTAAAGATACATCTGCTCCGGGGTCGATTATAAATTGAGATTGTTTTTGCAATCTTTTATGAATAGACGGCCAGAGATTATGGTTATTCCATCGTATGCTGCTTCAGAAGTGGATTTATCTAGTTGTTTTGGTCATTTGCCGCACCGATTTTATGATTTGTTTGAAATAGATACGGCGATTGACAATTGCGTGCTTTATGTCCGTATGTGGCAAGATACCAGCATATTTTTCGGAGGCTGATATGATTTCTACAGCCATGCTTTTAGATGGATTATGCGCTGAACCTGTTCGAAGTTTCTTTCTCTAGTCTCTGAGTGTCAGCATTAGAGTAATTGTTTGTTGCAATGAGATCAAATCTCGAAGCAATTGACGATATGTTGTTTGAACTAAGAAGCTCTTTTTCCTAGATTTGGTCGGCTAATGATGTTAATTCATTAATTGCTTTGTTTATCGGGGGCATTGGTGCGACATTAATTGACTGCGGCAATCTACGCAACCAAAGCTTCGTATTAAGATTGTCAGTTGCAGGATTGAAATAACCTGGTAAATGTACCAAAGACTAATGAAAATCTGAAGGTTTTTGGTCCTCTAATTCTTCATTTGACAACAACTTTTCAATATGTTTCTCTTCACTGAAGTAATGCCGTTGCGTTAATGTGGCTTTGATTAGCATAATGATCCGCATCAGGTGGCTTGTGTATAATATTAGTTATAGTTTTAATCACATCTTGAGGTAAATCCGCGTGGACATGATTATATTTACGAATATCTTTAACGATTTTACCAATAGTTAAATGCGCTTCGGCTTGAATAGTTGCTAGGAAGTTGAGCAAGAATGACGGTAGGCTTAGCGCGATGGATTCCACTACGTTGGAGGTTTCGGTCAAAAGTATTTCAAAATTACCTCAAAAGAATTTGAAAAGTATCTCGAGAGTATACGTACACGTATATATGATTTCTTGCTGTTATTTTATTTAATATACCGGGTCTAAATGACTATTGAGTTGGGTTCTGTAAATTTGAATATACTTAACATTGTTACGCGCAACAAAGTGACACAAACGACAACTGTAGCAAAAGAAATAAATTGAAGTTAGTGACGTCTTAGAAAATTTTTGGTTTGGAGAATAGACTTTACAGAAAGGTTTAAGGGTAATTTGTAGAGTATAAATACGGTGCTTCTCACATCCAGAAGGCGAGTCTTATTGCAAATTGTGAAGTAAGCAAAGTAAACTATTTGAATTGTGATAATTAGAAGTACATTACTAGCGATAACTATAAAGAGTTGATTTGAATGTTGTGAATTTGTGAAAGTAAACAGTGAAGTTAAATAAAAGAAGAACATGTTAATGATATCTGTAATATTGTGTTTTAAATAACGAACTACGGCCACGCTGGTAACAATTTGTGTCAGAAGTAAAATAAGTTCGCGAAATCAAACGGTGGCATACGACTTTGAAATTCAATACTAAACTGTGAGTGAATTATTAAGATAATGGAACGAAAACTAGTGGAGCTTCGTATACAGGAATTGAAAGTGGAGTTTGGTAAACGGTTATTGCAGACGATAGGTCTAAGGAAAGTTCTAGTCATGCGACTTGGACAAGCTTTGATAGAGGAAGAAAAGAATCCTGAGACACTTTTTTCCGAAGAAGAACGTGAAGCTGAAGAAGAGCCTGCGGTGCGCACAGAACAGCTTTTGGGTACTTTAATGACCAAAATGGAGCTTTTAACCCTGTACGTGAAGAATGCTCTTAATGAACAAAAGATTTCTCTGAAATCCTGTTGAGATGAGCAGAAGAAAGCTAATGAGGAACAAAAGAATTCTCTGCAAGCACGTTTGGAAGAATAAAAGAATTCTCTGGAAACTCGTTTAGACAAACAAACGTATGCTTTTGCGGAACAAAAAAATGCTTTTAAGGAACAAACGAATTCTCTGGAATCCCGTTTAGATGAGCAGAAGAAAATTCTGGAGAAACAAAAGAAATCTCTCTAATCGCGTTTAGACGAGAAAGCGCATTCTCTGCAATCCCCTTGGAATGAACAAAAGTGTTCTTTAGAAAATTATCTAGAAACTTGTTTGGAGGAACAGATGAATTTTCTGAAAAATTCAATAGACCAACAAAATATGAAAATGGAAGAAATCCAGAAGGAAGTGTTGGAAGTTCAAAAACAAGTATTGGAAGTACAACAAAACTTCATGGAGCAGCTTGATACCCTCAAAGCAGATTTGTAGAGGATAAAGCATCTACAACCTCGGCACGAAGTATTTGAAATATCCGATGCAAGCAGAATGAAATCTCCAATATTTGATGGACATATGGCATATTTTCAAGAGACAATTCGAGGCCACTTTTGAAGTAAATGGATGGAATGATGCAGACAAAGCTACAGCTCTGGTATTAGCACTTAGTGGTCCTGCATCAAACCTATTACAAACTATACCGATTGAAAGGCAAAATGATTATACTTAATTAGTACAGGCGATTAATCTACGCTATGGAGATAAATACGTGCAGCAAGTATATCGCCTGCAGTTACGCAACCGGATTCAAAAACATGGCGAATCACCACAACAACTGGAGGCTGATGTGGAATGATTAGCCTATCTCTCATACTCTACCGTTAAAGCAGATTTCCTTAATGAAGTGGCAACAGAGGCATTTGCGAACGCTATTGCAGATCAAAATTTACAACAAGCGCTAAGGCTAGCTGGAAAGAAATCAACAGGGGCAGCACTAGCCTATGCATTAGCGTATGAATTTGCTAGGAAACGTTCATGGAGTGCCGTACGAGTGAGAGAAATTTGGGTGGAAGAATGTTCTTGCAATAGAATGCAGCCATCATAGAGCACTCTTTCACGTGCTACTCTAAGAAGGTGGAATTGTAATAGACCGGGACACTTTCAAAGGGACGCAGAAAATGCCGGCGAATCGAATTACCAGAAGAGGAGAACACTAAAGATGTCGGGCCAGGGAGCAAGTTATTCGGGGAGAAACTAGAAATCAAACAGCGACTAGTCGCATCAGCACCCCAGTTTAGCAGTCTGAAAACATGTAAAAACAACTAATGGTAGGCAGAAGTTGGTTGGTGGAGTCGACAGTCTTGAATTCATCATTCAGGTAGCTCTGTTGCAGAGAAATAATAGAAGTCTTGTTCTATATGGAAGTGTAGAAAAATGACTCTGCAGTCACTATCGACACTGGAGGTTCGAGATCAGTTATTAGAGCGGATCTTGTCAAGAACAAATGGCTTCATAACACCACCAAATATTTACTAAGAACAGCACCTGAAGCAGCAGTACTGGTTTCAGACATCATGGATGAATGCATTCTTGGAATGGACGTCTTGACCACACGTATAATAAATCTAGGTATCGGAGAACCGGTACTCAAATATGGCAATTATGAGACTAGGAGGAGGAGCAGTTTATCCTGCGAAATTAAGGACGAAGGTTGGTGAGAATATTTCTCTCTCTGCATGCTCCGAGACTAGCATGGACAAAGCTTACTGATGACATCGGAACCTACCCATTCTATTTGGTGGAGCCTAACCTAATAAAAGTAACATCGAACATCATTGTAGGTAAGACTTTAGTGAGGGCAGAGGGTGCAATATTAATTCCAATCAGAGTGCCCAACACATCCGAAAATGCGGTACCATAAAAAGAAAGTGCTATAATTGGAAATTGTGGAACCCGTTTACCAGATTGTTAATTTGGGTAGGGGTAGTAGTATCAAGGAGAAAAAACCTATACTAGCTACTACTCAACATGTTCAGATATTTCTTTCATCTAGTGCACCAAGTGAATAGCAATACAACGACGACAAAGATGTGATCGATTAATTTTCGGTTTTATTTGCAATGAATGATGATGTATTCGATAAAAAAAAATTTGTCCAGCAACGGATCAAAACAGGAGATCCTAGGCCCATTCGGTAGTCACCACGAAGACTACCATTAGCCAAACAATCTAACATCGCTTGGATATCACCAGTCAGGAAAAAGGATGGCAACACACGATTCTGTGTAGACTACCGTCATATAAATACCGTGACGAGAAAGGATAGCTATCCAAGGATTAATGACACATTAGATATCCTTTCCGGAGCACAATGGTTTTCCACACTGGATTTGAAGAGTGGTTACTGACAAGTGGAAAAACATCCCGAGGACCGAGAGAAAGCTGCTTTCTCAGTTGGAAGTGGCTTATGGCAAATCAAAATTAGGCCATTTGGATTACGTAATGCTCCAGCCACATTCGAACGACTCCTGGAATGTGTTCTACGTGAATTATCCTGGAAAACATGTCTTGTTTAATTAGATAACATAACAGTAATCGGAAGGCCATTCGACGAATATAAAACAACTTATCGGACTTAATTTAGTAACTGAGAGATGCGAAACTGAAGCTCAGTACGAATACATGTGTCCTCTTTAAACATGAACTCAAATACTTTGAGCACATAATTTCATCACAAGGAGTATGGGCTAATTCAGAGAAGATAGCAGCTGTTAAGAATTGGCCAGTTCCAAAAGACAAACATCAATTAAGGAATTTTCTTGGTCAAGCTACCTACTACAGGCGATTCTTGAGAGGTTTTGCAGATATAGGACGGAGCCAACATCAACTTGCAGAAAAGGGAAAGCCGTTCATATGGTCGGATAAATGTAATAAGAGAATTTGAAGCAACAGCCCTTTGAAACTCCAGTGTTTCACTATTCAAAGCTGGGAGAACCTTTTATATTGGACACGGATGCCAGGAATGTAGGTATTGGTGCAGTGATTTGACAGGAGGGGGATGGTCAGGAAATACCAGTAGCTTATTTTACCAAAGCAATTTCAAAATCAGAGAGAAATTATTGTGCTACAAGAAAGGAGCTACTTGCCATTGGAAACTCAACTCAACCAATATTTCCATAAATATCTCTACGGGCCGAAATTTATCCTCCGCACTGACCATGTAGCGTTTAAATAGCTATCACAGTTTAAAAACCTTGATGGACAAGTAGCGAGATGGATAAAACGACTCCAAGCTTTTGACTTTGAATTCCAACACCGAAGAGGTCGCATCCACATAAATGCAGACACCCTTTCACGATGTCCATGCAAACTTGAAGGCATACATTGATTCCGGGTGGAAAAAAAGAGACACAACGCTAAATATGCAGTTGATAACGGTGGAACCATCGACAAATTGGGACAACGAGAGCTTGCGAACGGCACAACGAGAAGACCCAGATATATCACCCATGTTTGCTTGAACAGAGGACATAGAAAGACCTCAATGGAAGGATATTTCGGAGAGGAGCGAGAACCTGAAGAGCTACTGGGCTCAATGGAATTGTTTTTACGTTGCATGCGGTATATTAAAACGGAAATGGGAGGGAACAAACGGCGAGTAATTCCAGATGCAGCTGGTAGTCCCAGTATCAAAGGTCAACGATGTTCTAGAAGAAATGCACAGTCAGTCATGTGGAGGACATTTGGGGGTGAATAAAACAATTTCGCGAGAAAGGTTTTATTGGTTACATGTGCGATAGGATGTGGAAGAGTGATGCCACAAATGCACTATCTGTGCTACTTGCAAAGGGCCACCACACAGAAGCAGAGGAGAAATGCAGAAGTATAATGTAAAAGCCACATTTGAGAGGATAGCCGTAGATATCGCTGGAACTTTTCCTGAAACGGATAACGGTAACCGTTACATATTAGTTTTTATGGACTGTTTCAGTAAATGGCCGATGTGCACGAGACCACGAGAGCAATATTAGCAGTAAATACCGATCGGATGAAGACCCGCTATGACTTACTTGCTAATTCAGCTGCATTTAATGAAGGTGAACTTGTTTGGTTGTACAACCCAGAACGGCGCTAGGTACGTTCCCCAAATTTACAAGAACACTGGGAAGGACCGTATTCAGTATTGACAAAAATTAATGACGTGGTATACAGGATTCAGCGTTGTAAAAGGGACAAACGGAAAATCATTGAGCGGGACCGTTTATACCAGTACTGCGAGGATCATGATCGTGGAAGACCTGGGGCCGGTTTCTGTAACACGGAGGATTTTGGAATTTGGGAGATGAGAATTTCGTTTTTTTAGCATGTCTAATTCCCTAATTCTCCATTCCCAGTTCACTAACATGTTTGGAGAATTAGGGCAAACGTAAGTAATCTGAAAAAGTGCGAATCGGCTGGGCAATTCAGGGTATCACTTTTTGTTGTGGAGGGTTGGATTTGTTTTCATATTTGAGGTACATCTGCCTATTACCTTTCACTGTCCAAATAAATTGAAATTTCTTTTTTGTAGGGGTAGTTTTTGAGGGATGTAGGAGGGTTGGTTTTCTCGGGTTTTTCCGGGATAACGAGAGAATGGAGAGAAGAAGGAGAATGTATGTGGTATAGAAAAAAATGGGAGGTCAGGGCGAACAGGACAGGTGGCGGAAATGTGCCGGTGAGAATGCGGGGTCGAAATGGGAGCTGATTAACGGAAATTAAAAACAGTACAGACAACATTAGGAGCTACAGTAATTCGCAGGGGTAAGCTTAAGATCGGTAAGCCCAATACAAAAAAATAAGAATTCGCTTTGGCAGTTAGGTATGTTTTTTTCTGATGGATTAAGGGATTAGAGTACAAAAATATGGGTGAACAATTTTGGGGGTTGTCCAAACTACGACATGTTTGGTACCAAATTAGAAAGGGAGGAGAGGGTAATAGAGTGGTATAGTTTGTCTTTGATCGTTTTATCGTGATAGCTGACTTTTGGCTGCCGAAAAACGTTTTTTTTACACTAGAGCCATATACACCCTATAGTTTCCACATTTTCCATATATTTCTTCCGTTCTTTGTTTCACATCCATTAGTAATCCGTTGTGACCATTTTTGTCCTGGGAAGTAAATTTCCAGGACTTACCAGTTCTTCGCAATGATGAGTTGAAAATATGTCAATATTTGTAACAAAAACGGCCAATTTTTCACCTTAAAAATGACTGGTACACTTTCTTTTACAGTTATTTCCAAAACCGTTTATGGGATTCAAAAATTAATTACATATATAATTGGCGGTTACGATTTCATCCTACACACGAGCTTTAACGTGTATATTTAAGAATTTTACAGCAGCTATTCTGTACTGGACGATGACCAAATTGATCATTTTCGCGTGATTTAAAATTTTTAGTGGGTACCTTGAGAGACAAAGTCCATGTTCCTCTGTAAGTATGGCATGCATTTTCATAATTTGTTTTTTTACAATATAGCCAGGATACGCAGTGAATACATAACTCAATTCGAGATTCCTAGGCACCTAGATACTTTCAAAAAACGCAACAAAAGCATATAATACAATTTTTCCACTTACTTTTCTACTTGCAAAACACCGGAGAATTTGACAAGTACACAAGTAGAGAATTCCCGAATTCTCAATTCCACTTATGAATTCTCCAAGCAAGAGACAGGAGTTGAAGGAAGTTCAGACACGCTCACTGGGGTACGAACAAGACTAGCAATACATTGGGGAACGACTCACAGGAGAACTGCGAGGACGTCTAAACAGTGAAGAAGTAAGGAGTTTGTTAGAAAAATTTTATTCGAGCACTGAACGGAGTACAAAAGCAAAATATTGGACACATTGGTCTCCATAACTTTGGAAGTTATTCAGAAGCAGGAAGATTTGAGGAAGCGAATGTTGCAAGGAAAGCAGGAAGAAAATACATAGCTTAAGGAAAGATTAGATTCGCTGCGCTTACAATTACAGGAAGCAGAAGAAACTGCGGCAAATTTAGACCAGGAGTTGGGAATCGCGCGATTGTCATCGGGAAAAGTCCAACACGAGGCGAGAAAATCAGGAAAGAATAAGGGATTCAACCCAAGGGAACTGATAGTTTGGGAACAGATGAATGAGACAAAGGTAAGCACAGGGTCGAATGACGCCAAATTGGTTACGAAACAAAAGGATGTAGCTGATACAAACGAAACAGCAGAAAGTGTGCGAGACGAAGTAAGAGCCACCGAAAGCGGTAATTGCAGTGTTATCAAACAAGGAATCAAACAAGTCAATATCACAGATTCTTATAAGAAAATCATGGGCATAGTGTCCAAATATGTTCTTATGTTTTCAGGAGAAAGCTCACCGAAACTAGCAAAAAACTGTTGCAAAGATCTCCACGATCGTCTCAAGACCGAGGAAGAGTCGACCTTCATGAAATGTGTAAGATATCGACTGATAGATGATGCATACTAACTAGTAAGTTCCGAAGAGCCAAAGGATTTAGATGCATTTCAGCAAACTAACAAAACAGTTTATGTACCTAGGAAATCCTTCAGCGAATTGAGAACTAAAATGATAGCATGTCGACAAAGATCAGGAGGAGACATCAGATAGTTTCCAGATAGAATGAAGGGACTGTTGGAACAGATTAAATCAGCTGTGTCGGCTAAATATCCGGATAAAGATGAAGGGTTGCTAGCTGAGCTAGAGGTGGATGCAGTAGCAACATTCAAAGCAGGTATCAATGGTAAATCTATGCGAGTGTATTTAACGGGACGAAAATTTGAGTCACTAGAAGAGATAAGAGAAGAAGCCATATATTCTGAAACGTACGCGCGAAGATTGCAACTTAGAGAGCCAGGAGCATGTTATGGGGATCAGCAAGAACTAGAGTGAATATGCAGGAAGGACGGAACACGAATAATTACAATGGAGAGACGCAGAGATGGCCCCATAGAACTTTCCCACAGAGCCACAAGCAAACTCAATCAAGGAATTATGGAGGATTGGCAGCGAAAGCCCTGCAGCCGAGATCAATTCAGTGCTTCAAGTGTGGGAAACAAGGGCCCATAGCTTAAGAGTATAGGCTAGGAAGAAAACCTTCTTATTATACTAAGTGCGTTAAATGTGGACATGAGGCATCGATATGTTAGAAGCAACAGATCAGGTTCGCAGAGGCCTCAGCAAAAAATCGAAGTGAGACTATCAGCACGGCTCCGAATGTCCTTTATTTCCAATTCTGGCATACCTGCGACGATTATACAGATATTTGTGTCAAGAAATGTTTGGCAGAGCAAGGAAGCCAGCAGGGAAACAGGCATTGGCAGCTAGGAAATTTCCCCCCAGCTGCCTTAAATTAGTCAATCCGATAAGTATAAGCGCTACTGAGCAAAATATCCAGAGAGAAGTAGAATTAAGTTTAGTTAGTAATTGCCGCATCACACTAGAATCAGATATAGCGTTAGAAGGTAAGTAAGCACTTTTAGTGGATACAGGATCTACTTGTAATTTAATTAAGGCTAATCGAATAAAGAGAAACAGTGTTATTCAACCCCAGCGGTCAATTACAATTGGTGTATTATTTGCAGCTCAAGGAAGGTGTAAGTTACGAATGGGTGCTAACGAACAAGACTGAAAATTCAATGTTATATATGACACGGACTCCATACCGGTTGTTGGGATATTGGGGCTGGAATTCCTCAATGATAAGGCTGTAATAGACTATATTAGTAGAAAATTCCCATAAGAAAAATAAAACAAGCGCAAGAATACCAGCACCTCTATTCGGCAGCATTACGGGGATGGAGAAAGTTGCCACCATAGCTTTGGATAGATACAATTTAGAAGATACATGCCTGTCACCCATCACATACGAAAATCGAGAAGATTTTCCAGAAAAAGTTAAGCAGCGTATAACAGATCCGATTAGAGGGTCATTCTGCACAAAGCTGATTCACCCGCAAAAAGCATCGACCGATAGTTAGAGGGCAGCTACGAAAATGAAAGAGCGAAAAAGGAAATAGTAGAAAATGCTCAGCGGGACAAATGGAAATGAACTCAAGACACAGAGTAGCCGAAACTACAACAAGAGCAGGGAATCACTTTGACGGCAACACTTTCTGCACCAGAATCATTTGTAAATTGGCCTAAAGACCTTTGGGGTGGCGAACAATTATGGCTAGTAAAAAGGAAAAAAGGAGAAAAATACCTTCAAATGGAAGCTTTTTCTAACAACGTCGAAAGCAAAGCTTATACCAAAGCTTAAGCCCAGAAGAGGAAGGCAACAAAATTTAAAATAAGAGTCGAGTACAGAGATGAATCTGAACTACGATTGGAGCCGAAATCAGAGCAACTGGTGAGAATTGAAATTGCTAATAAGCAGGAGTTAGTATTTATGGCTGAAGAAATCAGCCCGGGTGTGTATTGCGGAAATGCCTAAATCAGACCGAACAATGGACACACATTTGTGGGCATTGTCAATGCCAAAAGGAAGCCGGTCGAGATAAGCAGTTGCGGGCCAAAATTAGAAAAGCTGAGTAAGTACACCATACATGCACTCGAAAGAGAGATAGGAGAAAATCATTTTAGTCAAGACCGACTGAAGCTAATGAAGCAGGCTCTCATGTTAGGGGATGTGCTGAATTCCGATGAAAGGAAAGCTGTGGCTCAAATTTGTTATGAGTTCAGTGAAATTTTTCACTTACCAGGCGATCATTTCACATACACTACTGCGAAAATGTTTAAATTGCCTTTAATACCTAACGTTGGACCCATAAATAGGAAGCAGTATCGTATGCCAGAAACTCACAGGGAGGTGTGTCAAGTGCAACACAGTAAACTGTTAGAGGATGACATGATTGAGCCAAGCGATAGTCCATTTAATTTTTCAGTGTTTCTGATTCCTAAAATGGGAACGGATGAAGTAGGAAAACGAAGGTTCAGATTATGCGTTGACTTCCGTGAGTTGTACAAAAAAGGTATCCCATTTTCCTATCCTCTGCCGCGGATTGAGGACATTTTGCATAGGCTGGGTCACTCTCGGTACTTTTCCACATTAGACTTAGCTAATGGCTATCATCAAGTGCTACGGATGCTTTGAGGCGGGGAATAAAGTCATTATTTGATGGATTATGCCCGCTATCTAAGACATATTTGGAACTATGGACCATGCGGGCTCCGAGAAGATATATCCAGAGCTAGCAGATCTTAATGGAAGAAACAATCGCACTTTCAACTTGTTAGAGCAGCAGACCACCATAATAAAAATCAACGTTCGATCTATTCAACACGTCCCAAATACAAGCTGCTGCAGAGCGAGAGGAATTAAAGATTAATTTGTACGTCATCATCGCAGCACACCAAAGTCAAGCCGGAGAAACATCAATGCTGCAACGGAGGGTAGAGTTCAACGAAAATATTACACTTATAACTATACAATTGAGAGAGATAAGCGATATGCAGCAAACTTTTATGAATATTTAGCCTCATTGAGTCTGGGTAAGCTTCATCCTATGATAATCCACGCTCGGGAACACACCGATATTATGAGAAACGCCACGATACTACTGGATTTGTCCGGACATTTCTCGGATTTACAGCTAATAATGCAGATCGCTAAGGTGAAGGCAATGCATAGGCAGCAGCATATTCTTATCCGAGTTGATATCCCCCAGCCTCAAAGTGTAGGTTTCGACATCTACAAGATTTACACCACTTCTGCCGCAGTAGGCAAAGTGGGATACAATATAGCCTCCAACAACCACGAGCGTCAGTATGTATAAAGAATGCCAGCAGCTGATAAAACTGGGCGACCATTCGCAATTCCTATGGCAGCAGTTAGCACCAATTAAACCATTGGTAATAATAGTGTGTTAAATCTTTCCCGCATTTTCAACCATTTTCAACTTCAACACTTACTCATGTTCAAGGAAAATTATTCCGAAGTGGACCTGTCTAGTTCACATGGTAATCCGAAATCACTGGTTATTCATGATGGCCACAAGGTCGAAGTTGGAGGTTAACTGCTGGAATTTACCCACCGCCATTGGAGACCTATCCGCCACGAGAATTTTAACGCTAGGGGAACATTGCCATCTGCAGATAGGCGACCTTCTTATAGCATCGGAAGACGACGGAATATAACCCTTTGGCAGCCCACACATTCGGAATTACCATCTTGGCACAACTTTGCGATGAAGCCAGTCGTTGAAAGGATAGAGGATGACCACGACAATAAGCAGCAAGTACAACTTCTAGCTGCAGATTCTATTAATAGAGCATGGAGAGACTAGGAAGCCGCAAAAAAATGTATGCAGAGCGCAATCGAAACTGTGGAAAACAGCGGGCAATAGACTTATTACCACATTAACTTAGCGGCCACATCGGTAACAGGACACTTAAGTCTTAGCAGAATATTAATAGTAGTAGGAATTTTGTTCTACCTGAGATTATGGAAGCAGAAACAAGCACTACTGAGCAATCGCAATACATCGACGTTGAGAATCGTACTGAGGTCAACTAGAAACACCCGAACAGTGAAATTAGAGACGCAACTGAAGAACAAAGAACCCGACATCAGCATCAAGGTAATAGTCCCCACAACAGCTAATCTGTCTACACCCAACTTGCCCACTGTCGTTGGAAAGCAGCTGGTAATGCTGGAGTAATACAGCAGCAGTATTAGGGAAATAGGAGATAGGTTCCGGTGAAGTGTAGTTAAGAAAATGAAATAAATTAGAGATATTAAATAGAAAACATAATTGTAAAGCTGGTAATCAGAATGAAAAAAAGAAGAAATTTATGCTAAGGATTAAAAAAAGAGAAAAGGGTAAATGTAAATGTTGTATCATAAACCAGAGTTGGATCAATGTTTTGCTTTGAAAAGAAAGAAATGTCATAATAATAAAATGGATTAATTAAAAAACTAAAGCAATCAATTTGAATGTAGCAAATTCTTGTGAAAGCGTATTAAGAGAAAGGAAATTTATGTTTTGTAACTAAACTAAATGAAGAAAGAATGTGAACAGAAATAAAAGATATGAATGTATTATATAAAGACAGTTATTGAAGAAATAGAACACAAATGAAAGGGAATATATGTAAAGGTAGAAAGAAAAGAATATGCATAATGTAATGATATAGTGAAGCGAAATGTCAAGAAAATTATAATTGTGTTTATATAGAAATTAAATTAAAAAGAAATGTAAATCCTATTGATTTTGAATTGAATGTCCTAAATGAACACACCGAACCTAGTTCCTCTGGGAACTAGTTTTTTCCAGAGGGAGGGATATTGTGTCCCAGTCTGCTGGTACACGGGAGCAATAGGCTGGCAGGTGTACTGCTCGTAAAGTAGCAATCAATAGCGGAACACTACTTCGCACAGTAAAATGCCCGCTTATTGCTAAATAATGTGATGATTGTTTACATTACGGCGGCAATGACTAAACATGTTACTTCGCAGTCATTTCGATTTTTTTTTTTTACAACAGCACAGCTGCTTGCTATCAGTCAGCAGTCTCGTCATCCGTTGTAGAATATTACCGCATATTAATTATTACATATGTTGAGGATCAGATTCTTCTTCCGAGTTCCTTGTGGAAGATTTTGTGGTACACAACTAAATTGGTCAGTTCGGGTTTTAATCAGAAAGCGGCCGGAGTTAGTAGTGATATCGGTAATTTAAATAAATGGGTTTAATTTAAGGAAGTTGGTGACTTTAATTGCTTACGGACACGACACCATCTTTGTAAACTTTGGGTTCGGAGAACAGAATTTACGGAAAGGTATAATTTGTAGAGTATAAATACGGCGCTTCTCACATCCAGGAAGCTAGTATTATTTCAGACAGTGAAGTGAAGGAAGTAAACTATTTGGATTGCGATAATTAGAAATACGGTACTAGCGATAACTATAGAGAGTTGTTTTGAATGTTGTGAATTTGTGAAAGTAAAGAGTGAAGTTAAATAAAAGAAGAGCTTTTTAATGATATCTGAAACATTGTGTTTTAAATAACGAAATAAGGTCACGCTCTCAACAATATAGATATTTTGTCTGTACTTATGTACGTGTATATTGTGAATTAAATCCTAAGCTGATTAGTATAACAATGTCAGGAAGCATTTTTATTTGGTTTTTATTGGTGCATATTATCTCAGTATTAAAGTGAAGAAAATTTTGTTTCATTCAGTATATCGTTACCTAATATTCCAATAACCAATGATGTCCTCCTTTACGACATAAGATTTTACTTTAAAAGAACAATTCCGTTTATTTATCTCATTTTTGTAATCTAAATTAATATTCACACTTCCTATACTGCATCGATTAGATCGTCCTAATATAAGATATATCATTGAAATCAACATCGTCTTCGTATATACACTTTTCTTTTATAAGACTGATTCCTGCACCCGTGTCCACCAGAAATTTATATATTTGCTTATCACACATTAATAAAATATTAGAACTTCTAGTACAGTGAGATACAACGCCCTCTATTGATCCCGCTTTCGGAAATTTGTTCCTAATTCTTTAATAGGTACACGCGGAATATTCGCTCTACTTCCCTCTTCAGTTGAAATTTTCTTGTTCTCGTTAACTATATTATCTTTCCTTTGTTCATCCTTACCTGACGAGTATAACGATCGCGTTCACCTGTAAATTTCGAAACAAGGTATCCTCTTTGTTTACTATATTTAAAGCAGCTTTTTTCTTTATGACCTAATTTTTCGCACGCGCAACATTTAATACCTAAGTGGTTTATTCGGATTAACATCCTTAATTTTACTATACCCTAAACGAATTTCCTCTTCCATAGCTACCTGATTTGCTTCCGCTAAGGTTTTGGGTTTTTGTGTATTTACGAAAGTTCCTATTTCTTTTTGTAGACAGAAAATATATGCGTTCAGCATATCTTTTTCTATAGCAATCTTATGACCATAATAAGTGGGATCGTCGGAGCTTTCATGAAATAAATTCTGAATGCGTCTGCGTGTTACAGTTTCGCATCTCTATGTATATTGCATAACAGTTTTTTGGGCGAGTGGCTTCAATTCAGTCATCTCTAAATGAAGCTGCATGCTTGGGTGTGTTTCCCTAAAAACCCTATTTAATTCATATTTGAGTTCCTGCCAATTATTGAGATTCTGGTTCATCAACAGAATTTCGGCATTTCCCGAAATTCTACTTTTTATTATAGGTAATATGCATTCTTTCTGTTTTTGAGTAGCTAAGCTCATTGCATTATCACAATTCTGAATAAAATTGTGGGCTTGTAACGATTTTAATTACATTTTCTAAGCTCATTTCATCGATTCTATTCTCGGACACGCCATCCGTATTTCCAACCTTTCGTTGAACCTTAATTAATTTCTAACACTTTAGGAGTTTTATTTACTGTATCCTCATTTTCGGAAAAAGGGTTCTGTTCTTACATTTTTATGCACTAATGCTTTCCCTATTATTTGGATTTTCTTCAGACACCATCTTTGTGGTATCATTATTGCTTATATATTTTTTTTCGCAATAAATTGCTAGAAGTGCAGGAGTCTAAAGCACATACTATGTATCTTCCAGAAACATATATGATATTATGCAAGATGAGTATATGGTGAACTACTTCCATTTCTCATTCTGTTGCCAGTTGAATATATGCATGATCTTGACTAGGTCCCACATTCACTTTTTTCACAATAAATCAAAGGTCATATGTGTAATCATTCACAGCATAGAATCAATGAATGAGTCTTATTATCAAACGGTTTTGTTTTTTATTTATTTATTTTTTTACCTTTTGTTCTATTATAATTTATCATAAAGACTGCTATAGGTATAGGAGGTCAAAATATATCTTTCTAATAACACTCGTAGTACTATTTAGGATGAACCCATAATATATAACTCGCATTATGCATTCTGTTGTCCACAGTGTATATGCATGATCTCGAACAGACCTCATAGCATATTGAAGTGCCAGCAATTTAGCAGGTGATATGTATTATTATCTCGGGTACTCAACACATTAAGAGGAAGTTCTCTTTATTAGTCTTGTTACTAAAAGGATCATTAACCTTCTTAGTGTAACGCTTTTCGTTAGATTTAATTAATTAATTTATCTGGAAACCGTTGGTTAGGCTCGTATATTTTTGTTTTTAGCCTTCATTATTAATAATATCTGGCAAACTCTATCTGGAGTAGTGTACTTATTCGAAGATACACTTCTCTATTTTCGGAAAAATCCCCTCCACTGGAGTGAGACTCAACAGCTTAACTATTTTTTTATGGTTTGAGAGGTGCAGGGGCTAAATCACATTCTATGCTATGTTTAAACATCAACATATATGATACCATGCGTGAGAATGATGCACAACTTTCCATCTCTGCATAAGGTTTTTTCGGGTAAGAAGCGGCGATGGTTGAACAATATCTTTATTTAAAATGTATTAAGTTTCTTTCTAGTGAAGGATTACCAAGTGCTCACATCATTATTGTTTCTCGCCAAATAATTTGCTAGAGGTGCAGCAGTCTTATTATTATTTCTTGCAATAGATTGCTAGAGGTTCAGGATTCTAAAGCACACACTATGTATTTTCCAGAAACATATATGATAATATATTATTTTTCGCAATAATATGCTAGAGATGAGGAGTGTAAGTACATACTATGTATCTTCCAGAAACATATATATTTACGACATATACTTCTAAAGTTTCACTGTTCCCGGTCGCGGAAATTTTCACAATACCTATGTTCTTAAAAGTAAGAAGCAAGTAACTAGCAAGATATATAATTATAGACAATACGAAAATAATATGTACTTACAATACTATTATTACAGTGAAACCTTTTGTCATATTTAAGCCTTCCAGAAGGCTGGATTTTAATTTGTTTTTCTAGGACTTCCTTTTTTCTTGGGTTTTCGTCCTTTTCTACTTTGTTGTGTGTTTGAATCCGCAATTGCCGAATTGATTCTTGATGATTCAACTTTTTTTTTGTGTTTTACTAATCACTTATTGTACCGCTGCCACCATTTGTTATGCTCGTTCCAAGGACTTATGCAAGAATAGAGAGAAATTTTCCGTTCTATCCCTTTTTTTGGACAAGTATATTGTTTTTCTTCTTTAATTATAATTTCTTCAAATATCAAGGTTCAGTTAAAACATCAATGAAAAAACATATATCATTTATTTTCTGCGCATGGATTAATTTTACCAAAAGCACTTATTAATTCTATTATTAAATTTCAAGACATAATTACCACGGCGTATTATATCAAAACCGACTCCGTATCAACTGGCGATTAAGTTATTCAAACATATTCTTGAGCTTTTTCTTTCTTACGCGCGAAATGTGCTTTGCATGCAGTTCCTTGTATGCACTTCCGACGGGCTAAAAAAAAAATTGTTTTCCTATGATGGGAAACGTTTTAGATAGAAGAACTTTTATCGTATAGCCAGCAAATTTTTTATGCTACGAAATGGAATCACAGATAAATTATTTTTGTTGAAGTAGTAAACCATTTTGCTAATATTTTTTCTTACGTCAACCACACTTATGTTGCACTGGGGCAACTGCAGCATAAGCTATAGTTCCAGTGACTGAACTTTTTGGTTTTCATTGCAAAACTTAAACATGTTTTTGGTTATACTATTATATTAGTTATTTCATCACAAGTAAATTTTCCTTGCGTAGGAAAATTATTTTGGTGTTAGAAGAAAAAATTGATTGCTGTAGGCATCACTTTTTTTCATATTTTCCCTTTTAAAACAGAACTCTTGCTACTTGTTGCTTGTCATAGTAAAATTTCCGACATGGTTTTGCTAATTCCAGAAATAGTTTTGACTTTGGAAAGTATATCAGTTATCTTGTATCAAATAAAATTCTCTTAATGTACATGTAATAATATACTCAACATAGATAAATTATTTTGGCTGCTGGAAGTAAACTTTTGTTTATAGTTAGGCTGGATGCTCTCGTCCCGTGAAGTCCTTTTACGGTGTTCTTTACTTGCTAAAAACTTCAAGAAGCAATTAAATCTCAGATCCAAAATACAAATTTTATGTAATAATTATATACATAAGGACATGCTCATACATTTTACGTTAATTTTATTTTCTATTAAGTGGCTTCTTAAAACTTTTAGACAAGCACAGAACATCGTAAAAGGATTTCTCGGGACGACACTTAATCCCACACAACAACAACGACGAGTTTTATATTTAGAATGCCAACAACGTTCTAATAAAAGCTATAGAGTTTTCCTTTTGTTGAGGGTTGACTTCATATATTGAAAACATCATAATATGCAACAAGACATATGTACTTTATTTAACAATACTTAATAATAATATAATGCAATGAATATAATATGAGTTTCCAGAATAAAGTATCTATACATATCTTTGCAAATACTATAATTTTATTAAATGATCATTGAAAACAAAATGAATACTATCAAAAATGTTGTTATTATACAAGGGGTTTCAGATTTACTGAAATAAAAGACAGTACTTATCCAGGCAAACATATATTTTTTATTTATCAGGATGACTAGGTACTATCATTTGCTTCAATATTACACTTTAAATCGGAAACACCATTAATATACATATAGTATATTATTACGTCAAAAAAAATTAGTTTTTTTTAGTTCAATTAACAATACCGTATGGAATGTCAAAGTCCACCATTTGCCTAATACGCGCACCTACACATATGTAAGATATGCGATCAAAGTTTAATTTTCCGATGGGTATAGCTAAATACTTGTAAGCCCTTTCAACTTCCGACATATTCTTCATTAACTTTATGGACCTCATAATGATTACATGGAATAAAAAATTCAATACTTTGCAAATATTTCAAAAACTTAAACTCTGTTTCGGGTATTTCTAATTGTAAAATATTATGTTTAAATGTCTCATTTATAAAGGAATTATGTGGTGCTTCGTCGAGTAACATCGAATATAAAAACTTCTTAAAACTATTAATACTTTCAAGGCAGTACTTCCACGGAATTTCACTTTTAGCAAAAAAAGGCAAAATACACTTAGTAAATTCTAGCTTGTAGCTGCAATTAGTTTCATAAGTAACATTTATTAATTTAGGTTTATTATTAATCGAAGAGTCATTGCAAATTAAACAGGAAATATTCATATGTGCGTTTTTTGTTCTTTGACGTGTGTTAACTGAGTCTTAAATTGGTAAATTCAACTAAAAATACTACTACACATACTACATAAAAATCTTCTATTGGCACAATGATGCTGCTACTTTTTTAGATTTTTGAAATTATGAATTACATTATATCTAACAATATACGAACAAACAAAATCTTAATACCCGACGATAATGTTGTTGCAATATGGTCTGGCTGGTCATATAGAGTTGTTCATACTTTGAGCGATCCCTGCATGCACCAAGTCTTGGAACTGATATCAGAGACTGGATATAATCATGTCTGTAATTATGAAGCCCTGCCCAGAAGGTACAGGTGACAGACTATTTCTTCCTCGAACTGGTATATGACATAGGTGCTGAGCGTAGTCCAGGGGAAAAAGATCTATGACTTGGTTGTGGAAGTGTTGGTGGAGGCACGTTGAGCTGTAATGGTTGTTGAGGAAGATCTAGATTACCATGCCGCGTGGGATACCTCCTCGGAATCGCATCAGTATACGCAACAAAGTCCTGCTGGATGAGAGAGCTTCTGCAGTTTGGATAGCTTGCTTGTTTAAATAATCATGTTCGCAGGCATGGCTTATGGAATACGTGTTCACAGATGGTAGCTAGAGGCTTCCTCTGGGCAGACCATTCTCTATCTTGACAGATAGTACACTGGTCTGGCCTTTGTACTGGAAATTCAGTCACACGTGGTGGTAGTCGCATGGTAGCCATTTCAAAGATTTAATAGATTCAACCGAACCAACAAGAGTGTGACTTTATTTCAAATTAAAACAACATTTGACAAGCTTACGTGTATTTAGGAGGATGACGTAATCTCAACAAGAAGTGCATCTATTATACAAACTTGAATTGACTACACAAGTGAGTTATTCAAAAAGTCAAAGGAAATTCTCAACGGAAGGTTAATGCTTTATCCAAAGGTTGATATGCATCTTCTGCGTTGGCATTTAAACTAACTCGAGTAAATATAAGCTCTAAATTCCTAGCTGTGCAGCTACCGTATATACTATACTAAGTTTTCAGCAAGAAAGAAATTCCATAGCTGCTCTTGCCAAAATAACCAGCGTCTATAGGACCATTCAAAAGTGCAGCTAAATTCTAAACGTTGGCTGTGTTTTATACAAACAAAATCCTTGTCGAGGCTATAATGAAGGACGGCGCTTAAATTCAAACTCAACGAAATCGCAACAGCGCAAATACTCAAGGACGAAAAAAAGAAACTGTCGGATACAGTACGAAATCTCACCATGAGGTGAACTCAAACTATGGTAAAAACAAATTTTCAACCAGTCAGTTAGCAGTATGCCAGCTCCTTATTACTGAAGATCTGCAGCACTACTTCCATCCTCTAACAAACATTGGGAACATTGGATAGCAATGTCTAACTAACCTTCCAGCTGGGAAAAGCCATGAATCTGGTCAACTAGTTAGCTAAAAGCCAAAAAGTAGTCTCACAGGCTCGTGATTCTCCAGCCAGTTGGCCAGCAAAGTCTCCGTGGCTGAAGACCAGCGGGAAAGATCACAATTCATGAAAATTAAAAAAGAAAAACTCGACAATTGTCCGGACTTGAGGCTTGATCAAAGTCAAACCTAAAGTCGAAATTCAGATCAAACAACCATACTGAAACTTTAAACTTTATCAAAAACAAAATCTCAAAACTTTAAACTTGCAAAAACTCAGTCTGATCAGGTCGGAATATATCTTCAATTGGATATAAGATGCCAGATACTCGTATCTCTACAAATCCCGGTCTCCAGTAAAATCAGCAATTAGACCACCAAAGTCTGCTGAGGTGCCTCCATGTTGGGCGCCATTTTTGTTATAGTAGTATTGAAGTGAGTATGCTTGGACCTGAAGTCCCTCCTGTCAGTACGAGCCGGCAACCCACTTAGTAACCAGCGATAACACAGGGCGGCACGCTAGCACTTGGGTTAGTGCGGGAAAGTTGTGGGTGGGTATACCAAAACCGGCCGCTGTAATTACTCATATACAAAAAGAAATCGTGTCTGGTACACAAAAAAACGCAAGCACCACATTCGGTCCTGAGGGGACCCTTACACCACTTACCCTTACTTGCATGGAGGCGCAGATGGAGTACCTTCACGGCTGTACCCCATCCTCCCAATGACACTGCGGGCAGTAAATTTTTCCAGTGTCCCAGTTGATGACCTGAGAGAAACGTCGAGGGAAGTAGCAAACCTGTTCAACCTTTCATCGGAGGGGACTCCGGGAGAGTGAGGAGGAAATCAAAACTTTCAGCAAGCTATTACGTTACAAAGGCATAAAATTTTATTCAAAAACGAACCGTTCTCCTATAATTTGTACAACGAACCATGCTCTATATTACAATGGGTTTGAGCACTTATATTCACCCACGTGGATTTCTGAATTTGATACATATCAAAAATTATGATATGTCACCGTTGAAAAAAAAAAACAAAATAAATGTTTGTCCGAGATTTTACAAGGATATACTGGAATTCATTTTCAAGAAAATTTTTCGATGTATACTAAATATAACCCTAGAAGTTACTTCATCTGCTCAATCCCTACAATATGTATGCATTTTAAAAGATATTAGATAATAATGGAAAAACGTAGCACAAAACTTAAGTTCAATATACATAACTAAGGGCTAAGTTTAGAAATAAATTGGAGGAAATATAGAATATAAAATATAACGACAAACATAAAACTAAGAAGAGAACACTTAACTACATATGTCTTCCTACTCATCATATTCGTCCTTATTAAGAAATTGTTCAAACATTTTTGTGTTCACTAATTAATTAATCATAGATTAAACATTGTACTAGGCTGATAATACAAGTATTAGATTTAATATTCTCTCCTTAGAACATTGTCGCACTTATCTTGATACAGTTTTCTTACATAAAATTCTGAATGCTGATGTGCACTGTCCTGATTTGCGTTCCAAAATTGGCATTAATATTCCTTCCAGATACGCAAAACAATACACTCCTTTCAGATTACCCTTCTCTAGAACTAACCTACGGGAAAAGTCTCCGCTATACCGAATTCAGAAGACGTCAGATTCAGTAATATTGATATTTTCAGCTCGGGCCCTCTGACATTTAAAAGATTAATCCTAAACGAGATTGGACACAGATCATAAAGTTAATTACACTATTTTTGATTTAATAGCTTTCTTATTTTTTATTTATTCCTTTTTTTTTTTGCTTTGCTTTGCCCTTTTTTCTTTTTTCTTAAGTTTTCCTATAATTTTTCACCATTTTTATCTTTACTATTTTTTTTTTGTTTTGCATCTTATTTTACTTTACATTTTATTTTCCTTATTTTTTATCTTTTACTCTTTGTTTGTTTTTGCTATTTAAATTTTGTACTTAGAATAATATCTCTGAACTTCTGAATTTTTGTCGTTATTTTTATTTTTTTTTATTTAGTTTCTGGCTACTTTAGTATTTTAGGTTTCCTATAATATAAATGTTCTAACTAGCACTCTAATAATATTTTCATAGATTAATTCACTATTATTATTACTTAATATTTTTATTTAGAATTTGTTTTCTATTTTTTTTTTATTTTTTTTTATTTTTGCAATGTATAATTTTATTTCTTACTTCTTACTTATTGTTTCGTTTGAACTTGTTTTTGCTTCTCTTCTTTTATTTTAATTTATTTTATCTAATTAACTCTTAAAGTAGTATCTTAATTGGACTAGTCTGTGTACTATCTTATTAACTAAATCAATATAAATAAATAAATAAATATAAATAAATAAATAAATGTATATGATAAATTATTTATAATTTGGTTGTTCTAGAGACTTTTTATAATCTTATCTTGCACAAGAACAGCAGAAGGAAGAATCTGAACCGGACTGTAGACATTTCTAATGGAATTACCTCGTTATAATAATATCTAAAAAAAAGCCTAGAATATGTGGCAACAGGGTAGTATTGGTACTATAAACTACTATATTTGCATTATATTATACTGATCGCATGTGTTATCGTAAGCCAGTCTACTTCTGATTAATTTCCTTATGTACCCTTTCTTGAATTCCGACAACAATAAAAGATGATTGCTTCTGCTCTTAAACCTGAACACGAATCTATACGCTTTCCTTATTTAACATCCTTTTTTCAAACTTGATGAGCCCCTATCCAGACTTATATCTATTGACTTTAACACATTACTGGCTAGCAATAATGTTGACGAAGAGGTTTCTAAATTATACTTAATTCTTTTCAATTTGTTTTCCTCTCACGTTCCCCGTGAGCGTTAGCTGCTCTCTAAAACGTGTCCACCATGGTTCCATAAAGAACTGAAGTATCTTAAATATAAAAAGAATAAATTGTGGAAAAGTTATATGAGGGACAAGGACATTATAACTCACAACAACTGCCTCACATCATATAATGACTTCAAAGATCTTTCGTCTTAACTCTATGAGGAGTATATTCAAAGTATGCGTGCGAATTTATTTAGTGACACACTTAACTTTTTTAAGTTTATTTACATGACGAAAAAAACGGACAACTACCCCAATATCATGAGAAACAAGGATTTTGCTAGTGATGATTCGTTAAAAATTTGCGATATGTGTGCTTTTTTTGACAATGCCTTTATCTCGTCAAATTTTCAATTTCAAAGTAGCAACTTCAGTCATATGAACGATTCTCATTACGTTTCATTCACTATACCTCCACTTTCAGAAGAGGATATACTTGATCATAATAATGGATTTCCAAATGACTTTACAACGGGTCCTGGTGGGATACCTCGAGCCTTCTTTAATTCATCTTGCCTTTCCCTGGTAACCCCGCTGAGAATTATTTTCCAAAAATCGCGCGATAGTGGTTGTTCTCCTCAGCTATGGAAAAATTCTTTTATCATACCTGTCTACAAAAAAGCAGTAAGAAAGAAATTTCTAACTATAGGCCTATTGCAAAATTATCTTGCATTCGCAAGTTATTCGAATCTATCATCTACTCTCCGTTATCAATTTTCTGCTAGAATTTGCTCTCTTCAAACCAACATGGGTTTATTTCCGGACTGTATACAACCACTAACTTATTGGAATTTGTCTCTGATACTATTCGCGGGTTTGTAAAAGGCTACCAGACAGATTATATTTATACAGACTTTAGTATAGCGTTCGAGAAGCTATCTCATGTATGGGTTTCCCAAAACGTTCCTAAAATGGACGGTGTCAACTCTAGATAACAGAACATACCAAATCTATTTCCGCCATTCCATCTATAGAGTCTTGAAAGCTTCGTCTGGCGTACCTCAAGGGAGTCATTTGGGCCCGTTGTTATTTATTCTATCTATTGGCGATATTGTCTCCATAGTGAAGCACTGCAAAGTCTTAATTTATACTGATGACAAAACTTTTCGCTCAGATTAAATCTTTTAATGATTGTCAACTGATACAGGATGACCTTCACAAATTTTATGATTGGTACAAAAGCAATAATTTGGTACTCAATATCGACAAGTGTGAGGTGATTACTTTCCACAGGAATCTGAATCCTATCTCTCATGTCTATGGGTTTTCGGCTTCCTCGATTCGCCGCGTTAGTACTGTCTGTGACTTGGGTGTCAAATGTGACCATAGATTGAACATTATCCCCCACATTAACCAGATGGTATCTAAGAGTAGTTCTACGCTGGACTTTATAAAACGTTGGACCCTAGAGTTTTGGAATCCCTCCATAAGATTACGTTTATAGACTTGCTTTTTGAGATCACTTCTTGAATACGCTAGCCAGGTATGATCTCCTTTTTACAGTACACACATCGTCCGTATCGAGTCTGTTCAGCGATACTTCCTGCGCTTTGGTCTTAGTGACCTACCCTGTAGTAGTTCATTGATTCTTCCACCCTATGAGGATCGCTTGCAGCTCTTGAATATGCACTCGCTTGAGAAACGTCGCATGGTTGCCGACGTAACTTTTGTTCACGAACTCTTAAATGCGAATGGTGATTCCCCATAATTACTTGACAAAATATTTTTCCGTGATAATATGCACAGTTTGAGAAGGCTACCTCTCTTGCATGTCAACTCCTAAAGGTCCAACTTTGGCATGTATGAACCCATTAATCGCATGTACATTACTGTTAATAATTTGGCTGAGTAGTTTTTCGTTGACGACTCTAAGAATGTCTTAAAAAAACGCCTATATAATATTTAATCTTTAGTTAAATTTAATCCAGTTTTTTATCCTTTTGTTTTAAGTATATCACATTGCATGACATTTCATCTGGTGTTATTAGGTCTATGTTTAGGGTAACATACTAATACTAACACCGACTAAGTGATGAAACGCATGTATTGTCGACCGTTTGTTTATTAAACATGTCCATATAGCGAGCTTGTGTTAAGTTGGTTTTGATAGTCATATTTACAATACCAAACAAATCATCTGGTAGCAAGGAAAGCATCTTGGAAAAAAGAGGGCAACCTCAAAAAAATAAAAAGGCCAAAAAATATATGGATATGTCCAGCAGTGAAACTGATTCCGATAATGCAGATTTAATTGAACAGAGTACATGAAGAGAAGAATACCAATTTAGAGTTCTGATAGTGAAAAAGAAGAAAATGTTAAAAGTTCAAAAACATCTAAAGGAAAAGACACCGAAGGACTACTAGTCAAAAAGAAAAGGACAAAAAATCGATAAGAGACACTGAAAAGATATTACAAATGAAAAACTCTGATACAAAAATGGAAAATACGAATAAAACAGTTTCAGTTGATGACTATTGCATAGAAGCTTTGCGAATTACAATTTTACTATATCGAAATCAGATTGGATTCAATGTGACATATGTCGAATGTGGTTGCATGAAAGTTGTACAACATTAAAAAGCCATGAGATCTGGAACATTGAAAACCCTGGCTTCTGGTGATAATTAATGCTAATGCCAAAGTTGATTGTCATATTTTCCTATCTTTAAAGTAAATAATAATATTTTACTAATAACTTACCTAACTATATATCTTAATGTGGATTAATATTTTGGTTAGCACTTAATAAAGGATCTCAGTAAATAATAAAGACTGATTACTTAAATTGATAAACCTAAGTTTGTTTCTATCTAAAAAAATTATTGTGAAGCGTCTATCCCCGGATGAAGCAAGTATTCCCTGAAGCATTTTTAACGATAGGCTACTATCCGCTACAGTAGGCAGCTATACCCTTTTTGAGAATTTACTCAAAACAATATTTAGGTATTATGTTTCCAAAAATAAGCTACTATAAAAGATCAAAGACCTATGTTTTGATATACATGTTGCATTATTCTTAGTAAGTACATTTTGTAATGATGGAGCTTTCTTTAAAAGTGGAGCAACTAACCAGCTTTTACCCTCAACAGAACACTATGGGCAGAAGCCAACAATATCATATAGATACATATAAAGGTTATGTCTAGAATACAGAGAGTGCAAATGTGATATGCCACAATTAGTGTAGTCAAATTCTGGTTGTGGTAGAATTTGTTGCCGCTGTAGTGAGAGCTAAGTACATGCGTGTTGTAGAATCAACAAAGAGATCAGGCAAAACCCTCGAGAATACTTCACAAGCCAAATGCGAGGCCCAACGGAGTCCTTACATTCTACAATATTTGCAGTGTTCTTATGTAAAACTGACAAAAGTTTGAATTCAATAGTTCCTCCGCCCTAAACTACTAATCATACAGAAAAATTGTGTTCTGATAATTGTAAGCTTGATTTCTTATCTTCCGAACCGAAATAAAGTTGTCATAAATTTCCTAACAAAATTATTTAAAAAAATTTATCTTAACTAAATGACTACGATTCCTCAAAACAAAAACTCTCAGCTGAGTAATCATTGTATATGACGCTGTGCCGTCATGGCATGCGTGGGCTGATGATATCGAATGTAGCTGCTTTCAGATTCAGATTCCGGTCCGGCTGCATATACACACGTGTAATTATCACTCAGCTGAGAGCTATTGAGCGCAAAATGGTAAGGTTATTTTGTAATCAAAATTATTTTATTATTTTGTTAAATATGGTATATATGTATGCTACATACATATACTTAATGCACATGCATATACATACATACCTACATTAGGTAGGAAGAAAGTATACTTAATGCACATGCATATACATACCTACATCATGCAGGAAGAAAGTACACTTAATGTACATGCATATACACACCTACATGTAGGACGAAAGTATACTTAATGCACATGCGTATACATACCTACATCATGTAGGAAGAAAACATATTTATTGCAACGCATAACTAAAAACACTGTGCCTACATACCTACCTACTGCATCATTTTAGCTGCATGAAGAACCATTCACTGACCTACGTCAAATATTCTTCATGTAAAATAGCGCAAATGTCGCAATACCCCTCTGCGCAAAAAGTCTCGAGTTGAAATACGACGACTTTGCACATGTGGTGAAACATATGTATGTAGGAATTCTTAGAAAAACGCGCTCTTCGTGATAAATTCGATTGAGTTTATTTACTTTGAAGTAAATACTAACAGTTTAATAAAACGATTTGAATGGATACTGTGATAATTGTTTCAGATGATTTTGGATTTTTCCTCTTGATGGATGGTGTCTCCTCTTTCGATGATTGCTCGCAGCTGATTCTCTACTGTCCTCTTGTCAATTCCGCATCAGTTCAGTGGATCGGTTGCGTTTATACCATGTGGGCTGCATTCAGTCTATACAACTCGGCCCTCCTGATAGGTGTTCGCCTCGAACACGTGAATAGTCATGCCATCGCACATCATCTAGATTCGTCTCATTTATTATATCTCTTTTCTCGGTGATGTATTCTCTGGGTAAAATCGTTCGTCTGGGATATCATCTTCGTCGGGATTCGTCGCAGTAACACATCTGGGATACGTCATCTTGGAGAATATAGTGTTCATCTGTCTTTATCATCTTTATCGGGATTTGCTTCGTAACACGTCTGAAATCATCTTTGGCATCGTATTGGTTTTTATCGTCTTTGTTAGAATTAAACTTCGTAATACGTCTAAAATCGTCTTCGGCATCGTATTGGTTTTTATCATCGTCATCTGCTCGCAACAATGTTAAATCACTGCCAGTGTCTATTAATGCTAATACTCTTTTCCCGTTTAACAGTACATCTTTACTTGCTGAGTTATTAGTTGAATTTGTTGCAAAATTTCTCTGACTTTGCTTACGTGGACAATTGGGTGCCTTATGCCCAAATTCTGAACAGCTGAAACATTTTGGTCCTAGTGCTCGCTTTTACAAGCATTTGACTTATGTCCCTTCAGTCCGCAATTAAAACATATTTCGACTTTATCTTTGACTCGTAAGGGAGTTGACTCATTATGCTTCATCGACTGATTTCTCTCCCTGAAGCTACGATAAATATCTAGTTTTGATTTAAAATCTTTGTAGTTCGTTGCTCCATAGAGTAGGATTTTATTTTGTTGCACATCGTTGATACCATCTGTTAAAGGGAGAGCTCTTTTGCTCTACCTGTGTGCGTCAAGGTGCGTGTACCTTGATCACCTTCGTCGAAAATAAAAAAGAAATGGCCAAAGGTGCTTGGTACCAAGGCCGTGTTAATGATGCAATTGGTGCGTGTACCGATTGCAAGATGAATAGTAGTTTTGAACTTCTTCACAATATGTGAATTGACTAGCCGAAGGTTCTTGTACCAAGGCTTTATTGATGCATGTAATTGGTGCTTGTACCAATTACAAATTAGACACTGAAAGTTGTAACAACGAAATTTAAAAGCAAACGACCGCTCTCTTAATAAAAACTGAATGAATGAATTTATTTGACAAATATCCTACTTATAAAGCGAACTTATGCTTGCCTAAACAATTTTATTGTAGCAGGGACGACTCCCATGAAATACCTCAAATTCATTGACGGTAAGCAAAGTGCTGACCGTGGTGATTTTCATGGGAGCGTCTGCTGTAAGTACACCAGAAGTGAAATTGGCATGATGGCTGTGGGCGACGCGCGAAAACAATTGAATGCAAACGTAATGCGATTCTTAAGAATTTTGTTTGTTTTAGCATTTTTATTAATTATCGCGGGCATGCTCGTTCATGCAATTTCACTTCTGGAAGAACTTGTACACATGTATTTTATGTAGGTGTAAAAAGAATATGTTACAGCGGCGTTTTTTCTGCTGGTCATAGACATCCTCCCCCGCATTGAACGGATGGTTCTATTAGATGTGTATATCGCTGCTTAGCTGAAAATCGCTTACTGAGCTGGTCCTGGGTGCGGGAATGGGTGGTTTGCTTCTGCTCTTGTGGCGTCGGCTGGAAATGCATCTCCACAGAAGGTAACAAAAAATAGAAATAATTATCAGGAGACTCATATATCCCAAAGTGAAGTGGTGAGCATCATGATGGTGTATTTTCAGGGCTGACTCCTCGCTCTGCTGTGCATGTATGCGTCTTTGAAGGGCTTGAAGGTCATTTGCTAGACTTTCGACAGACGCTATGCGGTGAACTAGTGGATTGCCCTTTATCGGCTGGAGGATAGCTGTGAGGTTTTTGGATGGCACGAATGATGTAGTAAGCGTGCTCGGGTAAATGTTGTGAGATCGTATGGTCACAAATTCCTCCTTGATAGCGCATCCATTTTTGACTTCTAGGATACCGGACTCTTCCAAAATTTGTTGGGAAACAGAAGTCCCACAGACTATGTTGATGGTTATCGGCCTTCTTGTTGAGAAAATCCAGTGATTTGGGTTTAACAGCTGTATCCGGGGGGATGCATTTATGGCATTCATTAGCTTGCAATCTGGTGATGATGAAGAATGGCTAAGCAGACTTATCTCGCATGAGCTTATATTTGAACCTTTCCGATATAGAGGGTGATGTTGTCTGCACATATATATTGAACTTCCAATATTCTTGCAGGCTGACAATTCATGCTCTGACAGCGGATAGTACTGATCGCGGTGCAAATTCACGATCAGAAACTCTGAATCAGGTTTTATTGCCAAAAATGTATCGTTCATCAGAAATGGTACAGGAACTATTCTCATCATCTCGAAAGTTTCGTAGGAGAATAATGGCAGCTTAAGTCGGAATATGACTTGATTCTGACCAATGTGTCCTTCCGTGGTCATAAGACCATGCAGTTCCAACAAGTTTTCTCGTCTGGATGGTAGTCGAAGTGTCGAAGGCAGGTGCTCCTTAATTAGAGTTAGCTCAGCCTGTAGCTGTTTGGGAGTCAGCAATTGTGGGTTCACCTTCCCATGATGGGTGTCGATGATTACATCTAGAAGTGCGGACTGCACTCTCTGATAGTTGATAGCCATTACAAGCAACTGCACTGAAAGTGAATTGATAATTTCAGCTGATCGCTGTTCATGGAGCTCTTGGCTTATATTATTAACTGCGATGATCGTTTGGTTGATATACTTATCGAATTCCTGTAGTTGTTTTTCCATGTTGGCTTGAGATTTCTTCATTATGTTTGTCGTAGAATCTATCAGAGATGTCTGGTTTTTTATCAATGCCAAGAGATGTTCGTCATTACCTTCCAGATTGTTTATAATCTGGGACATTTTCTCGGCATATTTAGAGTCTAGAACACCAAAGAGGGAGTTAGCTAGATTCCCTACTATATCTAAAGGTGCTCTTCGTTGTCTAGGCTGGGTACGAGGCATGAGCAGCTCGTTATTATTTCTTAGTTCCAGCATTAGATTGGCGAATTGTTCGATCATGGTCGTGCATGCTTGTTTGCCCTTCATTCCATTGCACGTGCTAACCAGCCGGGTTGCTGCACCTTGTATACTGTCAAATTCCTTCCAGAATGCCTTGAGATCATAGAATACTACTAAATTCCATTCGTTTGACACTAGCTGGGTGGCCCCCATTCCCTCGAAATAGAGTCCTGGCTGTGATTTGAAGGGAGTTATTTTTACTTCCGTGTCACCCAATATTGGCAATATTAATGCACTTAGTAGGAGCAAGCTTATCGCAGAGGTACCGGAACAACGTCTTTTTGTACTAGATGAACTTGACGTTGGTTCCTTTGATGATCCACCAGGGTTGATCTTGGAACGATTACTGGTTGTGTGAGCAACATCCTGGAAACTAGGGCGTTTTCTGAGTTTGGATTCTTTAGCTTCAGATTGTGAGGCTGGATTATCTTGAATGACCATACTCGATTCTCCTTCCTTGTCGATTGGTAGTGGTGCCAGTTTGTGTATTGGTCGTCTCAATACTCCTGTGGCTGTTTTAACATCTGCCACTCGCACTAGATCGTCCTGTCCCTTGATAACCTTGATGATCCGTCCCAATGGCCATTTCATACTGGGCAGGTTGTCGTCTTTTATTAGCACCATCATGCCATTTCTAGCATTATCGCATTTTTGCTTCCACTTGTATCGATGCTGGAGCTCATTTAAGTACTCGTTGGTCCAACGTCTCCAGAACTCATTTTTTATGTGAGTTACTAATTTCCATCTCTGAAGTAAGCTGCCCTTTGCTGTCTGTGCATGAGGGTCAATCGTGTTTGTTAACGGTTCCCCAATTAGGAAGTGCCCTGGGGTCAGTGCTGACATGTCATTTGGATCAGCTGACTGCGGGGTTAATGGTCTGGAGTTGAGTATGGCCTCGATTTCTACCATCAATGTTTCCAGTTCTTCGTACGTAAGCGAGGCAGATGCTGCACTCCGTTGAAATAGGTTCTTGGCAGATTTGACAGCTGCCTCCCACAGGCCGCCAAAATGTGGGGCTCGTGGAGGTATAAATGGAAAATCCACTCCTCTGGTGGTGCAAAATGCTGTAATATTGTGCCGTGATTCTTGAGAATATACTGCTTCTTTAAGTTCTGCTAGTTGATTCTTAGCTCCGACAAAGTTTGTGGCATTGTCACAATATAGATTTCTACAATTTCCTCTTCTACTCATGAATCGCTTGAGTGAGCCGATGAAGGCATCTCTTGTCAAATCGCTTACCAACTCCAAATGAACAGCTTTGGTCGCGAAGCAGCAAAAAACTGCCACATAGGACTTTTGTGGGCGTTTTCCTCTGCTTTTAAAATGTGTCCAAAAGGGACCACAGAAGTCTACACCTGAATTGACAAAAGGTCTGGCAGGCTGGACCCTAGTGGGTGGCAAGTTGCCCATTAACTGGGATAAAAGTCTTGGCTTCGATTTGGTACAGCGCACACAATTTTGGACGATAGATCGAGCAGTGGTCTTAGCCTTGATAGGCCAAAATCTTTGACGTGTTATTGATAATAGTGTTTGTGGCCCAGCATGAAGATTGTTGGTATGAAGTTGCGTCATTAGTAGCCTTGTTATGTTATGTGCATATGGCAACAGCATCGGATGTTTTGCATCAAAGGGCAAGTTGGAAGCCTGTAGTCTACCGCCAACTCGGATTATTCCGTCGTCATCAAGAAATGGGCTGAGGCTGCTTAGATTGCTGTTGGCCTTTACCATCTTAGTATGTTTCAATTGACTTAGTTCATCCTTGAAGCCTTCGACTTGTGTATTTCTCACAATTACCACAAGAGCTTCCTCCATTTCCTTTACGGTCAGCTGAGACCTTTCTCTGCGAAGACTGTTGTGCTGTTGACAATTTTTTATGAATCGCTAAACATATGCGATCACTCGCTGTAGGGTCCCGAAGGAATTTTTGTGATTGATGTCGTGGATGATATTACTCGTTCTACTGGCAGCTATCACAATTGACCTTGGTCGTTTCTTTTCCAAGTCGGTGTCATGTTGAGCTCGCTGTGCTGGCCACGATGCTTCAACACCATGGAGGAAGACTGGGCCATAAAACCATGTAGTGCAAGCCTTCAACCTTTCTGGTGATATTCCGCGTGAGAGGACGTCTGCTGCGTTCTGTTTAGATGGAACATGTCGCCACTGATTGATGGATGTCACTTCTTGTATTGCGGCTACGCGATTTGCCACAAAGGTATGAAAAGATGAAGACTCGGCCTTCAGCCATGCGAGTACTATTTCTGAATCTGTCCAGAACAGGCATGGTTGGTCATTCCAATTTAAGTCCTTCTTGATCCGTTGCACCAATTGTGCTGCAAGCTTTGCTGCACATAGCTCTAAGCGCGGAAGTGTCACCTTTTTAGTGGGGGCAACTCTTGACTTTGCGCATATTAATTTTACTGTTACGGTGCCATCATCATTTGTGGAGCGTATATATACAGCGGCTCCAAACGGCATGTAATTGTCTTGTACGGGGTGTTTTACCCGCAAACATATGTCTGGGGATCCTTATGTCATTAAGCATCTTAAGGTTTTGTCGAAACTCGGCCCAAGTTGTGTGTAGCTCAAGCGGCAGCGCAGCATCCCAATCTAGTTTTAATTCCCAAAGTTTTTGCAAAAAGATTTTCGCTGTTACAATCACTGGGCTTACAAGTCCCAAAGGGTCGAAGAGATGCGCAATATCCGAGAGGACAGTTCTCTTGGTTATCTTGCCCTTGTCCGGCCCCATTGCCCTTATACGGAATTCATCACTCTTGGGATGCCATGTTAGTCCCAAGGCATTGATGTGCTCGTCATCATCACCATTGTGAAAATCTAGTTGCAAGGCTCTATCTTCATGTGGAATGCTTAACAGGAGTTGTGCATGGTTGGCGCACCACTTCCTTAGTTTGAAGCCTGCTGATTGGAGTAGCTGCTGTAATTGTTCTTGCATATCCCTTGCTTCTCTTAAATTGTCTGAGCCAGTCATTACGTCATCTACCTAAAAGTTTCGTCGTAGAGCGTCAGATCCCAACGGGTATTTTTGTTCTTCTTGTAAAGACAGTCGTTGCAAACATTTTGTTGCCAGATATGGGGCAGATGTTGTTCCGTATGTAACCGTGCACAATTGATAATGCTTGATGGGTTGACTTGAATCATCTCTCCATGCTATCATTTGATATCTTCTATCGTCATTGTCCACTGTTATTTGCCGGTACATCTTCTCGATGTCCGCTGTGAAGACAAATCGTGGCAATCTGAACCTTAGTAAAATAGAGACTAGCTCATCCTGGATGGTTGGGCCAGTGGCTAGAATTTCATTTAATGATACGTTTGTGGACGTTTTGCTGGAAGCATCAAACACAACTCTGAGTTTCGTTGTAGTGCTGTTAGGTTTCATCACACAATGATGTGGTAGGAAGTAATGTGGTTTAGCAATCGCACTGCCGTTAACTTCTTCCATATGTCCGAGCCTTAAATATTCACTCATGAATTCAATGTACTGTTCCTTTATCTGCGGATTCTTGTTTAGTTTGCGTTCCAATGCTAGAAAGCGACGCAGCGCAACATCCTTCGAGTCCCCTAATTTTTGAGGATCATGCACGAAGGGTAGTTTGACCACAAAACGACCGGTACTATCTCTACGAACAGTTTGGCTAAAGTGAGTCTCACATTTGACCTCTGAATCCGTCATGGCCCGCACAGTCGGAGTGACATCTTCTAATTTCCAGAATTTTTCTAATTGATCATTTAGATTGTTATCCTCTCGATTACAGATACCACAAGTTGCTAGATGCCGTGAAACATCTTGTGTTTTACCGGCCACTACCCAGCCCAGAAGCGTGTTTTGCAGTGTGGGTAGGGTTTCCCCTAATTTGATTTGTCCCACCGATAATAATTGATAATATACTTCTGCACCGATGAGGAAATCGATGGAGCCAGGATGGTAGAAATCAGGATCAGCCAACTCAATGTTTTGAGGAATGCGCCAGGTGGCTATGTTTAGAGTCTGTGTAGGTTGATCTGTAGTGATCTGTGGGAGTATAACTGCTTCCAATCTTGTGGAGAATGCAGTTATCTTCGATTGGACCAGAACGCTTACTCGATGCTGAGCTCGCTGTTTGATTTCTCCGATGCATTCAATGCAAAGAGAGTCTGGCGTCCGATTTAGGCCTAGTTTTTTTGCCATTTTGTCTGTGATAAAGTTGAGCTGTGAACCAGAATCTAGGATTGCTCGGCACTCGATTGTTTCACCCTTATGGTTCACGAGTTTGATGATAACAGTGCTTAAGAGGACATATCCTTTTTCTCCTCTCATTGATTGTGCCGCTAGGATGCTTGGATTGCTGGTTGATGCCAGTGGATGTGACGCCGGCGCATGTGCGGAGTCGCCATCACTGGTCATGTCATGATGAGACACCTTCGCAGTGTTTCCGATATGAAGCAATGTATTGTGTTTTTTAGAGCATTTCAAGCAACCTCTAGATTGACATTTTAATGACATATGACCAATCTTTAGGCAGTTTATACAATGCTTGTGCTTTCTGACCACGTTGAGTCTTTCCGATGGACTTAGCTCTGTGAACTTCTTACAGGCAAAAAGTGGATGGGTGCTGCCACACAATACACATTTCCTTGACGTAGATATAAATGACATAGGGTTAACTTGATTGTTCCTCTTTAACATCTTATCCACTGGTTGTTGTCTTTTGTCTTTTCCTAAAGTCTCCAATGCCTGAAATCGTAGTTCCAAGAATTGCAGCAAGTCACTTATGGTTTGAAGTTCTCGTGGTGCCTTCAGTGATTGTTCATATAAATTATGTGTACTTCTATCTAACTTATTGAGCGTGATATGCACGAGAAACGAATCCCAAGTTGAAGTAGAAATTCCCATTCCTTGAAGCCCCATAATGGCTTCCTTTGTAGTATCATGAAGGAGTTTAATGGAAGCTGGAGATTCCTGTTGAATGCAAGGCTGTCCCAATAATTTATTGAGTAGAGCGGTGACCAAAAGCCGCTTATTATTATATCTCATCTCCAAAGTTGTCCATGCCGATTGATAGTTTTCTCCCGAGGATGGGATGTGCTGTATTAAGGCCTTAGCCTCACCTGTCAAGTTACCTTGCAAATAAAACATCTTTTCTGCATCTGTAATGGGTTGATCGTGCACCATTTGAACGTATAACCCGCGGAAATGGCTCCAATGTAGATAATTTCCATCAAAGGTTGGTAGAGTTATTTTTGGTAACTTTATTTGCCTGCCTACGAGGGTACATCCAGGTAGGGCTTCTAGTTTGCTTGAGAGGCCGATAGCGATGTCTTGTACCCATGACTCGAGTCGAATGTAATAGTTCTCGTCATATGTAGACTCATCACCTTCAACGGAGATATTGAGTATTTTCTGATAGTTTGCAGCTATACTGGTCCAATAATCGGTAATGCATTTAAGTTTTAATTCGTAATATGCTCTCGGATGATGGTCGGGTAAGCCACTCTCAATAAGTTTTAAATGCTGCACAAGCGCTGACGTCTTGGTCTTGTGGATTCTTAGCAGCATGTTTAATTCTGTTTTTTGGCCTTGAGAGTCGTTTGTACATGTGAATGAAGGGTCATTGTGATCATTTACTTCGTCATTGCCAGATGGCTGCTGCCCTTCACCCTCAGATTGATCTTGGTTGGAGGTTTGAGCAGGCCCAGACAGTTGTCGAGTGTCTGCTGATTTGGCCTCAATAGCTTCTTGTAATGTGGCCTTGAATTGTTCGTAGGCCCTTTTAACGGAGGCGTAATAGCCCTTCTTAAATTATGGATGCTCCTGGTGTGTATCTGCATAGGGCGTAAGCTTATTATGGTTGTCGTCAAACTTTACCCAGTCTGTGTCAAGCCAGACAATTCTTGTTCGCAGATATGGCAGCTCCTTCTTGTAGGATGGGTCTCCTTTGAAACCTTGTATTAGCTGCTCAATAGATTTTCCAATGGCTTCTTGTTCACTAGTGAGGGCGTCCATGTTGCGTGTGTAATCAATTGATTAAATTGACAAAATATCACGTCGGGGTCACCAAATGTTAAAGGGAGAGCTTTTTTGCTCTACCTGTGTGCGTCAAGGTGCGTGTACCTTGATCATCTTCGTCGAAAATAAAAAAGAAATGGCCAAAGGTGCTTGGTACCAAGGCCGTGTTAATGATGCAATTGGTGCGTGTACCAATTGCAAGATGAATAGTAGTTTTGAACTTCTTCACAATATGTTGTATTCCTTCGCAATCTTTCAAATACAAAAAAATGTCATTATACTCATGACATAGCCCCCGCAATGCCTTCTGTTCCTCTTTATTGAGACTTTCATCCAACACGATTTCCTTATCCAGTATCTTGTTCCGCCTATTCTTGTCGGCTATGTAGTATATGCAGTTCTTACTTCCTACATTTGATTTAACCACCTTAGATGTATTATTGATTTCATTCCAATTTGTAATGTGATAATCTTCAATCGGCTGTAATTCTAATTCAACATGGTCTAGCGTTTCATCATTGTTACTGGAATTAAGTATTATAGTTGTGATTTCCTTTTTTACTGCCTTTGTTAAACAGTTTGCTACAAGAGAAGGTAGGATTTGAATAGTGTGGGCAAGATATTCTACACCCTCAAACCTGCACTTGAATCTGATTGCGGGGCGCTATTCGACCTGCAGAATAACAAAAAAAAGAAAAAGAAAGTAGGAAAGTGAAAAAAAGAGGAGATCTATTAAAAAAAAAAAAGCAAAGAAAAGTGTGTGAATAATAGTACCTAACAACTCGCAGCTGAACCGGATGCAGTACAAATATTCCAATTTTTGAAGCAGCAAATCTCCCAAGGAATTATAAACAAACAAACAAAAATTTTGTAAGATTTTTATATAATTTATTATTTTTTAATTGTTGATAAATAGCAATTTAAGATGAAAATATATGTAAAAATTTTTTTTTTATACCTAAATTAAAATATATGAGAGAAATTGCATACATGTATATAAAGGAAGTCTTGTAAGCATATATATATACGAATATACTGAAGAATGCTTAAATTGCAATGACATAGTACCATGGAATCAAGTTTCTCTTTCCTGTAACTCTTTAACAGTTTGATTTTATTTTGTTTCTCTTATTTATTATTCCCATTCTTTCAACAAGCTTCCTTATGTAGGGGAGAATCTTTAAAAATGGTTTAAGTAAGCACACTTACAAGTGTTACCTGGAAGACAGTGATAGAAATCTTAAATATACGTTAAAATAAGCTTCTCTAAAATATTTGCCTTGGAATAATTTTGGTAGTAACTAAGGCAAACTTATGAAAGACAATATATGATATATTTACATATATTCCATTATTAAATATTACTCATCATAATTTTGTTGTGAATACATTATTATGTTTTTTTTTTATGATTAAACTTGGAACTTTTAAGTTAAAAAAACTTTTGGTTAATTTTAACATCAATATATCTTAAACAAGAGCATTCTTCTGAAGGTTTCAACCTCTACCTTATTTTTGAACTTATATTGAAAAAAAAAAGAAATGAAAAAAGAACTTTACGTAGGCGAATACAGTAAAAGTATATTAACAATTAGTTGGAATTTTTTTTTTTTTTTTTTGAAGAAACTTGTAAATCTTTTAGCATGTCTAAAATCTGCCAAATGGAGATAAATCTGCGAATCTGATATCACTTCTTACAACGCTAAATTCAGTGAGCGCCACACTTGTAAAGAATTTCAGTTTGATTTAGTCATGATATAATATGGTGCGGGGAGGAAAAATTGAAAAACATACAATTTGAGAGTTCCCTCAGTTTTAGTCCAATAATGCGAAATACACGCATAGGTGTATATCATGGTCAAAATTGCACTTTATTTTAGTGGTGTACAAGTGAGATAAAATTGAATTGTGTTCAGATAGTGAACCTTCCGAATTAATGTCACAGACAACGGATAATCCGACAGCAAATTCAACGCCAAAATCTGCCAATCCTGCCTATCCATTTTATGTGTTGAGTAAAGCTCAAAAGAGATTTTGGAAAAAAATCAATTCTTTTTCCTTTGAGAATACAAGCCCAAATTTAAGTGCAGATAGCACTGACCCCAGTACGAACAGCAACCCTGCAGAGAGCGGGGAAGCGTCTATGTTAAGGTCAGGAAAAGAATTCAGACGTCGATCAAAATCTTGTCCGCGATTATTTCAAGAAGACAGTATGGCAACCGTACAAGTTGACATAGCAAAAGTTAACCAACTGATTTTCAATAGTATTCCCATTTTGACGGGTGACATAGGAATAAACCTAGAGTCAGAAGTAAGCATATTTATAAACTGTTGTAAACATGTAATAAATTGCTTATCTGTCGAAGAAATTCCGATTTTTTTAACCCTCCTACCCACACGCTTTAGAGGTAGAGCAGCCACCTTGTTAGAGGGGACACAATTTAAAAATTTCAGCGAATTAGAGACCAAAATTCATAGCAAACTGGTTAACACAAAGAGCTACGTGACCTTGGTAAATGAACTCCGTGTGCTTTACCAGATGCCTGGAGAGACGTTGACAGATTTTGCACACAGAGTGAAAGTTTTATATAAAAATTGTGTCTCAAAAATTTCAGAGCGTCATAAGGGTGATGCTGCTAAAGCAGTAGGAACCGAGCTTATGGAAACGGCCATATATGTGTTTAAAACAGGGATAATCAACCCTAATCATAAAATCCATCTTATGCAAGATACAAGTCAGGACCTCTCTGTCGTAATCGAGAAGGCGGAAAAACTTGAGGAGATAGAAAGGCAAGCAATGTCGATGTACCATAACCCTTTGGGCATTCAATTAATGAACCCATCAATGGGAGACGGATATCTAGTTACGAATAATTTAATGGGGATCCAGCAAAATCCAAATTATTGCCAAGTACCTTCTCAGGAGAATAATTCTTACAGTGGACGAAGATATACGGCACATAATCGTCAAGAAAACGGTAGGCGAAATCCGCCTCCCATAAAATGTAGTTTCTGCAATAAGGCAAACCACACTTTCTCTGAATGTTTCCAGCGGAAAAAAGCAGGGTTCTGCAATAACTGTCAAAGTTATGGACATGTCGCCCAGAATTGCAGAAGGAGAACCACGAACCAAAAACCTCAGATAAATTCGTTGCAAACTAATGGAAGGCCAGTCCCGCATGCAGCATTTTTTACAAGGCCACTCCAACGATGTGAATTTTGTCAAAGAAAGGGACATACTATGACCAACTGTCGAGCTAAGCAAGAGTGGGACAGCAAGAGACCACAAAGTGCTCAAAAAACAAACAATTACTCGGAAAACTAGATGTAGGCTTGCGACGACACCGCGGAAGCCTGGAAAGCACCAATGAAAACCGGTGTCAGCCCTCCCAAGCCCCTAAGTGCTCAGTTAAATTACCGTTGGATATAGCAGCTACTTCCACGGTCGAGCTCTTAGTCGACACGGGAGCTGACGTTAGTTTAATAAAAAAGTCGGTATTACAAAATAATATTAAGATTAATCAAGGTAATAAAACAAACCTTAACGGCGCTTTTGGAGAAGGTCAGACAGTAGGAACATGCAAGGGGAACTTTCTACTTAAAACCCCACAAACATGTGAATTTCATGTAGTAAAGGACAACGAGAATGTACCTTGCGATGGAATACTAGGCTACAATTTCTTGTCAAAAGCATGTAATATTAAGGGTCCACAGAAAACCTTAGAGTTCCCAGTCTCAGAAGTAAATAATACAAACTTCGCTATACCACTAAACTCTCACATTGAAAAGAAGGGGTTGAACATAGAAAATAGTCCCTTCGAAACGTTGAAAAACAAAAAGTCGGTCCATTTTCCAAAATGGGAAATTGGTAAGCTGGAATCTGAACGTTGCTATAATCGAAGCGATAATAGGCAACGCCAACTGAATGGAGTAGATAATGGGAAGGTTCAGAGAAAAACCCACATTCCTGCCCGCTCAGAAAAAATTGTGAGAATTCCAGTGGAAAGTAATGGTGAATTTGTATGCATGTCAAAGGAGATAAGACCTGGTATATTTGTAGCAAACTGTTTAACAAAGGCAGTAAAAAAGGAAATCACAACTATAATACTTAATTCCAGTAACAATGATGAAACGCTAGACCATGTTGAATTAGAATTACAGCCGATTGAAGATTATCACATTACAAATTGGAATGAAATCAATAATACATCTAAGGTGGTTAAATCAAATGTAGGAAGTAAGAACTGCATATACTACATAGCCGACAAGAATAGGCGGAACAAGATACTGGATAAGGAAATCGTGTTGGATGAAAGTCTCAATAAAGAGGAACAGAAGGCATTCCGGGGGTTATGTCATGAGTATAATGACATTTTTTTATTACCAGAAGATATGCTATCATACACAAATTCTGTAAAGCATGAAATACATATTAAGCAAGATCATGCGCCAGTAAATCAGAAAATGTATAGGTTACCTGAGAGACAGAGATATGTTATCCAGGAGCAAGTGGAGGAAATGCTTAAAAATGATATTATTACACCGAGTATCAGTCCGTGGAACTCACCTCTTCTAGTAGTACCTAAACGGGATGGTCCGAATGGAGAAAAACAGTGGCGAGTCGTTGTTGACTTCCGAAAATTAAATGATATTACTATAGGTGATGCCTTTCCCTTACCAAGAATTGAGGACATATTCGATCAACTAGGCCACTCAAGATATTTCACAACATTAGATTTGGCCAGTGGTTACCATCAAGTGCTAGTTGACGAAAGAGATCAATGCAAGACAGCTTTTAGTACTCCACATGGACATTTTGAGTTCAAAAGAATGCCTTTTGGGCTAAAAAATGCTCCAGCAACATTCCAACGCTTAATGAATCACGTCTTAACCGGACTTCAAGGATTCAGATGTTTTGTATATTTAGACGATATTGTCATATATGGAAAGAACTTATCGGATCATAACGAGAAGTTAAGAGATGTATTTGAAAGATTGCGAAGGAATAATTTAAAGCTGAAAATTGAGTTTACTATTGAAAATGCCTTTTAAGGGTTTATGGTCTGTGTAGATAGTGAACCTGCGGCCGTATAAATAACATCGGAAATTCCGTGTGGCCCACACTATTGCCAATAATTCTTTTTCGGTGGCAGAGTAGTTTCGTTCTGCTTTATTTAAGGTTCTGCTTGCGTAAGCAATGGGTTGCTCTTCACCGATCTTCCCCTGAGCTAACACCGCACCCAATGCTTCTCCGCTGGCATCTGTCGTTAATATGAAGGGTTTGTCGAAGTCGGGATATATTAGTAAAGGCGGTGAGGTAAGCAATTCCTTGAGTTTGTTGAACGCCTCTTCACATTGGTCTGACCACTTGTATTTAGTATTTTTCCGCAGAAGTTTGTTGAGGGGCTCGGAAATTTTAGAAAAACTAGGGATGAATTTCCTATAATAATTTGCTAAACCAAGAAAAGACTGAACTTGTCGCACAGCATCAAGATTTTTTATTTGCTCGGCATCTCTGTCATCCATAGTACCGAATAAAAATTTGCTCACCCTACCTATTCCATCAACTACTCCTCACGTTTACTTCGATTTCATCATAAACTTTCGGAATACGACTACAGTATAGAGTACAAACCAGGAAAATTTAATAAAAACGCTGACACACTCAGCAGAATTCCCTCTAACGAGAACAGTGACAATATGAATAAAGAGCGTGGAATTCAGATAACCACAACAGCACAAGTTCACCACGAGATGGATTCTGAAGCTGAAACGAATTTTTGTCACCCATCCTGTCATGTTTTAACCAGGGCACAAAGAAAAGTAAATGAGGAAGACCTCAAGGAATTGGAAAATGGGAGCCCAAAACCCAAGGAGAACGGAAAGCCAGACGAGAAGGATCCCGATACTAGCTCAGTTAGTTCAGAGGAGTCCAACAACGATGAAAGAATAACAGTTCTGAGTAACCGGAATGACATTAATGTCATTCTACGAGATTACCATAACTCACCCCTCGGAGGGCACTTAGGAATCTATAAGACTTACAAACGCATAAGGAGAAACTACAAATGGAAAGGTATGCTAAAAGACATCCATAAGCATATTAGGAAGTGTGTTCCATGCAGCAAAAACAAACATGGAAAGAACATCAAAATGCCTATGGTAATTAGTAGTGTTGCCGAAAAGCCATTTGATAAAGTATATTTAGATATAGTCGGACCTCTGCCAGAAACCCGCAATGGTAATAAATATATCCTTACACTCTTGGATGACACAACCAGGGTGTTTGATTGCAAACCTTTAAAAAATGGCGAGGCAATCACAGTAGCTAACGGTTTTTACAAGCTAATGATGAAATATAAGATACCTAAAGCAGTAGTCACAGACCAAGGCGCAAACTTCACTAGCGCCCTTTTCAAACAACTATGCAAACTATTTAAAGTCAAGAAATTACAAACAACAGCTTACCACCCACAGGCAAATGGTGCTCTGGAAAGAACACATGGACCTTTAATTGACTACCTGAAGAACATTGTGGATGATAACATAACAGAATGGGATCAATGGCTCGAGGAAGCAGTACATGTTCGTAATCACTCACCTCATGTAGGAGGAAAACATACCCCTATGGAAGCATTGTGGGGATTTTACGATCCACCTCCTAATAACTTAAGAAAAGAACCTGAACCTATCTATAATTTTGATGATTATGTCAGCATAAGAAGAAGAAAAATGCAATTACTTCATAAAATGGTAAGAGAAGAATTGCTAAAAAGCAAACTAAAATCCAAGGAAAACTACGACAGGAATGCACGAAGTGTCAAATTTCATGTAGGTGACCGAGTTCTTTTAAGAAACCCTACTAAAAAACATAAACTGGCACCCATTTGGAATGGACCGTATGAGATTAAAAAGGTTAACAATGATGTCAATTGCACTTTACAAATTGGACATAAGTTGCGAAGAGTTCATAACAATAGATTAAAAACATTTTAGATTTACGATTACCTCAAAGCCTATATTATCGCGGCTATCACTAAATTCGATTTATTATCTACAAATTATGCTACTGTGGTTTTTTGCAATAATACCCTGGGTGGCACCCCAGGCAGATGTAATACCTCTAAATTCCACTGGCGTAATGTTCGAACAGATATCACCAGCATACATGTATGTGCACACATGGGTCATATATACGCAGATCCAGATGATGCAAGAAACCGAAGCACTAGGATTTATTGAAAAATGCGAGAAAACAATAGGACATCTGTGTACGCTACAGTTAAAGGATGAAGAAACCGAATCATGCAAAACATGGGAAACCGAGTTACGAAGGCAAGTAAACAAGGTAAAGGATAGGTTAAGAGATATAAATTTCTATTTGCAAGTTAGAAGTAAGCGAGGAATAGTTGATGGAATAGGTAGGGTGAGCAAATTTTTATTCGGTACTATGGATGACAGAGATGCCGAGCAAATATATACCAAATTAAATAACTTAGAAACTCAAGACTCTGAAAATGTGCACTTGATAGAAAAACAAATTAGCCTAGTCAAGTCAAAATTCAATGAAATAAATCAGGCTTTTAAGAACGTTACGGAATACCAACAAAACTTAGAAGATCGCTTTAATGGCTTGGTAGAAAATGTAATTAATTCCACCCGAATTCTCAAATCGGAAATAAGAACCGTAAATATTAAAGCAGATATTAATGAAATATTGATATATATTTTACATCAGCTTCAACAAATATATCAACGGTTAACAAATGAATTATTGGTGATAAATGCCTTACATCAGCATACCTTACACCCTCTGATTTTGACAGCCAACGATATATCACAAATATATACTGAAATCAGTAAAAGAGGCATGACAAACCTCTTGCTGGACTTCAAAGCTGTCAGTCAAATAATTCAAACTGATTCCATACAGTTAGATAACAAACATTTCATCCGTATCACGCTTCCATTGCCCGAAAATACAGTATATACACTTAATAAAGTATACTTATTGCCAACACCTATCTCACCCAAAAGCTCCGCTATTTTCAAAATTGAGGCAAATTACTTCCTGAACAGCACTCGAAACCAACAGTATTTAGAAATGACAGCACTAGACTTTAAAGAACACTGCAAAAGGTCTACTACTATGAGTGATATTATATATATTTGCTATCAAGCCCAACCTAGTACACTTATAGTTAATAAAGCCAATTGCATGGCGAACTTATTCAATAACCCGCTAAGAGGACCAGCTCCTTGCGAGCACAGAATAATAAATAATACTGTTAATACCCTAACAAAAATGGTCAGGCAAAATTCTTAGCTGTTCGTATTTTTCTCAGAGGCAACCCTTTTAACAAACTGTAGTAATCATTTTGGTCACTTAACCATCAACGGCACTGGAGTCCTCGTTTTAAAACAACCCTGTACGTATACGTTAGAAAACTATAGAATTCCTTTTGAAAACAGCTTTAGTTATTATCCCCCAATACACCAGCCTGAACTCTACAATGTTCCTAAAGTATCGTTCAAACAAGATCTTTATGACGAGCTACAAGGTAAATTTAATATTAACGAAAATCTAAAGGTAAATACTCATAGAAATCATAACTTCGCCCTCGTTAGTGAGAGTAAAGATTGAGATGATTTGGAAAGAGAAATAAATTCAGTAAAGTCAAGTAGGGAAATAAAAAGGCATCAAATTCAAACACATGCCAATACAGGAATAACTATAGCGTTAGTCGCTGGATTAATTTTGTGCCTGGCCTTAAAATATCTATTACGGAAAAGAAACCAAACTATTCAAGCAAAGGCAAAGCCCATAATCTCATACCCTACTCCTCGAAGATCCCAAGAGATCGTAAGTATACCTCCCCTCCCTTTAACCCCGATAGCAAATTCCGAAATACCCGCAAAACATCTCCCGGGAAAGGAAGAGCCGAACGCAATTCCTATTCCAGATAGCAACACTTCTAAAACGATTGTGTCACGGAAACTTGACCAAAAACCACCAAAACTACCCTTGAACACACCCCACATGAAGCCATATATATATGAAGTTTAAAGTCAAGTCATGAAGGGCTTGAGACAATGGTACGGTCAGAATTAAATATACATGTATGATTACAAGGAAATATTTTTATGGCTTAGTTATTTTTATATTACTATGTTTTTTTTATATATTAGTATCTTTTTGTGACTTAGCTAATAGAGAGGTAATAATTTTTAATAATAAAAAATTGTAAAGTTTTGAGTTAATGAAAATCAAAAAGTTTTCCGCTGTAGGTACTGTGTAGTTTATTTTAATTTAGATTATGTGTATGTAATTTCAAAAGATTGAAAAAAAAAATTTATTCTGGGTAATCAACTTATTATTCTTTTGTAAAATGTATTGATTGTGTAGTCATAGCCATATCTAAAAAAATCAAAATAAATAATAATTTTAAATTTCTGTTCGACCAAACTGAAAATATATATTGAATGTGTCTATATATTAGGTAAAAGTACACTTTCATCTGCAACATATCTCAATATTAAAAAAAAAAATTTATGTTTATTCTATTATTAAATTATGTTTTTTCTATTATTCATAAAATTGATTTATTTATAATAAGTGCATTATGTATTTTCGTATATGTGACAAATTCCAAAAAAAAAAACAGAATTTCTATCATTAATTACTAGGTACACATATTATATATATTTTGCATTTGATACCTGTAAAAAAAAATATATATCTATAACTCTAAAATTTGTACTAACTAATACTTATACTATATAAATTAACTGCCTACATTTGTCTAGAAGCCAACAGCAATTGTACTTATATTATATATATGAACCAGAGCGTAAGCGTAAGTAACTCAAAGCCAAACGAACAGAATAAATATAAAAAAAAATATATATATATGTCGTATAAGCGCATTAAAAATAAAACGGGCTCTCTCCTCATCCATGGTTACCACGTCATCTCGACCCCCTCGATGCCGTTTTCATCACTGGGGAGGGATGTTGTGAATATAAATCTTGATGCTGATCAATTGATTTTATCATAGAACGAAACAACCACTTGATCAGCACTTCCTCATTGAGTCATTGCTTTGCGAGTTACTAAGTAAGACCTTGCACAATAAATACAATGCATACAGGTCTTACTTAAGTGTGCCAACGGTAGCCCCATTAAAAGTTGCAATGTATCGCATTTCATAACAAACTGAGAATTATTTGGTTTGTTGTGAAAGCGCGTATAATAAACAACAAGTGGCTACCTGCTTAAAAATATTCTAATATGACGCAACATAGCAATGGCCCAGAAATTAAACGAATAAGTGAGGTGACATGGTGACTGACCGGAGAAAGCTCTGCAAGTTCTTTCTAATATTGCAAAGGGTCAAGTGGCAGAGACTCTCGTTCGTGCGGCTTGAAGTGAAATATACGCGATCGAAGAGAAGAAGTTTTTTTTTAAATAAACATTTTTAAATTAAAGAAAAGTTTTTGTGTGGTGAACTTCCCTAAACGATCCAAAATACAACAAATTGACTAGCCGAAGGTTCTTGTACCAAGGCTTTATTGATGCATGTAATTGGTGCTTGTACCAATTACAAATTAGACACTGAAAGTTGTAACAACGAAATTTAAAAGCAAACGACCGCTCTCTTAATAAAAACTGAATGAAAGAATTTATTTGACAAATATCCTACTTATAAAGCGAACTTATGCTTGCCTAAACAATTTTATTGTAGCAGAGACGACTCCCATGAAATACCGTGGCACATGTACATGAAAAGTACACCGCCTCAAATTCATTGACGGTAAGCAAAGTGCTGACCGTGGTGATTTTCATGGGAGCCGTCTGCTGTAAGTACACCAGAAGTGAAATTGGCATGATGGCTGTGGGCGACGCGCGAAAACAATTGAATGCAAACGTAATGCGATTCTTAAGAATTTTGTTTGTTTTAGCATTTTTATTAATTATCGCGGGCATGCTCGTTCATGCAATTTCACTTCTAGAAGAACTTGTACACATGTATTTTATGTAGGTGTAAAAAGAATATGTTACAGCGGCGTTTTTTCTGCTGGTCATAGACACCATCTATAGTAATACTGTATGATAGATCGTTCAGTTCTCTCATCTTCAAAAAATTTTCGTATGCTGGTTCCCCCTTGTACTGCTTCCTACTAGCCAGTCTTCGACGTACGTCGGCGCTACTTCTCCTTTCTGAAAATTCGTTTACTAGGATCTTTTTCAACTCTTGCCACGAATTTAAATCAGATTGAGATCTCACCGCTAACTTCGCTGACCCAGTTAAAATCCTTCGAGAATACAATAACTTTTCTAAAAGCGACCAATTCAAAAGAGTAGCCACGCTCTCTACGTCTTGAATCCAAGTTTTTACGTCATAATCATTGCTCCCGAAAACTCGGATAATGCATTAGAGACATCTTGAAAAGACATCGTAGGTTGAACAGATCTATTTTGTCTTTCAGTGTCCCGCAATATGGTGTTTTGTGTACCCGCACTTTGTGCCCCTAATCTATGTTCCCATTGTTCTAAAAGACTTTCCCGTCGGATAAGAGATACTTCCCTTTCCAGCATCATCTCATGCATTTCTTTTGTTAGTGTGAACAATTCCCGAACATTGGGTTCTACTGGTGTACTCGTTGACGCATTGTCCATTCTTCTACCTTTACCCATATTATGGAACAATATTTAATATAGGATGTAATTCAATTTAATTAGATCAATATTATAATTCAATTTATTTAACATATAGTTATTTAATATTGTATATATATAATTAATATGGAATATATACATCATTAACTTATCTCGCAGGGTGTAGTTAGTGCCAAGGATAAAATTACTTCATTTTCCTCTACTGTCAATAGTGTTGTTGTATCAAGTCCAGTTCACACTTATGATAAATAGTTCAGCATACATTTTTCAGGAAATTAGTTTCTAAAATGTCGGAGTTATTTGCCGTAACTATTTAATGTAATTAAAGGCAATACACAACCCTGCATCTGCTTTGAGAGATTAAATGGGCGCATACGCATAGGCAATTAGAGTATACTTCCAGTTGGAATTATTGACATAAAAGATCAAAGTCAATTCCTTTTATAGGAAAAATTTCACTTTCGCTATATTTCACTCTTTTCCTTTTCTGCTATTAAATTTACGAATTCTATATACAAAAAAAAATTTTCATCACTTAATTCCGTGTATTTTATTATGTACTTGGGCCTTCGTATGCTATCACTCATTACTTCTTTTAGAAATCAGATTAGAATTCCTGTTTCACACTTCTTGGTGAAATTTGACTTCGTCTCGAATATCGTCGTTGTAATCACTACCCAGCTAATTATACTAAATTATGAAATTTACCTCGATACCTCTCACGTTTATTCATTGCAAGGAATTCCAGAAGATTCTGATTCTCATCACTTGCCGTCGTTTTCCCACGTCGAAATATTAGTTGGAACTTTAATCGTTTCTTAAATGTTGTCTTTTCCTGTTAATTACGTCTATTGGGACATTTGTTGAATCCCTCGCTGCGACACCTTACATTCCATCCGATCCGATCTGATCTAAATCCCGGTTGAGCCCCCAAATTTTGTAGGAATTCTTGGAAAAACGCGCTCTTCGTGATAAATTCGATTGTGTTTATTTACTTTGAATTAAATACTAACAGTTTAATAAAACGATTTGAATGGATACTGTGATAATTATTGCGGATGATTTGGGATTTTTCCTCTTGATGGATGGTGTCTCCTCTTTCGATGATTGCTCACAGCTGATTCTCTGCTGTCCTCTTGCCAATTCCGTAGCCGTCATTTCAGTGGATTGGTTGCGTTTATACCATGTGGGCTGTGTTCAGTCCCTACATGTATGTAGCAACTAGCAAGATGTTAATTCACGGTTAATACAGTAAGCCACAAATGCCTACTATTACCTGAGAATTACATCATAAATAAATAACAAACAGCAAGTGATTCTGATTCTTGCAAAATATTTGTATGTATACAAATGTGACGAGTGCCGCGATTTAATTGAAGAATGTAATATGCGTGACTTAACACTTTGTACAAGGTGAAGATTATGTATACAAAGTGTTAAGTCGGAAGTAAAATACAATTGGAAGTAAATTGCACATCTTCCGTACTGGGAAGTAATTATGACATTTTCTATGTATATACAATAGATAGAATAAGAACAATTTGTATATATAGAGTAAGAAAATATAAAAGATGTGCAGTAAACGATTATAACCAGTGGAGTTCAGTCGTAACGTATTTTCATTTATAAGTTGAGCTTCTACAGGCTACTCCATATCTTCACTAGGAGCTGAGCTTCAACAAGCTACTCCATACCTTCACTAGGAGCTACTCCAAACCGAAGCTATCTTATGTAAGTTTCATACTTAAATTTTGTAAAGGAGGCAAAAAGCGATTAGCCGAATTTCTCCGGAAGATTCTCAACATTTCAAGAGAGAAATTCACTAGCACTTATTGCCCTCTCCCATTCCAAATAAGCTACATAGTTAGGTATAATTCATTAATTGAACTCAGTGTAAAGAAGGGACAAAAACACCCCTCCATTCAATGCTTATTTAGTTAAACTACCTCATATTCATTAAAACTCTCTAGGGATTGCTTTCATGCACAGAACCGACCGAAGCTCTTCTTGCTCAGATTTTGAGGTAGCAATAAGTTCACTATCTTTTGACAATACTAACCCTCCTGATAGCCCAAGAGCCGAGCGAAGTACATCCCAAGGTAGACCATCTATAAATTGGTAGCGCGAGCACCGTTCAGGTAAACGCTTCAGAAGGCATAATTTGATTAACTTCCTGGCACGAACTCATAGTTTGGACGCCTTAATACTCAAACCACCATTAACCACACCAAATTCGAGTGAAAATACTCAACACATTTCACACATAAATCAAACAAACAAAACAGGCAAAATGTTTATAAACTACGAAAAAGTAGTAAAACTAACTGGATGGTGCCCCTGTTCTTTGGGGAAATAAGTGCACAAATTCCCACCGAGTTACAAACATTCATAGGCTGTTGTAAACAGGTACAGCAGTGTCCAGAAGAAGAAGAAAAGACAGCATTTATAAAAATTTTCCCAACTAGGTTGACAGGAAATGCATATCAATTGATCACATCCAGTGATCTCACGAAATTTGAGGAAGTGAATCAATTGATTTACCGGACGTACTTACCACGTGAAATATATTATGAATTAATAAACAAGTTGATAACTTGCCGACAATATCAACAGGAGTCATTTAATTCATTTACTGATAGACTAAAGAGTCTATTAATACAGTGCACCTAAACAGCACAGAGCAAATACGGAGCGGAAAACTTTAAAGTGGTAAAACAACAAACTGAAGGCTTTGGTATGGCTTCCATAAAGAGTGGTGCAACTAATCCCCATCTCAGCGCATATTTACTTACATTGAATGAAAATTCCTTAGAAAATCTCATTCAAAATGCATTAGATATGGAAAGGCTGCAACAAGGAGTCCTTTTCTTACCACAACCCACAAATTACATTTCTCACCCTACACACTCTTTCCAAATGGATCACTTATGTCGACCAAATAGCACAAATTTTTCAAATGCCTACGGTCACCCTATACACAATAGTGTAAATTTTTCTCCTTACCCTTTCGCAAATGAGCTAGGGAAGCCTAACAAAAAAACTGAATTTAGTATACCACCCATACCTGAGCTATCAAGGGTACCTTCAGTATCTTTTAATATCGACGGAAACTCTGAAAATAAGTGGCACCCTAATCAAGCTAGTATGACAAGGAGATCTTCAGGAAGCCCACCTCCATACGACAACTCTTCTTATCAGCAAAAAATTGCAATATCGGCGGACCTAATAAATTACTCGGGTTTCCTCTCACGGAAACCAACCCTATTGATTTCACGGTACCTCTCCAAACATCCCTATACGGTGGAGAGGAAATACCAAGCGATTAAATGGAGGAGCAGTTTAAATCACGGGCACCAGATAGCAAGAATGCCTTAGCACCAGTGGCAGGAACTTCGAGCTACTTGAGAAACAAGAGTGAAGATGAAAGTAGGCAATATGAAGTAGAACTTCAGCGATCCAATAGAATACCCCCTCGATCTCAAATGGTACTAAGAATACCGTTACGAATAGACCAAGAAATGATCTGTTTCTCTCTGGAGATTCAAGAGGGAGTATTTGTCGCAAATTGTCCAGTTAATCCTCATAGAAGTTTCCTACCATTATCAGTTTTAAACGTAAACACGGAACCAGTATTCCTAAGGAATTTAACGTTTACTCAAGTTCCAATTAATTGTTATAGCGTACAGTATCTCCACTTACCTTTGAACGACGGCACTACCCAAGGTTCTCAGAAAAAATGTGGTCAACCTTTCCTTCGTGCACAAAACAAAAGCACATAATACGTCAAAATTCGATTCCAATCCACATTCAATAAACGTGAACCGCATTAAACATTATAATCCAAACAGACTTGCGGCTTTACGTGAAGAATTACTGTTGGATAAAAACTTAAACCACGAAGAGAGAAAATCAATTCTGGAAATATGTTATGAATATAATGACCTTTTCCATCTAAAGGGAGACAAGCTAACGTACACCAACAGAATAAAACATACCATTCCCATATTACATAATCAACCACCCATAAACCAGAAAATATATAGACTCCCAGAAACGCACCGGGCAGTCATAAATGAACATATTAAGGAAATGTTAGAAAATGACATAATACAATTAATTAAAAGCCAGTGGAATTCCCTTTAACTAGTAGTTCCCTGACGGCAATAAACGTTGGCGAGTAGTAGTAGATTTCCGTAATATTAACGAGAAATCTATAAGGAATGCTTTTCCATTACCTAGAATAGAGGATATATTGTACCAACTGGGGCACTTCAGATATTGTACTACACTCGATCTTGCAACCGGATATCACCAAGAACCAAGTACTTCTTGATCCGAAGGATAGACCCAAAACTTCGTTCAGTACCGCATATGGGCACTATGAATTTAAGAGAATGCCATTTTGGGCTGAAAGGCGCGCCAACGACCTTTCAGCGATTAATGAATTACAATCTAACGGGTCTCCAAGGCTTAAAATGCTTTGTCTTTCTCGATGATATTGTAATCTATGGACCGAATTTACAAGATCACAAGGAGAAATTGACTAAGGTATTCGACATGCTCAGAGAACCTTAAATTACAACACTAAAAGTGCCAGTTCCTTCGCGGAGAAGTTATTTACCTCGGACACAAATGTTCAAATGAAGGAGCACTTCCAGATCCCAGCAAAACAAGATGTGTCCAAAATTTTCCTCAATCCCGAACTGTTCGACATACTCAATCGTTCCTTGGGTTGGCTAACTACTACCGCAAGTTCATTCCGAACTTTTCAAAAATAGTCAGACCAATAACAAATCTGTTACGCAAAGAAGTTAAATTTACTTGGACACAAAAGTGCCAAGGCTCCTTCGAGGAAATTAACAAGTCGCTGGTAAATCCTCCCCTTCTCACATATCCTGATTTTACTGAAACCTTTAATTTAACAACAGATGCTAGCAACGAAGCATTGGGAGCTGTCTAATCCCAAGGGGAAATAGGCAAAGACAGGCCAATAGCGTATGCAAGTAGAAGTTTAAATAAGGCGGAGCAAAAATACTCCACAATAGAAAACGAGTAACTCGCTATTGTATGGGCCGCCAGGAACTTCAGGTGTTATTTACAGGGCAGTACGTTCACGGTCTACACAGACTACAAGACCCTGAAAGGCGTATTCAATGTGAAAGACCCTACTACAAGATTAGTCAGATTTCACCATAAACTCTCAGAGTTTGACTACAAAATTGAATATAAGCCTGGAAAATAAAACACTAATGTAGACGCGCTTAGTCGAATACCTGCTAAATTAAACCAAGCAAACCCAAATTCGTTCACTGTGGAAGCTCAGGTACACCACCGAGCCGATTATGATATAGATGATTGTAGTTCCCCGCCACCATCAAATTCCAAACCAGCACATTGCCATGTTGTCACAAGAGCTCAAACGGGAGAGGCAGAAAATAAGTTGGAAGAAGTAATTCAATACGAAAAAACTCCTCAAAGAATTCGAAAGCACTTGCAGCACTACAAAGCAACTCAGTTGAAATCGACTCAACTAAAAGCAGCCAGTCTGAAAACAGTACATCTGAGCTAGGCAACTTACCTTTGAATAATCATTCAATGAATTCCCAAAATAAATCACCTGACATTATTTCAGATCCTGAAGATATTCAAGTAATTATAAGGGACTACCATGACTCTGCATTTGGTGATCACCAAGGAGTTATTAAAACTAACAAAAGAATAAAGAGAAAATATAAGTGGAGAAATATGCTCAGTTCCATCAGGAAATATATTAGAAAATGTACTAAATGTCAGAAAATGAAGGCTAGGCCAGAGTATCGTATGCTAATGGTCATAACAGATACTGCCCTAATGCCATTCGAAAAAGTATATTTGGATATCGTAGGTCCGCTGGAAGAAACCCATTCGGGAAATAAGTTCATTTTGAAATTCCAGGATAATCTAACGAAATTCGTAGATTGTTATGCCTTGCCAAATGGCGAAGCAGAATCGGTAGCAGGAATATTTTTCGACGAGATAATCACTCGTTACCTTATTCATAAAAAATTAGTAACTGATCAGGGCTCCAATTTCTTAAGCGATCTTTTTAAACGTGTCTGTAAACTCCTAAAAGTGGAAAAAATGCAGACTTCCGCTTATCATCCACAATCCAACGACGCACTGGAACGAACACACAGACCCCTAGTAGAGTACTTAAGAGCTATTGTGTCTGAAAATCCAAAGGCTTGGGATAGATTCCTAAGAACTGCGGCTTTCGTATACAAAAATAGCCCACACGATGGCACTAGGCTCACTCCAATGGACTGTCTGTTTGGGTTTACAGCGGATGTTCCCTCAAATGTAAGGAGAGAACCAGAGCCCATTTACAATCACGAGAGTTGCTATCACCTCCTGAAATACAAATTACAGAAAACATATGCTATCGCCCGAAAAAATCTACTTAACGCCAAGGAAAAGTCAAAACAACACGCGCGTCCAGTAATATTCAGACCAGGAGATAAAGTTCTATTAAAAAACCCAGCTAAAAAACACAAACTTTCCCAGATATGGCTAGATCCATATCTCGTGGTACAAGTTTTTAACTCTGTTAATACTGTTATTCAAATCGGTAAACGAAGAGTAACAGTACATAATAACAGGCTGAAGCCATTTCACGAATAACGGCTAAGCCTTTAAAAACAATAAGAGACAGAAAAACGAGGCAACAATTCTTAGTAAAGAAGAAAAGGCAACTCAACATGCCCATTCAGTAAGAACATAAAAAAAAAGGGGGAGAAGATTCATTAAAAAAAAAAGAAATCTGTTAATTGGATTTGTATTCTGTAAATTTGATAATATATCACATTACATCATATCATTTGAATTTCTTTTCCTCTTATTGGCATATATATGCCTTAACTTGTCCGATGCCAGCCTCTCAAATTACCTCTTTTGCTCTGCGTTTGAGGCAAGACTAGCCCTCATTTCAAAATAATACATCTCCCTACGTAATTTGATGTGCCTACCCCCTCGTGCCGGTTTAGTTTTTTTTACGCCTCCAACGTTGTCCTGACAGTTTTTCCTCTGGCTCTTCAGATAATCCACCATCGTCAATTTACGAGGTCCCGGTACATATGCGGGCGCTGCTTCAGTAACCCCGGGTGATGCCTTAGGAACATATGGTTCAATCGGCTTACCTGCCGGATACAGTGCTAAATCACTAGTATCTCTCTGGGGGATATTTCTCGATGCCACCTTAGCGGGCAATCTAGCAAGGGCCTTAGTAATTTCAGTTGCCATTATAATAGATAATTATAACTCGAATAGTACGTACTTAAAGAGATACTCAACGATAATTAGTGAAACTAAACTGGATTACACATTATTTATAAGCAAATATTTTTGTTTACCTCTAAACTTACTAAAGAATTAAGGAAACGGCTCATATTAACACGGAATTCAGGTCAAGACAATTTAAAATTGTTTTTTTTTTTCTTCACGACACAATTATTACTGCAAGTGAATAATGAATTTGACGTGCATCGTCATGATTGATTTACAAATCAATAAAAAATAGTTATGTAGGCTTCTAGTGCATGCGATATTAGAAAAAAAACAAACTATTTTTATCATACACAAATCTGAAATATGCATGACCGCTAGTCGATGCTATCTTGATTTTTGCATTTGCCGTGATCGGATACCGTTGCATTCCATTGAATTTGCTTGAGTGCATTCAATATGTAGAGAATTTTGGATGAACAGTCAGTTCCCTTGAGTCGTCGTGTCGGTACTATTTTCATATTGAGAAGTTGCGCGCTTTGTTAAATAAATGTGTTTTTCCTTTAATGCCAGTGTTTTAATAATTTCAAAATAACAAAATAAAATAAAACTAAATTTTTGACTGCTTGGCGTGTCCTACAATTTATTCAGAAGTGGAATAATAAGATTATAAAATCTATAAAATTATGAGAGATAACACAAAAGAAATTTTTTAGATATCGATCGGAATTTATGTGAATATTTTATATTGTGGGTTTTTTTGTATCTGAATTTTACTTGCTAATTTCATACGGAAATTTTAACAAATTGTACGAATGCGAATCGAAGTTTAATTAAAAGCAAAATTCAATTTTGGAAATATTTAGATTTTTTTTTTAAGTGCAAACCACGCGGTATGTATGTGAGATCAATTTTGTTAAACTCATTATTTCATACGGATATTTTAACAAAGTGATTGAGTGCATAGGGATACGCATAAAAATTTAATTCTACAAATTTTTGGATATTTTCCGAAAGTGCAAAGCAAGATCCCATACAAAATGGATGCACACGTGGAGAATTTCTTGAACAAAGCAACCGCAACTGACTTAAAAGCAAAATTAAGCGCACTACAATTTCCAATGTCGGGTGGAAAAGCTGCTCTTAAGCTGCGATTGGAAGAAGCATGGACAAATTTGTCGGTCGACGAACTCAAGGATCATGTACCAATCAACTATCCAAGCACAAGTGTTGTTGAAGATAACCTACACGACGGCGAATTAAGTCCAAGTAATACTAATGCTGAAAATGGCAACAATGAATATATGACCGATGAGGAGGACTCAGATCAGGAACTCGAAAGACTTCGTCAAAGAATATCTAAAAAAGAGGATATTTTAAAGCTGAAGAAAAAACTTCAAGAGTTAACGGAAAGTAAAACGGCATCAAATACAAAGTCATCATTTGTGCATTTTAAAGATGTGGAGCAATCTTTTGTTGGCTTCAGTGGTGATGACAATTTTCCTATAGAAAAATGGGTGCTCAGTTTTGAGGAATCAGCGGAAGTTCTTGGCTGGGATTCCCGAATGTACTTCGTTTATGCAAAACGTTTGATGACAGGAACAGCAAAACTTTTTTTTTGCACCATCTCCGTCAAATCATGGACAGGACTAAAAAATGCATTGCTGAAGGAGTTTCAGAAAAAAGTTTCAAAAGCGGATATTCACGAAGAGCTCAGGAAAAGACGAAAGAAACCGAATCAATCTTGGCAACAGTACGTTTTTTCAATGCAGAAAATAGCAGCACTTTCTGATTACGAAGGTACGGACGTCATGCAGTACATTATCAGCGGAATACCTGATATGGAGGTAAATAAGTTGTGATTATATGCAGCCAATAGCATGGAGGAGTTGAAATCAGCATTAAAAAAATATGAGAAAATGAAATCTAAACATCTAAGAAATAATCCGGGACAATCACGATTTCGTTGGGTTGATCAGAAACTCATCAAGCCAACAGAACTTAAAGTGAAATGCTATAACTGCAAGGAATTGGGCCACACCAGTAACAACTGCTTAAAATCTAGGCGAGAGAAGACTTCATGTTTTAAATGTGGAGAAAAAGGACATATGTTTCGAAATTGTGTAAATAAACCAAAAGTGATGACCGTACAGGACACGCAGACTGTGAACAACTTACAAAACCAGCTTAAGTACAGATCTCTAACTAAAAATGAATTTGAGTTTCATCTTAGATATACATTCAAAAAAGTTGGTGACCTTGAGATGATGCACTCCAGTATTCTTTGGACTCTGTTGGATTCAGGTAGCCCTATCAGCTTTATTCAACAAAAATATTTGCCGCCTTCTGTGATATCTCGGATTAAGAGTGATAAGTACAATTCTGTTGGTATTATTAATAGTCCCCTTCAGGTGTTAGGTACGACTGACTGTAATATTAACTTTGAAGATAATTTTATTAATTTACACTTATTTGTAGTAAATGATTTTAGCATGTCTTACTCAGCTGTTCTAGTTCGAGATTTTTTAAAGAAAATAACTTGAAACTGGCAAAGATAAATTCTGAAGATAAAGCGATGGAGATAAATGTCGAACACTGTACTGAAGTACAAACTTTGAATTCCTTAAGTCTAAATAACAGCAATAAAGATGAATTAGATGCTGTTAAAGAAATTTTAAATATTGATATAGATATCGGGAACAATAAAAACAACACTTCCTTAAATATCAATGACAATATACCGTACGAAATCAAGCAGAATATTCAAGATTTTGTGTCAGAGGCCTTTTATAAGAATTCGGAAAAGTTAAGTACTAGTGAAACGGAAATATGTATAAAATTAGTTAAGGACGAACCATTTTGTTGCGGACCTCGTCGCTTACCCTATTTACATAAAATCGAATTGCAGAAAATACTTGACGATCTGTTAAAAAGAAAAATAATTCATGGAAACAATTCTCCGTATGCTTCACCTATCGTCTTAGTTAACAAAAAGAATAATGAGTTCCGGCTTTTTGTCGATTACCGTACACTTAATAAAATTACAGTGAGAGATAATTTTCCCTTACCCTTAATAGAGGATCTTCTTGATAGGATGCGATGAAAGAAATATTTTACATTTCTAGATCTTAAAAGTGGGAAATTTACTTCATTTGTCACGCCTTTAGGCCAATTTGAATACTTGAAGATGCCTTTTGGTTTAAAACATACGCCGTCAGTCTTTCAGAAATACATTAATAATGTATTTAAGCAATTGATCTGCTCTGATAAACTATTTGTTGATATGGACGACCTTCTTATTGCCAGCGAAACAGTTGGGGAGCATTTAGAGGTTCTGTAAGAGGTTTTGAGATTAGTTGGGGAACATGGACTGGAACTTCGGCTTGATAAATGTAAATTCCTATATGAGGAAATTATTTATCTGGGATATTCTGTTAATAAAGATGGCATACGGCCTAATCCAGAAAATCTGAAGGCAATAAAAGAATTTCCAGTACCAAAGAGCACGAAAAATGTGCACAGTTTTGTAGGCCTTTGTTCCTACTTTAGGAAATTTATAAAGGATTTCGCCATTAATGCAAGGCCTCTATACGATTTATTGAAGCAAAATGCTCCTTTTAGGTTTGGTAAACAAGACCTTGAGACCTTAAAGCTAAGTTATTAGAAGCACCTATCTTAGCAATTTATAGTCCACTCAATGAGAGTTACACTGCGATGCTAGCAGTATTGGATTTGGGGCAATATTGATTCAGCGCCCAGACGATAATAGATTTCACCCTGTTTTTTATTTTTCCAAAAGAGCTACTTCCTTGGAAAGCCGATACCACACCTTTGAACTTGAAACTCTGTCTATCATCTACGCGCTCAGAAGATTCAGGATATATTTAGTGGGAATTAAGTTTAAGGTAGTAACCGATTGTCAGTCACTAGCTCTGACTCTTGATAAAAAGATAATAAATCCTCGTATATTTCGCTGGGCATTGGAACTACAGAATTATAATTATATAGTGGAACACAGAGCCTCCAGCAGGATGAACCATGTAGACGCACTTAGCCGTTGTACCAACATTTTTGTCATTGAGAACGAATCCTTTGAATTCGCTTTAGCTGCAGCTCCCATTGTTTCAAAAATAGCATGTGATCTAGAGAAAACCGAAAGTCTAATGTATGCGCTGGTAAATGGATTGGTTTATCGAAAATTTGATGACGACCTAAGATTTTACGTGCCGCAACTAATGGAAAAAGAGGTTATAAGTACACATCATGAATCAACGTGTCACTTAGGTATAAATAAATGCTACGAATATCTAAAAAAGGTTTACTGGTTTCCTAGTATGAAATCCAAAATCAAATCTCACGGTGAAAATTGTTTGAAATGTCTGTACTTTTCTCCCATATCAGGCAAACCTGAAGGAACATTGCATTCAATTCCTAAAGTCAATCTTCCTTTTGATACCTTGCATATAATCATTATGGTCTTCTTCCACCTACACGAACGAGGAAAAAATATATTTTTGGTTGTCGACGCGTTCACCAAATTTACTAAACTGTATGCCGTAGCTAGCACGCAAACACGCGAAGTTATGGCTTCCCTGGAATACTATTTTAATAATTATAGTAGGCCAAAAAGGATAGTGTCAGACCATGGGACGTGCTTTACTTCGCAGGAGTTTTCTAAATTCTTGCAAGATAACAACATTCAACATGTAAAGGTAGCTACTATGGCGCCACAAGCAAATGGTCAGGTGGAGCGCATAGCTCGCACTTTAACCCCAATGCTTTCAAATGAAGCTGATTCAGAAACTACGGGTAAGCGGCATGAATATTTGACGAAAGCAGAGTTTGCTATTCTTAATAGAAGTACAGGATTTAGACCGAATATGTTATTGTATGGTGTTAACCAAGGAGGCGAATTTTGCGATAAAATTATGGAGTATGTCGAACATAGTTTAAAAGACGAGAAGACTCGCAATTTAGTGCAAGTCATGTAAGAAAAACCTACATAGTTCTAGTCTATTCGGCAGCGGAGTGCTAATGTTGAACGAACCTTATCACTTGCAACTAGCTGATCAAGTTATATATTTCGAAGATGAAGATCATCAGAATATTAAAATATCTCAACCGGAATATCCACACCCGCTAAAATCTAATATGAATGAAACCATTCCAAACTTCATCAAAAGCATGAATCGTACTACCCAAAAACATGTAGTAATGCTAAAAGCGGAGGATGCAAATCATATTTTGATACATTCACTTTAGATCAGCTGGAAGAACAAATAAGTATATTGGAAAAACAGAGAAAATAGCGTAGTAAAACACAAATCGTTCAGATAAGCTCCCTATCCCTAAGTTCCATGGTGATATTATTACTCAGCTTAATAGGGATACTAAAACTATGAAAGGTTATAAGGAAAAAGAAAAGGAATGTCATAGTCAAATCACCCTAAGTGATAACCATAAATAACCAAAAAGTCCAGTTAGACAATGAGACACACCCTAAACTCTATATAGAAACTACGGAAACTCTGCGTCAAGTGGCTGTAGTAGATGTCAGACCTCATAATCTATCTACACCACAAGGGATGGTGTCGACAAACAGAGTCAAACAAATCACCCAAAATTTCCAATCAGAAATCACTAAATCTAACAAACCGCAAATTATCTCACTACACCCTACCCAAGAAGTAGCAACAACAAACAAAGGAAGAGCTATCTATCAAAGTAATCGTTCAGAAATAAAGGACGTAATCAAACACTGACATGCCGAGCCTCCAGAGGCAAATAGCCGGCAAAATTTGCCAATACCGCCCCACCACCACTTCCGACTTCTTTAAGCCGTGCAGAGCCATATTCAATGTCACGCACCCGCCATGTACAGGTGGTTTAACTAAGTTTGCAATACAAACTCTAAATAATACAAAATAACTAGAAATATCTGTCTTTAAGATTTAACTAAGTTTTCAATAAAAATCCAAAATAATACAAAATACTAATAAACTGTAAATAACTAAGTTCTCAATATTAACTATTAAATAATAGAAAATAACAAGAAATATCTAACTTTAAGATGTAAATTCAAAAGAAATTTATATACAAATATATATATTTTTACATGAAGGAGATTTCTCGTCTAACAGACTGAAATGTATTGAAAATAATTTCAATAAATTTACAAAATGCATTTTAAGTGCAAAAAAATTATTGAACTTTTCGACGATACTTCACACATACTTTTTATAAAAAGTATTTATATGGGCAATTGGTGTGACCTCCAACATTGAACTTCTATGGTAGGTGATCAGAGATAACCATACCGATGAGACCTTTCTGATCGCTGGGTCGAAAAGTTCAATAATTTTTTTGCACTTAAAATGCATTTTGTAAATTTATTGAAATTATTTTCAATAAATTTCAGTCTGTTAGACGAGAAATCTCCTTCATGTAATTTCTACTTGGTTTATCCATATGCCGCCAGGCAAAAAAGGGGGAACAATCACCCAATTTCAAAGCGCAATGAGTTATCTTGCCACCATACAATTCACACATACTTTTTATAAATAGTATTTATATGGGCAATTGGTGTGACCTCCAACATTGAACTTCTATGGTTGGCGATCAGATATAACCATACCGATGAGACCTCTCTGATCGCTGGGTCGAAAAGTTCAATAATTTTTTTGCACTTAAAATGGATTTTGTAAATTTATTGAAATTATTTTCAATAAATTTCAGTCTGTTAGACGAGAAATCTCCATCATTTAATTTCTACTTGGCTTATCCATATGCCGCCAGGCAAAAAAGGGGGAACAGTCACCCAATTTCAAAGCGCAATGAGTTATCTTGCCACCATATAATTCACACATACTTTTTATATAAAGTATTTATATGGGCAATTGGTGTGACCTCCAACATTGAACTTCTATGGTAGGCGATCAGAGATAACCATACCGATGAGACCTCTCTGATCGCTGGGTCGAAAAGTTCAATAATTTTTTTGCACTTAAAATGCATTTTGTAAATTTATTGAAATTGTTTTCAATAAATTTCAGTCTGTTAGACGAGAAATCTCCTTTATGTAATTTCTACTAGGTTTATCCATATGCCGCCAGGCAAAAAAGGGGCAACAATCACCCAATTTCAAAGCGCAATGAGTTATCTTGCCACCATATAATTCACACATACTTTTTATAAAAAGTATTTATATGGGCAATTGGTGTGACCTCCAAAATTGAACTTCTATGGTAAGCGATCACAGATAACCATACCGATGAGACCTCTCTGATCGCTGGGTCGAAAAGTTCAATAATTTTTTTGCACTTAAAATGCATTTTGTAAATTTATTGAAATTATTTTCAATAAATTTCAATTTGATAGACGAGAAATCTCCTTCATGTAATTTCTACTTGGTTTATCCATATGCCGCCAGGCAAAAAAGGAGGAACAATCACCCAATTTCAAAGCGCAATGAGTTATCTTGCCACCATATAATCCACACATACTTTTTATAAAAAGTATTTATATGGGCAATTGGTGTGACCTCCAACATTGAACTTCTATGGTAGGCGATGAGAGATATATATATTTTTATCAAGAATAAAGCTGCACACATGCATATTTACACATGTATAATCAGGCTAATTTCAAATTTTATATTAAGAATAAACCTGCACACATGCATATTTTCAAATGCATAGCCAGGCCAATTTCAAATTTTATATATCAAGAGCAAATCTAGAGTCATACATATTTATATACCACGCGATTCCTTGAGGTAAGCTGATCATAAAATTGTTCCACATACCCCCGCCCCCCCCCCCCCCCCCACCCGAGAAACCTTCCTTTAGGAGCTGCGGCCAGTTGAGTATTTCGCCAATATTCGTGTGAATAAATGAGTATAACTTTTGAACCACCCTATATATTTTAGTTATTGTTAGCTTACTAAATAGCCAAGAATAGTAGCTGTCGAAGAGTCTATTGCTCTGTATGTTTTAATTAAGCATCTTTAAAATACTCGTAAATATTTCCAAAACATTGATTTTTTTTACACACAAATTTCATAAATACCGTTATTTATTTCAAAAACGTTTGTGTGTAAACACATCAAAATTTTGGAAATATTTGAGAATAATTTAAAGATGCTTACTTAAAAAGTACAGGGCAATACACTTCTCGGCAGCTACTATCCTTGGCTATTTAATAAGCCAACAATAACCAAAATCTATGGTGTGGTTCAAAACTTATACTCATTTAGTCCCATCAGGGTTCACGAATATTGGCGAAATCTTCAACTAGCCTCAGCTCCTAAAGGACGGTTTCTAGGGAGGGGGGGGGGGGTATGTGGAACAATTGTTTGATCAGCTTACCTCAAGGAATCTCGTGGTACACCTGAAGGTGTCTTGTTCTGAATCACCCTGTATATCATAAAATTTAAATACAAAAACAAACTACTGTCAACAAATAGTCCTATTTGCGAAACTATAATATACCTAGGTGTACGTATGAAATCTTAATGTACCATTAGTATATTTATTTAAATACCAACTATTTGAAAAAAAAAACAAAAAAGCTATTGTCATCCAACTCAATTAATGTACGCATAATACATAAGTACGATTCTTTTAGTAACTACTTTATTCACATACCAATCCTGGCGCTCGTCGTTAAGTATATATACAAAAACACTAAATTAGTGGTTTCAAAAGAACCATATGCTTGAATCTTTAATGTGTTATTCCTCTTCCAAGAATAACACATTTTTTTTAAAAAAGGGGAGATTTGTTTCATACATATACTTCTACATTAGGTAGGAAGAAAGTATACTTTATGCACATGCATATACATACCTAGATCATGTAGGAAGAAAGTGTACTTAATGCACATGCATATACTTACCTACATCATGTAGGAAGAAAGTATACTTAATGCACATACGTATACATACCTACATCATGTAGGAAGAAAACATATTTATTGCTAACTAAAAACATTGTGCCTACGTACCTATCTACTACATCATTTTCGCTGCATGAAGAATTTCAATCACTGACCTACGTCAAATATTCTTCATATAAAACAGCGAAGATGTCACAATATCCCAGCGCGCAAAAAGTCTTAAGTTGCAATACGACGACTTTGCGCCGGTGGTGAAAAATATGTATGTAGGTAGCAACTAGCAAGATGTTTATTCACGGTTAATACAGTAAGCCACAAATGCCTACTGTAACCTGAGAATTACATCATAAATAAATAACAAACAGCAAGTGATTCTGGTTCTTGCAAAATATTTGTATGTATACAAATGCGACAATTGCCGCGATTTAATTGAAGAATGTAATATGCGTGACGTAACACTTTGTACAAGGTGAAGATTATGTACACAAAGTGTTAAGTCGGAAGTAACTTTCACATCTTCCGTACTGGGAAGTAATTATGACATTTTCCATGTATATACAATAGATAGAATAAGAACAATTTGTATATATAGAGTAAGAAAATGTAAAAGATGTGCAGTAAACGATTATAATCAGTGGAGTTCAGTCGTAAGGTATTTTCATTTAGCAGTTGAACTTCAACAAGCTACTCCAAATCCTCACTAGGAGCTGAGCGACAACAAGCTACTCCACATCAGTACTGGGAGTAGAGCTGATACAGCTACTCCACGCAACTCAACGTTCACAACGATAATCCTGGGAGGAATTAGACACAACAAAAAAAGAAGGAAGAAATCTTTCAACATATAGGAAGTGTAGCCTTTGAGAAGGTAACGAATCAAGCTGTAAATTACTAGAAGACTATTTTTCTGTATGGATAGTAGTTTAGGCATATATATAAAGTCAATGTTTGGCACTTTTTCATAAGCATCAATATAGAACATTTTAGAAAACGGACTCACAACGCATACATATAGATTTTTGTTTCATGGCTTGGGACGTATTCTCGAGGGTGTTGGATCAGGACAACAAGATTTGTAGTTGAAAATACTGCGGTGCTCCCACTGAAAATGGTGTTAGTCGTGCGCGGTCACTGGGCCAAGATACCCCGGGAGTTTCTCCGCTGTTTCAATTGTAGGCAGCTAAACACAAATCTCTCAAATTTCCCCTATTCAAAGATTTATGAACTGTATTTCAAACTTAAAATTAAGCAGCTTGTTATGCTCATTTTGATTAGTGATCTGTTGTTCTCTTAACCTTACTCTTCCATTTCTTTCTAGTTCGGATTATAATTATATTTTGCCATACGTGGCACTATAAATTGTACTAACTCTAAGACTTATAGTATTAGTAACCTTCATTTTCCTTTCTTTTTTCCATCATTTTCATGATTCTAAATAAATAAATACAAGAGAGAAAACAACCGCCTCGTCCTGGGCTTGAAGCAGGACCTTCTGCTTTCCGGGCGACAACTCTTACCTCTAGCTAACGAAACAGATGATTTTTCCTCCTGCATTTTTTTAACTAGTCTCTTAAGCCACAGGGGGCATTATTCATTAACGATGAAAGCGAACAAATAAATTGTCAATATGTGCAATTTTGTTTATTTTTATCTTATTCCATACGGGACTTGAACTGATAATTTTTAGAATCGGTCATAGATGGGTTTATATTTATTCATTTAATATGGAATCATAAATATATATAAAAAAAAAGTCGTCTAAGATTATTCTGTTCTATCTATGACCGATTGTCCCGTATGGGAGAAGATAAAAATAAATAAAATTTCATTTCCGAGTTTTACTAATTTGAGATTATACGGTCTTATTAATACCAAACTGCAAGATTATCGTTGTTATTCGCTTGTGTATTGCCGAAGAGTCTTAGGTCAGTTCTACGACTCGTCATTGCACGATCTGATAACAAGAGTAGTAGTGAAAATCTATTTATTGAAGCTCTTCTTAAGTGATTCCATTTGTCCGATCAGTTTTTTCTGAATTGTTGCATGTTTATCCACGCACTTAATGTTACGTACTGGTGAATTTAACATAGAACTCCTTAGTTAAAGTGGGACCAGTTGATCTTTTAAAGAGTTTTTTTATTAGCGATTTCCACTCGAAACTCTAGCTGCTGTCTAGGGAAAACAAAGTAGGTTCGCTTTGAGTTCCTGGAAGAGGAAGAGTGCACAGGAATTAAAACAACCTTTCATTTCCCCTCTAAGGAAATGAAAATTATGAATCTACAACACAAAACCAAATTAGTTGACTTTAAGTATGCGTGCGTGCATTCCCGAACTTTAAGTCCCAAGTCGATCGTTGTTGGTACAGCAGGAAAATATATAATAATATGATGGAGAAAGAAGAACTTTAAGAACTTTTGTTTTTAATGATTCTAAATCAAATTTATAAATGCAAGAAGAAAAAACAACCGCCTCGTCCGGGGTTGGAAACCGGGACCTTCCGCTTGCCGGGCGACTGCTCTTACCACTGAGCTAAAGAGACAGATGATTTTCCCTCTTGCATTTATCAATTTGTTACATTTGTCACTAGCCTACTAAGCCACGTTTTGCTTTCAGCTGGCATTAACCAGTAACGATGAAAGCGCACAAATAATAAATTGTAAATTCAATTTTTATTTATTTTTCTTAAAGTTCTTCTCTCTCCATCATTGATCGATTCTAACAAGTGTAGGTTCGATTCCCGTCCGCGGGAAAAATAAATAAAATTGAATTTACAATTTATTATTTGTGCGCTTTCATCGTTACTGGTTAATGCCAGCTGAAAGCAAAACGTGGCTTAGTAGGCTAGTGACAAATGTAACAAATTGATAAATGCAAGAGGGAAAATCATCTGTCTCGTTAGCTCAGTGGTAAGAGCAGTCGCCCGGCAAGCGGAAGGTCCCGGTTTCCAACCCCGGACGAGGCGGTAAATAAAATTGAATTTACAATTTATTATTTGTGCGCTTTCATCGTTACTGGTTAATGCCAGCTGAAAGCAAAACGTGGCTTAGTAGGCTAGTGACAAATGTAACAAATTGATAAATGCAAGAGGGAAAATCATCTGTCTCTTTAGCTCAGTGGTAAGAGCAGTCGCCCGGCAAGCAGAAGGTCCCGGTTTCAAACCCCGGACGAGGCGGTTGTTTTTTCTTCTTGCATTTATAAATTTGATTTAGAATCATTAAAAATAAAAGTTCTTAAAGTTATTCTTTCTCCATCATTGACCGATTCTTACAAGTGTAGGTTCGATTCCCGTCCGCGGGAAAAATAAATATAATAATATCGTAAACGATAAAGATCACTCATATTATTCATCATGTTTCTTAAATACTTCCATTGGCTTGTCACCCCTTTGTAACCTTGTGCATTTGCAGAAAGGACGTAAATACCAAAACTACGATTTGGCGACAGAGTTGGAGCTGAGGGACTAGTAACAATAAAAAATAATTTAGAAAGGATACCTTTCTGAGTGCCTAGTAGCAACTTTTTGTAGTTTCTTGCACTGCCAAAACAGAGTTGAGGGTGGAATATGTACAATGTGAACTAGATGCAAAAGTTTTATTTCAATGTGAAAAAATATTAGTTAAAGATCCTTGCATGCATAGCCCTGTAAATAAAAAGTTTAAGGTCAGTTGAAAATATCGCTTTAACAAATAAGTTAAGAGAAGCAGTTTCTTTTCTCCTTGATTTTAAGTTACCGATTGACCGATATGATTTTGAAACGGTGACTCAGGTCTTTTAAGTCAGTATGCTGATCCGGTCAAAATGACCGATTCGTACGCCACCAACGCATCACTAGTCCATATACTAGCCCCTTCCCAACATTTGGTCAACCAAAAAGACACTTTAGGGGAGCATTTCAAAAATGGGAAAATAGGTAACTGGATCTCCTCTGGTGTAGTGCGCCCGGTATGAGGACGGCCAAGGAATTTCTCACCCGTCTACCTGCAGACGCAACCGACCTACAAATATGATGACCCATTGACAGATATGAAGTTACTTTATAAATTTCAATTATGGCAGGCATGTAAACACAAAAGTCACCTGATCTGATCTGTTTGGCGCGCAGGCATCTGACAGAATATTTGTTAAACTTGAAAATACTCCTTGTAAAAGAGGTATGAAAAAAGGTATTTAAAAAAGTCATGTTATGAATATAACAAAGCTAAAACTTTCAGAATATGTGTTAACAAAATGTGGACGCAATATTCCATTCCCAACTAAAAATTTATGGAAAAAACGATCAAAAATTATGGTTTAGGGAGTCTACATTTATGATAATTGAAGAAGCAAATTATTTATATAACATTGTTTTTTATTTAAAAGAACTGAAATTTTTTAAAAAGCAGGTTAATTCGAGAGAATTGAATTTGCGTATGCCCGCATTCGGCTAAACGAGGAAAACAAAAAAGTAGGCGTTTCGTATTAACAGAAAACCTTACACTCATTGGTATGACTCGGTTTTCTGCCTGCCTCATCTTACATAAGCGCAAAATAAATCCTGTGTGTGAATTATGTGTGGAATAAACTCCTATATTCCATCAAGTACGAAGAAACAAGACTATTTTATGATTTTTTTGCCGGGGCAAACCTATACTTGTTCAAGAAGGCAGTTTTTGGATTCTCCGGCATAATAGCAAAATCGTAAAAATTTTACTTGTCATTGTAAACGGTTTGTTTTTATTTAAAAACTCGACAATTTTTGTTTCTGTTTTTTTTTAGGCGGTAGGATGTTCAGGCCACAAGGAGTTTTCCAGATGAACTCCCGATGCCTTTCATCCACAATACATGTTTCCTAAATAGTTACAAAGAAGAAGAGACCACAAAGCATTAAAGTTAAACTAAATACTGCACAACATTATTAAATATGAAAACGAACAAAAAATATATTACTAACCAACAAATAAATCAGAATGATCATAACTTTACCTAAATTCTACCTCCATCCATTGAATAAATAACTAATAATAAAGCGGGGTATCGTGCGAATACAGTGTACGTATGTCATCAATTCAATGACAGCCAGGCCCTAAGATCAGGAGGTATGACAATTGGCTGGACATTATTTGACATTTCTGCTTTATTTCTGACATTTTAGTTCCTATGAACAGAAAGTTCGGGATTGAGTTAGCGATCTTATGGTAAATAAGTAAACAAAAGTCATTTTTACTTAATAGTAGTGTGATACAATAGTGAAATATTGTTCTGTGACAGGGATTTTATATAATCGAGACTCCGCAATCTTCAATTATGCTGTTTAAGTGCATTGTGCTGTACTGCTGAAACCACCGGAGTTTGTGTCGGGGGAAAGGATTTTTCAAGCAAGTTTAATAGTTTTACTAATAAATTATAGTATTTTAAATAAAATAAAAGTGAAATATTTACAAATATAAACAGCCATGGCAAAATTTTTTACATTTTCCAATGCCGGTTTGTTTGCTTACAATTGAATTGTCACATGAGCATTAAATCAACTTAGCCATTAAATATTATCTGAAAACAAGTGGGCGTTAAAAATTTTGTTTATTTTACATAGCAAGTTGAATAATAAAAAATTTCCCCCTCGCAATGTCACGATTTCATTGCTTTCATTACAAAACAAATAAAAGCACAGCACACTAATATATTTCGACGAGATACTTACATTTCCACCCAATATGCCGTGTCGTTATTAGTGCTTCCTTCCGATTATTTACATCTTCTGATGAGAGACAGTAACATTACGTCAGTCAGCTGTTGGTGGTACATTCAGTAATCAAAATTAGTGTTGCCAGGGCAACACATCGTGGAGCAGAGACGCAGGGGCTCACAGCGGCTATAGAAACGCGACGAGCGGCAGCAGAATCACCTCATTCATAGTTTCAGACTAGATCAGCCCAGGTAGTGACATCAAAATTCTTAATTCGTAATTATTCTCAATATTCAAACCTACAGCTTTCCCGAAGGTATTCATGTAGGTCACAGTGCGCGATTTATATTTATATACATTCAAAATGACAGCATCACACTGATTGCAATTTCGTCGACAGCATTCTCGTAATTTGTGCGCGAATGCTTCAGTATTTGTGTGAAATTTGTGAAAAGTGAAGTGAAAAATGAACTAATATAGTTACATACAGACACATATAACAGTAGTGAAGTGAAACAGGCACATACAATCAAAAATGTTGTGAGCAAGACTAACACAATAAAAATTAATTCCGCCGATAAAGGATACCTGGTTTTGTGTAATTTCATCATCAGTGAAACTATTTCAATCCATATTAAGCCCGGGTTTGAATCCAAAAAACCGACTCTCAGAGCCACTATCGATAGTAGTCTAAGACGAATGTATATGTATGGGACCACTGGAAATTGACACTCAAGAAGCAGCGAAATAGATTTTTAGCGACGGAGTTGCTTCGCCATCTGAGGACACAAGAAAAGAAGCCCGCGACATAGTAGAGATGTCTACCGACGCAGGTGAGACGTCAACATCTGAGACATCATCTACAGAAGACGAAGACGAAAACAATTTTACAATCGAGAAAATAGGAAGCGGAGGGCTAGGAAGAGTCCAGTGATATCTCCTAAGTCTGCCGGAACGTAGCGAAGAGGAAACCATCAGCCTCAAAGAATCAACCACCAAGAAAGGAAAACACGGCTGGTTTCTACCAAATTCTCGGTAATGCAAATAACTGCGCCCAAATTGAAAAAGGCAGTGACACTCCTCCAATCAATAATACTTTATGGTGGTCAACTGTATAAAGATTATAAATCTTATTTAATACAGATCTACAGGTTAGGCTAGTGATTCAAAAATTTTCTCTTAATTAGAAAAACAAGACTAAATAAGTATATTGAGCAAATTAAATTAAATGTACTAAATTGAGAATATTGGAAAAAAATCAAGTAGATTCTTGAAAAATACAAAAAAGGAAATGTACTAAATAAAGATTAATATTAAAAATGAGATTAATAACTGCCATGAAATGAACTTATAAAAGCTCCAGAGAGCTCAACAATGCAAGAAAATCTCCGCCAGAGTTCGCGCTACGAATATTAGAGGGTAAACTATTCCACTTATGTGTAGTTTCGACAAAATGAAAGCGCTCCCCGAAATGAGAATGGCAGGTAGCAGAAGAATATTTAAACTTGCTTTAGAATTGCAGCTTGTTGTGGAGATATTGTGGTCTCTTCTTATGAATTAGTTTATAAAGAAAGTACAAGTCGTGATGAACAAGATGGGTATCAAAAGAGTGTCCAAGAGCTGCATTAACTTGCATTGAGATGTGGGCGCTGCGTGTTAAATTATAGACATATATTATACAGTCATTAAATGCAACAGTCAATTTACAACGGCAGCGTGAGTCTAGCTTGAGAAATACTATTTTACCATATACAAAGTAGGGAAGAATCAAACTACGTAATAGTTTAAGTCGCAAATCTGTTTATAATTAATACCCACTGACCCTCAACTGCGTTAAGGAGCCATATATCTTATCCTAAGATTTTGGTAACATGACTGCAGCAAGTAAATTATGTGATCAGGACTACACCTAAATTTTTTATAGTGCTAGAGAATGGTAGGGCAAATCTGTTTAAAATAACCCGTGGTAGCTCTGACGCCTCAAGGTTGTATCTATAGATCTGCATACACACAGACTTGCTGATTCAGTAGTAGTTTATTAGCTATCGACAAGTCATAAATACTCGTTAAGTCTTCATTTACACGGGCGACACAATCCTCTTGCAACCCAATTGGTCTGCTCAAGTAAATCTACACATCATCAGCATATAGATGAATATTGACATCATTAATTACCTCAGACAAATCATTGATATAGAGATTAAATATAAGAGGATGTAGGATTGATCCTTCGGATACTCTAAAGGTGGAGTCTCGAAAGTTCGATATAGAGTCTTGAATTTTGGCTGTTTGTTGTCTCCAGGTAAGAAAACCTCTGATCAGCTGAATGGTTGAGGAAGAAAAATTGAAGTAATTCGAAAGTTTATAAAGGAGCCAATTATGATGTACTGAGACCAAAGCCTTACTAAAATCGAATAAGACAAGGATAGTAAAATCCTCTAGATCTAAGGATTCGATAATATGCGTTGAGCTTTCAGAAGGGCAATTTCACAGCTATGCCCGCTTCGAAAACCTGACTGGTAAGATGATAGAAGCTGATTTCGGTCAAGATATTTGCTGATGTGATTGTACATGATTTTTTTGGGGACCTTGCTGAAGAAACATAGCAAACTAATAGCCCTATAATTAGGGACAATAAGGGTTTTTTTCCATAAAGACGGGAATAGAGAAGTTGCAAGACAATAATTATAAATATGTACTAGAATATCAGCAATAGTGAGTGAAGCCATCTTGATGAATCTCTGCGGGAGCAGATCGTGCCCAAGTGCAGTAGTTTTTACAGCAGACATGGCAGAGAGAACGTCAGTATAATCAATACAATTAAATGCAAAACCCTCAAACGCGTATCGTCCACCACATGATGACTATTAGGGACTATAGGAGTCGACGACGCAAAAACCTACTTAGGGTGTTAGCATTAATATTGCATTGTGGAGTTTCGCTACCAGCAACACCAAGTGCGCGGATATTGCTCAAAAGCTTTTTACTGGAAGATCAGGATTCAATTTAGTGCTATAGAAGGACTTCTTGGTAGATCGAAGTTTAAGTGTCACGAGGTTTCGAACTTTCTTGTAACAATTATGAATTAAAAAAAAAAAAAAAAAAAAACAGAGCTATCCTCCTTTCCACCACTCTCTCCATCTCTCTAGTCAGGCTATTCATTATTATTATTTTTTTTTTCTTTGGGCATCTTCACAGACAGCCAAGGGCTGGTATTAGAGTCTTACATGTGGCTTTATATTGACGCAGCAGTAGATCCATTTTAGCGATAATTGAATGTATCTCTCTAGTTACCCATGGACAACGCTGAGATAGAATCTCTCGCCTCCACAATGGTACATGCTGGTTGAAAAGCTGTAGTAATTGATTGCTTAAGGTACTGACTTTATCATCAACCGACTCCATTGAAAAATATCCAGCCTAGGAAAATTAAGACAGTCTGCATATAGCATGTTCATATCAATGTTCTTGTAATGTCTACAGGAAAACGATTCAAAGCTAGCGGAGTACCGCAGTCCAAAAGAATATGTTAAATACAAACGGTCATGATCAAAGCTACTCGTTAGACATAACTGGCTATGAAACAATACTTTGTCAACATTGATAACTGCGATATAATCCAACTGTGATGAGTTATTCGTGTTAAAATACGTTGGCATATGATTTACTATCTTTAAGTCATTTCAATGCATGAAACATAATTCATCGTGGAATTCCTTCACATACCATCAGCATTAAAATCACTACAAACAATAATATCCGAATAACATACACCAAGACTATAAATATATTTTGGAGTCTGCCAGAACCTGAATATTAGAACTTTGAATTGCAAGCTTGACAAGCTACAGATGAGCCCAAAGTTCTTCATCAAGACGATAAAGGGCATCAAGTGCATTATTAAGCTAATCACCCTGGACGACCATAATGAGCTATTTAAGATAATTAAGGACATCTGCGTGCAGAGTTACATTCCACGCCGAAATGTGGCAGGACAACGACACTTCTGCTGAAAGGTATTCATGTTGTGACTCAAGTATCACAAACATAAGGGCAATACATCAATATTGTAACACAAAAAATGTATTTAATACAATTTTAATTCAAAGAATAAAATTGCCCCGGCCGAGCGGTAGCGAGGGAGCAACTTTAATTGAAAATCTGGTTTTGCGTTCCTTTCGTTGGTCGAACAGTAAGGTGAAGATTTTGAGGATTTGAATCACTATGCGCTCCACCTATCCATCGCTAGTCAATTTGATCGCGCGCGTAGGGTTCCTTGTTACGCTGAAGTCTGGTGAGAAACTCAATTCCAGCAGTTCTGACAGTGCTTCACAGTAAACGGGCCGAATTCCTGTATGCGTCCCCACTAAAAGCTTCGCGTGCTCAAGATGGAACAAAAGCTTTCACCTTTCGCTTCTGTTTCGCTGAGACTGCTCTGGTTAGAACACATCCAAAGCTGTTCTTACCTTCAAAGCGTACACGAATCTCAGCTTGAAAGAAAAGAAAAAGGTCTGGAATTGGACGAAAGAATTCTTCGTCAAATTAACGCGGAGTCATCTGTTCCACTGACAGTGGAACTAACGCATCAGCTGATGGTTAAGAGTGATTAGTTGACACTCAAAGTTTGTTTACTTTCGTATCTTTGGGTGAGTTTGCAAAAAGCAAAGGAACCAAGTCGCGGCCGCGAATAAGATGATTAAGAAGTGAGCGTTGTGTAAGTGAGATTAAGTTTTAGATGTCGAGGCGTTTGATTTCCTCGTGACACCGCCGGATATATTGCGGTTTTAGTACTGGAGTAAAACAGACGTCGGTTCACTCATCAGTTGCAATTGCCTAAAACTGACTGGGACTTCTTGTTCGACACTGTCACTCCGAATAATTTCTTAGGAATTCGAGCTGAGGAGATCTCTTCCAGATGGCTGATATAAAGTATTTGGGTCGTCGGTCGAGCTCTCTTATGAACGCTTCCTAAAACCAACTAGGACAGATGAACGCAGCTATAGAGCCTTTAACCTAAAACTTTTCTTTTGTATGTTACTCTTTTGCTTACCACGTTTAGGTATTAGGGGCCCTACTACATGCAGAAGGAAGAGTAAAAAAAGAACAATTTGGCCGGAGGGACTCCGTGATCCGTATACCTAGGGAGGTAACCTGAGTGGGGTGTCTTGAACATTCAGTAAATGTGTATACGTGGTTGTTGAACTTTTATGTACTGCACTCAGTTTGTGCGAAGAGCCAACTCTATTGATTGAGGGATATTTTCCAGCGGAACGTAGAGGGCACGTGCGCATATGTGATGATTAGCGTGTCGCTACCAGCTCTGGGAGGTAGGTACCTAAGCACCTATCTGTGTAATATGAACGAAGAGAACTAATAGGCAAAAAAAATATATCTAGATGATCAATCGCTTTATGACTTATGAGTCGGGTGTCGGCTGTCCCTCGAAATATCTGTCTGTGGTGTAGTCACGTGTACTGTTCGCAAGGAAGGAACTGGTAACGAATATGAAATCTTATCGAAAGCTAAAAGAAATGGATGTAACGCTTCCCCTGGACACTGGAAGTGGCCTGGTTCTGTGATTTGTGAGTCGATTATAGGCTGCTCCACCAAATATTTGTACTAGGTGTGATTACGTGTACTGTTCACAGAGGAGGAGCTTATAATATACGTGACAGATTATTGAATAAATAAAAGTGAATTTAAGATATCTACTAGACACTGGAGGTTATCTGAATTCGTCACTTGCTCGCCTATTGTGTCGCCACGCGTATTGTTCGCAGAGAAGGAACCTATGATGGACGTGAAATTCGATCGAATGCTGAAAAAAAAGCATGCGGGATTTCCACCAGTCACTGGAAGTTGTTCGGCTTTGTAATTTATTTGCCTATATGTAATGTGGTAACGTGTACTATTCGCAGAAGGTTTTGATGTTTCCTCCAATGAGACAGAAACGTACGCAGGTATGTAGATTAAATAAATCGAGAACAGCTGATTATTCCTAGGAATAGATGTTCAATTGTGTAAAGCCTTAGGAAATTGGGGTAAAATTGCGACACGAATCTTGAATACCACGTACTTTTCTACTAAGAGCGGAGTATGGTGCAACAAATAAAATTGAAATAAATAAAATAGCTAGTAAATTATAGAACTAAATAAAAAAAAATGCGATCTTTTCAAACAATTGGGAGTCGAGAAAGAATTCCAATCAAAAGCCGTACTTAATTTCAGATATTCGTCGCTCTTGTTCAAAAGCGGGATTCTAGTACGCCGTTGGACGGCCTGTGCCGTTGCGGGACTAAATTCCTGTGATGTTTTGTTCCTAGGTCACTGAACTGAAGGAGTTCAACACTCGAGTGAAATTTCGACGAAAATCTTAAATGTATTTTTATGTTAAGAGCGGGGTATTGTGCAACAACAAAATCAAATAAGATTGCTAATAAAAAAATAAAAATGCGAGGCGAGATAGATTCTTAATCAAAAGTGGTACTTAGCTTCGGATATTCATCGCTTTTGTTCGAAAGCGGGATTCCAGTATGCCGTTGGGCAGCCTGTGCCGTTACGGGACTAAATTCCTGTGGTGTTTTGTTCCTATTTTACTGGACTGAAGAAATTTAACACTTGAGTAGAATCTTTTTATCCACTTTTATTCCAGGTGGTTATTTTGCGTACTTTTACAAGAAAATTTCAAAACAAAAAGAAATCCTAATAATACTTCAAAAAAACTGTATCAATCCTTAGATCTTCGTAATTTTTTCTACTTTTTTGCTGCTGTCAGTTCAAGGTTCGCTTCAACTCTGGCTCTGGAATCCACACCACTTCCCTCTCTTCCTCGCGCTATCTCGGGCCTCCGTATTGCCAGGTCGGAATTCGCTGCAGTAGGGGAATGTTGCGCCATCTCTTAGTTTTTTTTGGGTCCCTGCTCAGACGCACTGCTTCGCTTTCCTCATCGGTGTCATTGCATACACCTGAGGCTTGAGCAGGCTTCTTTTTCTTCATTGCGGGGGAGAAAATCTAAGGATTTTGCAACATTGCCCCCATTTGCAGACTCGAAGTTCCAACCGAGTACCTGGAAGAGAAAGAAATCTTGAGAGCCGCGTCTTAACTTTTTATAAGAAAGAAAAAAAATGGGTTAAACTTATTCCATCCAAGTATTCAGGTTAGGTGGGTTGGTGTCTGCGTCTGGATAGGATCTAACGTCTTGCGGTTCGCTACTATGTTTCCCAAGAAGAATTTCATCTGCCAACTGCGTCGGTTACCTGCTAAAGAAAAGGTTAGTATGGCTCTCTAACAATTTATCGTCACTGAGGTTCAGATTCTTTTCATCCTATTATTTGTTCTATAGTAAGGGTTTTGGCCTCTACTCTCCCGGGATTAACAGACGCTGCCGACAGCTCTGTCTCACCGGGCGGTGTTCCACCAATCAGGGAAGAGAATTTCTGTTTCGAGTCGGGGGGGAGGGGGTGGCCAAAGAAGGTGCTTCAGTAGATTTGTATTCCAGACCTATTTGTCTTTATCTTTACTCATTCTAATTTTTTTTTAACTTCTAATCTGCTGGTGTAGTAATCCTAATTACTCATTTCATTCTAGTTATTTTCCGAGCGGCTTTCTACTTTAATAAGCTGGAGCAATGATCCTAAGTGGACAAAGAAACCTAAAGTGTCTCGGAACATTTACATTAAGCTACCTGTCTAGATTGGGTCGAACAGTTTTGGAACATTTTCTGGCTTAAAACTAGGTGGTCTTCAACAGGCTGTCTACACTCCTAGGTCAAGATTGGAATAGACCAAGTTTACTGTTCCAAGCTGGAAGGTAGGCTAGCGTAACCTGGTCATATATCATGGTTTTTTTTTTTTTATTAGATTAAAAATCATCGTCATCAGCTTTAATTGGCTTGGCTCAGAATTAACATTCTGTTCACCATGCTGATAAGCTGTCTTCGTTCATCATTTCTGGCTGACGTATCCTCGGGATTGTGTATCCCGCTAGCTACACAGAGAGAACTTTCGTCTAGTAGTTCATATTTCACTAAAGAGCATGAATCAATCTGGCTTCCGAGTTGAAGGCTCTTCCAACCATTTAATTATGCTGCAGTCTGATTGGTGTGGGTTGCTACCATTTGTGAATGGGCGTCTGATCAGTGGATTTTTTTTTTTATTAGATTAGAAATCATTGTCCTCAGCTTTAATTGGCTTGGCTCAGAATTAACATTCTGTTCACCATGCTGATAAGCTGTCTTGGTTCATCATTTCTGGCTGACGTATCCTCGGGATTGTGTATCCCGCTAGCTACACAGAGAGAACTTTCGTCTAGTAGTTCATATTTCACTAAAGAGCATGAATCAATCTGGCTTCCGAGTTGCAGGCTCTTCCAACCATTTAATTATGCTGCAGTCTGATTGGTATGGGTTGCTACCATTTGTAAATGGGCGTCTGGTCAATGGGAATTCCAGGGGGACAGCGTGCTTACATTGCCTCCTGTTTATCGACACGAGAAGTTGCTCTTCCTGCTGCTTTCCAATTCTATGTCTTCAATCCGAGAGCGGGTTTGAAGTCGACTGTCGATTGATTGGTTTTTTTTTTTTTTTTAAGTTTCTTTAGTTCGCTCTGGATCAGAAGTCCAGCCAATTAAGAGTAATTACTTGTTACTTCTGTATATCTGCGGGTGTGAAACCGAAGCCTGTTTGCGAGATATGATATGGCGGAGTAATTGGTTCGACTATACCTTGCGATGTTTTTCCTAAGCCTTTTCCTGGCTCGAAACCGTTTTTTAGTAGAATTTTTGAGATGACTTTTTACGAGTATTTAGCCCATGGGGCGAGATAACTAATGTCTAAATTATTGTTAATGGTAAGTACAGTATCTGCATGGAAGGTGTTGCCCCCGGAATTATCCTCGGAGTGAAACTTAGTTAATCGATCTACGTGAAGCACCCTCTTTGTCCTGCCCCCCGGGAACTCAACCCTATACAATACATCATTCAACCGAGAAAGTACAGTACCTGGGCCTTCCCAATCCCTTTGAAGTTTAGGGCTTTTGCCTTTGCGACGTTTCGGGTTGTAGATCCAAACTTTTTCCTTCTCTGCGAACTTAAGGGGGTGGGCTCTGAGGTCGTATTGCGTTTTCATATGACAGGAAGACAAGGTTAAGTTTCTTCTAGTTACGGAGTGGATTCTTTCGAGGGTTTGGATTAACTTCTCGACGTATTCTGCTGGGGTTCCAACAGAGTCATTGTGTACATGGCCATAAGGGATGTCAAGCGGAAGCCTTAGTTCCCGACCGAAGTTGAGTTGCGCAGGTGTAAATTTTGTACTCTCGTGTATAGAAGAGCGATAGGCTAACAAGGTTAGAGCAAGGTATTGGTCCCAATTCGTTTGGCTATTGTCGACAAATTTAGATAAATAGTCAAGAAGGGTGCGATTCAATCTCTCAACCATGCCATCGGATTGAGGATGTAATGCAGTTGTCCGGGTCTTTTCTATGCCGAAGCGTTTTAATACGATTTGAAATACTTCTGCCTCGAAGTTTCTTCCCTGATCAGAGTGGAGCTGAAAAGGCATTCCGAACCTAGAGAATACGTTCTCTATTAATCCTTCTGCCACAGTTTCTGCTCTCTGATCTGGGGTTGCGAAGACTTCTGGCCATTTCGTGAAGTAATCCATAACATCTACCGCGTATTTATTCCCTTTCTCAGTTTTCGGTAGAGGGCCTAGAACATCGACTGCAACTCGTTCGAATGGTGCCCCTACGTTAAAGGTCTGTAGTTCTCCGTGTGTTTTCCTGGGGGGACATCTTTTGGCATGGCATAATTGACACTTAGCACACCATATTTCGACGTCCCTTTGTAAAGTGGGCCAAAACCATCGTTCTTTAATTTTTTCCGATGTTTTTCTCACTCCAAACTGCCCGCCTTCTGGCTTATTGTGTAGATCGAGGAGAATTTTATGAATGTGGCCAGGAGGTGCCACTTTTACAAGGGTTTCATTTTTATTCCCATGTCGAACTAAATGCAAGACCTTATCCACCATTCGCAGTGACTCCCATTTTGCCCAAAAGGTCTTTAAATTAGGATCTTCTGAAACTATTTGCTCTCGGGTCGGTCTTTGGTTACTTTCGAACCAAGATTTTACAGTTTGAAGGGTGGAATCTTTATCTTGCTCAGCTGCCAAGTCGACGGTGGCTTCGATGCATATTAGATTCACTCTACGATCCTGTTCTTTTTGTTCCTTTTGTTCACAGTGAGCACAGTCTTGACAGGGCCGTCGTGACAAAGCATCTGCATTTAGGTGCTTCTGGCCTGCTCGATGTTCTATGAGCAGGTCATATTGCTGTAACCTCTCTAGCCACCGTGCTATCTGGCCATCGGGCTCTTTAAAATTCAGAAGCCAACGAAGCGAGGCATGATCAGTTCGGATTCTGAACGGCCTACCAAATAGATAATGATGAAAGTGGGCCGTTGCTCTCACCACGGCTAGAAGCTCTTTACGAGTTACACAGTAATTCCGTTCCGCTCTATTTAGTGTTTTAGAGTAATACTCCAAGACCTTTTCATTATTATCTTGAATTTGACTGAGTACGGCAACTATTCCACTTTGGCTGGCATCCGTATCTAAGATGAACTCACCTTCTGTCTGGGGGAATTTTAAAATAGGAGGGGAACTTAGTCGTAGCTTCAGATGTTCGAAGGCATCCTGCTGTCTCTCTTCCCATTGGAATTTGCATTTATCCTCGGTTAATTCTGATAGGGGTTTGGCAATAGTTGAGAAGTCTTGCACAAATCTCCGGTAATATGAGGCCAAGCCAAGGAAGCTTCGCACATCTCTCTTGGTTTTAGGCACCGGCCAAGACTCTATAGCTTTTGTCTTATCAGGATCAGTTTTGAGACCTTCTGCGGACACTACATGACCCAAATATTTTACCTCTCGTCGAAGAAGGTGGCATTTTTTTGGGCTAAGCTTCAGCTTGGCGGCACGTAGTCGTTGAAATACCAACTTTAGGTTGGAGAAATGATCATCCAGGTTTCGATCATGCACGATAATATCGTCTAGATAAATGAGGGCTATCTCTGGTCCTAAATTCCTAAATACGCCATCCATCAAGCGTTCGAACGTAGCGGGAGCATTACATAAGCCGAACGGCATTACATTAAATTCCCAGAGGGCCGTGCCCGTTGTAAAGGCTGTCTTCTCTTTATCACTTTCTCCCATTTCCACCTGCCAGTATCCACTTTGTAGATCAGTGGAGAACCATTTGGATCCAGTGAAAGACATGAGGGTATCATCGATGCGGGGAAGTGGATACGAGTCCTTTTTAGTAATGTTATTCAGACGCCGATAGTCAACGCAAAATCTGGTAGTGCCATCTTTTTTTTTTACCAGAACTACCGGTGATGCCCAAGGGCTGGTGGAAGGTCGTATAATGTTGTTATCTTCCATCTCTTGCACCAACTGTCCTACTTCGGCTCTTTTCGCTAGGGGCACTCTTCGGGGAGGTATTTTAAAGGGCAACTCTTCTCGCGTATCGATGTAGTGTTTCGCCACTTTTGTACGACCCGTATCTCCTGGTCCAGTCGAAAAGACGTCTCGATACACTTCTAAGACGTCACTTAGCTTTTGTTTCTCTTCACTGGATAGGTCCACTTCGAGATCATTGAGAATTACGCTGAGGGCATCCGATCCCGCATCGCATGTAGGGGAGAACTCGTTTAACGTAGAGACAGGTTCCAGGGATCCGACTAAAGTGCCTCGCGAGAGCAAAACTTCCCCCTCAGAAAGGTTTACCAGTCTTATAGGAATATGTTTCGAATTCGCTTCAATCAGAATGCGAGCGCAAAGTACTCCATAAGGTAACTCGAACTCCGATTCGGCGTCTATTAGTAAGCATGAGTTTGCCGGTAGTACTTTAGTTCTGTTCGTGGGAAGAATTGTTTCGCTGCGAGGGGCCAACAGAATATTTTCAGGCAAGAAAACTTTCGAATCTCGATACTTAGGTTTACTGAGAGTAACAGATATGCGGCCTACCTGAAGAACATTTGCTTCGAAATCTAATTGGCACTGGTACTGGTCCAGGAAATCTACACCGAGTATGCACACAGGCTCTATATTGGCTACCAACACTGTGTGGGGGAACCTGTGGCTCTCCAAGCGGATCTCTACTGCCAGTTTACCTAGAACTTCGATAGTGTCTCCCGTCACGCTCCTAATCACGACGTTCGACTTTTTGAGTGCCGTAAGAGATGAATGGTTGAGGAATATAGGATTTACGATAGAAATTATCGCGCCAGTGTCTAAAATGAAACTGCAAGGCTTGTCATTCAGCAGCCCGGCTACATTGAGGCTATTGGTTGATGGACCTATAGCTGAAATCGTGACTTCTAACTTAGCTGACTCTGCCTGATCGAGATTACAGGAGGCCTCTATTCGCGTATCTTCTTTCACATGTTGGGGTAGTAAGACATTAGCCGGAGGTATAGCAAGGTTGTCGATAATTTGTCTCTCGACTAGGGGTTTCAACGCATTCATCGACTCGCACCCCACTGAGTCGATGTTGACGGGTTTCCCTGGTCCGTGAGTACTGGACTGGGAATCTCGATACGGGATGCAGGCTTGAAAGATTCGTAAAGTCTGTGAGGATCTGAGGCTATATTAGGTCTCGAGTTCTCAGGTGTTCTCTGTATCTGCGGTTCCGGAGGAGGCCTAAAATTTCCGGTCTGCCTCCTTCGGCGACCGTTATTACGCGGGGCGGGAGCTACCTGGGCTAGGTGGACTCTCGTATTTCTTCCGATATTGGTATCGGTAGCCAGTTCGTGGAGAGTTCTTGGACCTCGTACTTTGACCAAAGTCCTCAGTTCGTCGTCACGCAATCCTTGCAAGAAACGCTGAGTCACCATTCTATCGACTATATCTGTCGGACAGGATGGAAACGCGGCTATAGCAAGCCTTTGCAATTCTAGTGCAAAGTTGGCGAAACTTTCTCTAAGACTTTGTGCCCTGCCAGAAAACTGTACTTGGCTGGAATATGAATCTGAACCGAATCGTTGTTCTAGTAATGCCACTAACTCAACATATTGGATGCGATGACCTGCCGGAAAAACGCTAAGAACAGAAAGTGCATTACCTCTAACTGGGTCGCCATGGCATCTGCTTTCTGCTGCTCTGTCCACTGATTGTTGTGGGCGACGATTTCAAACTGAACACGATAGTCGGACCACGATACGGTTCCATCAAATGGGGAGAGGTTACAGACAAGGCCTGTAGGTCCTGATGTTGTATTGGAAGTTGGTGGAACAAGGGGTTGCTGAAAAGCGCTTGCGACAGACGGCTGGACAGAGCTATGCTTAGATTGCTGAATTAAATTACAATTAGTCTGTTTTCCGATAGTAGGGTGTGGTTGCTGATTATAGGGTGCGTAATTAGAAAAAGCCTGAACCAAAGCTGGATTGGCTTGACCAATAGACGGGTGTGTGATGCCCTGCGCTTGGCCGAAAATTGGTGGATGTACTCCAAATGGAGTTAAATCCCAGCTGAGCCGATTATTCCAATTAGCAGCCGTCTGCAGAGGGTGATTACACATTTGACTGGTCGGAGCTGAAAAGGATATAGGCATTTGATGGTGCGAAGCTGTAGACACTGTAGTGTGGGAACTGCTAGAAGGCATCCCGAAGAAATTCAAGTCATTGGCTTGAATAGGTGAACAGGCAGATATCGATGCCACCGAAGTTGTAGTCGAGGTAGTAGTACTCGTTGGCGACGAAGTATGGGCTGAAGGAGAAAATTCGTCAAATACACGGTTTACAAATTGGGTCCCATTTAAGGTTTTATATAGATCTTCTACTTTCTTTGTAAGCTTGGATACATTATCACTTATTCTCGATTCTATTGTAGCCATGGCAGCAGCCTGTTCAGATTTCAGTTCTTCTTTAATTTCGCCGATGACGCTTTTTACTAAAGACGCCGCGATCGCCTTCATCTCCTCTTTCAATTCCCGTAGTTGGTCGGAGTCCATCGTGCTTAACACTATCAACGCAAGGGAGAAACTACTTATACCAGCACAACGAAACAATCGATTACGTTTCTCTAAGCCTATAGAGCGGTTGCCAAAAATCAAACGGAATCGAATAATTCACGAATAAATCTTGTATTGGGTAATAGGGACTTCAAAAATCTATTTGTCACGATTCAAATGATCGGGCTTAGAATCAATTAAAATTAAAATTAAATCAATTAAATCAATTAAATTAAAACAATTGCGTGAACATAGGAAAGGAAAAGTAAAAAAAAAAAGATAAAATGGATTTTATGCAAAGAGAAAGACCTGAAATAGGAATGAGACAAAAAAAAATCTTCAATAATAAAAGTTACAGGAAACAAAAAGAAATTATTGTTAATTAAAAAAAGGACTATACCGGCTTACAAAAATAAAAGAGAAAAAATATATAGTTTTATGTATGTAAATGGGTTAAAAGTGTTATTATTATTATTAACTACAAAATAAAAAAAAATATTTATTTGATTTAATGTATATGTACTAATTAAGAAATAGAAATATTGAAATTTTTCTTTATAAGTAAATAAAAAGACCAAGTTTTACAAAAGTTCGCTGAGAGAGAAAACAAATATTACCTGGGAAAAATATCTGTGGGAATATTTTCTAAGACCCCACACTTGGCACCAAATGTAACACAAATAATGTATTTAATACAATTTTAATTCGAAGAATAAAATTGCCACGACCGAGCGGTAGCGAGGAAGCAACTTTAATTGAAAATCTGGTTTTGCGTTCCTTTCGTTGGTCGAACAGTAAGGTGAAGATTTTGAGGATTTGAATCACTATGCGCTCCACCTATCCATCGCTAGTCAATTTGATCGCGCGCGTAGGGTTCCTCGTTACGCTGAAGTCTGGTGAGAAACTCAATTCCAGCAGTTCTGACAGTGCTTCACAGTAAACGGGCCGAATTCCTGTATGCGTCCCCACTAAAAGCTTCGCGTGCTCAAGATGGAACAAAAGCTTTCACCTTTCGCTTCTGTTTCGCTGAGACTGCTCTGGTTAGAACACAGCCAAAGCTGTTCTTACCTTCAAAGCGTACACGAATCTCAGCTTGAAAGAAAAGAAAAAGGTCTGGAATTGGACGAAAGAATTCTTCGTCAAATTAACGCGGAGTCATCTGTTCCACTGACAGTGGAACTAACGCATCAGCTGATGGTTAAGAGTGATTAGTTGACACTCAAAGTTTGTTTACTTTCGTATCTTTGGGTGAGTTTGCAAAAAGCAAAGGAACCAAGTCGCGGCCGCGAATAAGATGATTAAGAAGTGAGCGTTGTGTAAGTGAGATTAAGTTTAAGATGTCGTGGCGTTTGATTTCCTCGTGACACCGCCGGATATATTGCGGTTTTAGTACTGGAGTAAAACAGACGTCGGTTCACTCATCAGTTGCAATTGCCTAAAACTGACTGGGACTTCTTGTTCGACACTGTCACTCCGAATAATTTCTTAGGAATTCGAGCTGAGGAGATCTCTTCCAGATGGCTGATATAAAGTATTTGGGTCGTCGGTCGAGCTCCTTATGAACGCTTCCTAAAACCAACTAGGACAGATGAACGCAGCTATAGAGCCTTTAACCTAAAACTTTTCTTTTGTATGTTACTCTTTTGCTTACCACGTTTAGGTATTAGGGGCCCTACTACATGCAGAAGGAAGAGTAAAAAAAGAACAATTTGGCCGGAGGGACTCCGTGATCCGTATACCTGGGGAGGTAACCTGAGTGGGGTGTCTTGAACATTCAGTAAATGTGTATACGTGGTTGTTGAACTTTTATGTACTGCACTCAGTTTGTGCGAAGAGCCAACTCTATTGATTGAGGGATATTTTCCAGCGGAACGTAGAGGGCACGTGCGCATATGTGATGATTAGCGTGTCGCTACCAGCTCTGGGAGGTAGGTACCTAAGCACCTATCTGTGTAATATGAACGAAGAGAACTAATAGGCAATAGGAGGTATAGCAAGGTTGTCGATAATTTGTCTCTCGACTAGGGGTTTCAACGCATTCATCGACTCGCACCCCACTGAGTCGATGTTGACGGGTTTCCCTGGTCCGTGAGTACTGGACTGGGAATCTCGATACGGGATGCAGGCTTGAAAGATTCGTAAAGTCTGTGAGGATCTGAGGCTATATTAGGTCTCGAGTTCTCAGGTGTTCTCTGTATCTGCGGTTCCGGAGGAGGCCTAAAATTTCCGGTCTGCCTCCTTCGGCGACCGTTATTACGCGGGGCGGGAGCTACCTGGGCTAGGTGGACTCTCGTATTTCTTCCGATATTGGTATCGGTAGCCAGTTCGTGGAGAGTTCTTGGACCTCGTACTTTGACCAAAGTCCTCAGTTCGTCGTCACGCAATCCTTGCAAGAAACGCTGAGTCACCATTCTATCGACTATATCTGTCGGACAGGATGGAAACGCGGCTATAGCAAGCCTTTGCAATTCTAGTGCAAAGTTGGCGAAACTTTCTCTAAGACTTTGTGCCCTGCCAGAAAACTGTACTTGGCTGGAATATGAATCTGAACCGAATCGTTGTTCTAGTAATGCCACTAACTCAACATATTGGATGCGATGACCTGCCGGAAAACGCTAAGAACAGAAAGTGCATTACCTCTAACTGGGTCGCCATGGCATCTGCTTTCTGCTGCTCTGTCCACTGATTGTTGTGGGCGACGATTTCAAACTGAACACGATAGTCGGACCACGATACGGTTCCATCAAATGGGGAGAGGTTACAGACAAGGCCTGTAGGTCCTGATGTTGTATTGGAAGTTGGTGGAACAAGGGGTTGCTGAAAAGCGCTTGCGACAGACGGCTGGACAGAGCTATGCTTAGATTGCTGAATTAAATTACAATTAGTCTGTTTTCCGATAGTAGGGTGTGGTTGCTGATTATAGGGTGCGTAATTAGAAAAAGCCTGAACCAAAGCTGGATTGGCTTGACCAATAGACGGGTGTGTGATGCCCTGCGCTTGGCCGAAAATTGGTGGATGTACTCCAAATGGAGTTAAATCCCAGCTGAGCCGATTATTCCAATTAGCAGCCGTCTGCAGAGGGTGATTACACATTTGACTGGTCGGAGCTGAAAAGGATATAGGCATTTGATGGTGCGAAGCTGTAGACACTGTAGTGTGGGAACTGCTAGAAGGCATCCCGAAGAAATTCAAGTCATTGGCTTGAATAGGTGAACAGGCAGATATCGATGCCACCGAAGTTGTAGTCGAGGTAGTAGTACTCGTTGGCGACGAAGTATGGGCTGAAGGAGAAAATTCGTCAAATACACGGTTTACAAATTGGGTCCCATTTAAGGTTTTATATAGATCTTCTACTTTCTTTGTAAGCTTGGATACATTATCACTTATTCTCGATTCTATTGTAGCCATGGCAGCAGCCTGTTCAGATTTCAGTTCTTCTTTAATTTCGCCGATGACGCTTTTTACTAAAGACGCCGCGATCGCCTTCATCTCCTCTTTCAATTCCCGTAGTTGGTCGGAGTCCATCGTGCTTAACACTATCAACGCAAGGGAGAAACTACTTATACCAGCACAACGAAACAATCGATTACGTTTCTCTAAGCCTATAGAGCGGTTGCCAAAAATCAAACGGAATCGAATAATTCACGAATAAATCTTGTATTGGGTAATAGGGACTTCAAAAATCTATTTGTCACGATTCAAATGATCGGGCTTAGAATCAATTAAAATTAAAATTAAATCAATTAAATCAATTAAATTAAAACAATTGCGTGAACATAGGAAAGGAAAAGTAAAAAAAAAAAGATAAAATGGATTTTATGCAAAGAGAAAGACCTGAAATAGGAATGAGACAAAAAAAAATCTTCAATAATAAAAGTTACAGGAAACAAAAAGAAATTATTGTTAATTAAAAAAAGGACTATACCGGCTTACAAAAATAAAAGAGAAAAAATATATAGTTTTATGTATGTAAATGGGTTAAAAGTGTTATTATTATTATTAACTACAAAATAAAAAAAAATATTTATTTGATTTAATGTATATGTACTAATTAAGAAATAGAAATATTGAAATTTTTCTTTATAAGTAAATAAAAAGACCAAGTTTTACAAAAGTTCGCTGAAAGAGAAAACAAATATTACCTGGGAAAAATATCTGTGGGAATATTTTCTAAGACCCCACACTTGGCACCAAATGTAACACAAATAATGTATTTAATACAATTTTAATTCGAAGAATAAAATTGCCACGACCGAGCGGTAGCGAGGAAGCAACTTTAATTGAAAATCTGGTTTTGCGTTCCTTTCGTTGGTCGAACAGTAAGGTGAAGATTTTGAGGATTTGAATCACTATGCGCTCCACCTATCCATCGCTAGTCAATTTGATCGCGCGCGTAGGGTTCCTCGTTACGCTGAAGTCTGGTGAGAAACTCAATTCCAGCAGTTCTGACAGTGCTTCACAGTAAACGGGCCGAATTCCTGTATGCGTCCCCACTAAAAGCTTCGCGTGCTCAAGATGGAACAAAAGCTTTCACCTTTCGCTTCTGTTTCGCTGAGACTGCTCTGGTTAGAACACAGCCAAAGCTGTTCTTACCTTCAAAGCGTACACGAATCTCAGCTTGAAAGAAAAGAAAAAGGTCTGGAATTGGACGAAAGAATTCTTCGTCAAATTAACGCGGAGTCATCTGTTCCACTGACAGTGGAACTAACGCATCAGCTGATGGTTAAGAGTGATTAGTTGACACTCAAAGTTTGTTTACTTTCGTATCTTTGGGTGAGTTTGCAAAAAGCAAAGGAACCAAGTCGCGGCCGCGAATAAGATGATTAAGAAGTGAGCGTTGTGTAAGTGAGATTAAGTTTAAGATGTCGTGGCGTTTGATTTCCTCGTGACACCGCCGGATATATTGCGGTTTTAGTACTGGAGTAAAACAGACGTCGGTTCACTCATCAGTTGCAATTGCCTAAAACTGACTGGGACTTCTTGTTCGACACTGTCACTCCGAATAATTTCTTAGGAATTCGAGCTGAGGAGATCTCTTCCAGATGGCTGATATAAAGTATTTGGGTCGTCGGTCGAGCTCCTTATGAACGCTTCCTAAAACCAACTAGGACAGATGAACGCAGCTATAGAGCCTTTAACCTAAAACTTTTCTTTTGTATGTTACTCTTTTGCTTACCACGTTTAGGTATTAGGGGCCCTACTACATGCAGAAGGAAGAGTAAAAAAAGAACAATTTGGCCGGAGGGACTCCGTGATCCGTATACCTGGGGAGGTAACCTGAGTGGGGTGTCTTGAACATTCAGTAAATGTGTATACGTGGTTGTTGAACTTTTATGTACTGCACTCAGTTTGTGCGAAGAGCCAACTCTATTGATTGAGGGATATTTTCCAGCGGAACGTAGAGGGCACGTGCGCATATGTGATGATTAGCGTGTCGCTACCAGCTCTGGGAGGTAGGTACCTAAGCACCTATCTGTGTAATATGAACGAAGAGAACTAATAGGCAAAAAAATATATATAGATGATCAATCACTTTATGACTTATGAGTCGGGTGTCGGCCGTCCCTCGAAATATCTGTCTGTGGTGTAGTCACGTGTACTGTTCGCAAGGAAGGAACTGGTAACGAATATGAAATCTTATCGAAAGCTAAAAGAAATGGATGCAACGCTTCCCCTGGACACTGGAAGTGGCCTGGTTCTGTGATTTGTGAGTCGATTATAGGCTGCTCCACCAAATATTTGTACTAGGTGTGATTACGTGTACTGTTCACAGAGGAGGAGCTTATAATATACGTGACAGATTGTTGAATAAATATAAATGAATTTAAGACATCTACTAGACACTGGAGGTTATCTGAATTCGTCACTTGCTCGCCTATTGTGTCGCCACGCGTATTGTTCGCAGAGAAGGAACCTATGATGGACGTGAAATTCGATCGAATGCTGAAAAAAAAAGCATGCGGGATTTCCACCAGTCACTGGAAGTTGTTCGGCTTTGTAATTTATTTGCCTATATGTAATGTGGTAACGTGTACTATTCGCAGAAGGTTTTGATGTTTCCTCCAATGAGACAGAAACGTACGCAGGTATGTAGATTAAATAAATCGAGAACAGCTGATTATTCCTAGGAATAGATGTTCAATTGTGTAAAGCCTTAATAAATTGGGGTAAAATTGCGACACGAATCTTGAATACCACGTACTTTTCTACTAAGAGCGGAGTATGGTGCAACAAATAAAATTGAAATAAATAAAATAGCTAGTAAATTATAGAACTAAATAAAAAAAAACGCGATCTTTTCAAACAATTGGGAGTCGAGAAAGAATTCCAATCAAAAGTCGTACTTAATTTCAGATATTCGTCGCTCTTGTTCAAAAGCGGGATTCTAGTACGCCGTTGGACGGCCTGTGCCGTTGCGGGACTAAATTCCTGTGATGTTTTGTTCCTAGGTCACTGAACTGAAGGAGTTCAACACTCGAGTGAAATTTCGACGAAAATCTTAAATGTATTTTTATGTTAAGAGCGGGGTATTGTGCAACAACAAAATCAAATAAGATTGCTAATAAAAAAATAAAAATGCGAGGCGAGATAGAATCTTAATCAAAAGTGGTACTTAGCTTCGGATATTCATCGCTTTTGTTCGAAAGCGGGATTCCAGTATGCCGTTGGGCGGCCTGTGCCGTTACGGGACTAAATTCCTGTGGTGTTTTGTTCCTATTTTACTGGACTTAAGAAATTTAACACTTGAGTACAATCTTTTTATCCACTTTTATTCCAGGTAGTTATTTTGCGTACTTTTACAAGAAAATTTCAAAACAAAAAGAAATCCTAATAATACTTCAAAAAAACTGTATCAATCCTTAGATCTTCGTAATTTTTTCTACTTTTTTGCTGCTGTCAGTTGTGATATACATTTAATACCATAAATACAAACAACACTAAAAAGCTGTAAACACAAATTTCACAACAAATGTAAAACGCTAAAATTAATCAGCACAAATTTATTACAACACCATTCATAATCGAAAATAATTGATGATAATAATGACATACATTTATTTGCAACAAGCAAGCGATTGCACCACTGACCCAAACGATTCATCGTCAAGGGGGTTTCACGCGTAAATGCATGTCATCATAATTTTATGCACATTGCTTACTCGCCCAGCGTCAGCATTTAGAATAGTAAGAATAGGGTACCATAGGTTACTAATTATGTATATATAGGCTAAGAACGATCAATAAATTGGATTCATTCAGTTCTCTTGATTTATCGAGAAAGTTACAAACCGTCGTGTATTATTCCACATAGGAGTACTAAGCTGTACAGCTGCTCCTACTATTCATACCCCCATTTTATCTCGGAGTCTGAGCTGTTAATAGCCGCTCCAGTGGAGTCAAAGTCACACGACTGCTCCCAGGTTTTTCTTTAAAAATTAAAAGATACTACATGGCGACCGTGACATCGTAGAAACTGCGAAATTTGTAACTTTGCGAATCTGCAGACCATAATATCATCATCAAAAGTGCAGCTGGGAATTTTCATAAATAATAGAAACTTATACGGTGACATAGTAACAACCACCAAAAAACTGCGAAGACGACTACATCCACTACCAGTACCAATCAGAAGAAATTTTAGTATGAACGAGATAGATGCCATCTTCAATCACATTTTCAAGACTATTGAAGAAACTAAGAAGATACCAGAGAGGAATATAGAAGGCATAACACTGTATCCAGTAAATAAGAAGCCGACGCCGTACATCCCCAAATCAAGGCTGGACAACGAAAATCCTCCACCATACGAAGCGGGTCCAAAAGGAATCACCATCGAGGAGTATAGAAGCAGAAACACAAGCAGTGTAAAAACTCAGGAGACAAAACCACGAAAAAGAGGAGGCAAGAGACAAAAAATTGCACAGGAGCTTCAAAATTACAAGGTACTTGTCGAGTTAGCAGCAACTGAGGAGGAACGGGAAAAATACAACAAACTAATAATATTGACAAAAAAACAACTAAACGTCATCAAAAGAAAGAGATAAGGGTTTAATGATCTAATTTAAAATTTATTTTTTTTAAAATATAAAGTAGAAGTAGCGTAGTATAAAGGTATAATAATAATTAAATAATTAATATGTAAAAAAAAAAAAAAAAAAAAAAAAAAAAAAAAAAAAAAAAAATTTTTTTCTTTTGCTGTTTGCTTGACGTTGTTGGAAATAAGCGAAACATTTTCAGTAATGGGTAAAACGCAATCCAAAACTTCAGATAACAACGGGGAAATTGTTAATAATCTAATTATAGAGGATACAGTTTCGGTCGAGAATAATCAGATAATAATAATTTTATGCATATTGGTTGCAATTAAAATCATTGAATTTGTATACATACTGTACAAAGATCATAGGAGGGGTTTAAGAAAAAGATACCTCAGTACCCCAGCAAAATTAAACATATCAACCGTCTGATAAATGGAAGCACTTATAAAGATTAAGGACGAACTAGAAAATATTCTGGACAATTTTAAGAAAAGTAAAAACCGTCCATATTCTGAGAAAACTCTGCAAGAGAAAGAAAAGTTAACAAATCAACTCTGTGCCAAGGCAAAAGAAAACGCACTTAAACAAGCGGACGTCGAAACAATATTGAAGATAAAAGTTATCTACGAAGAAATTGAAAGTATAGCAAACAAAATCTTAGAAAACATAAATACACAAAAACAAACAAAGATGGGTTTTGACATAAAAACAGCTACATCGCTCATACAACCCTACGATGGAAAGCTGGATGAAACTGATTCTTTTATCGAGTCTATGGAACTACTAGACGAGTTAACAGCAAACGAACATAAAACCATCATGATCAAATTCATCAAGACACGTATAACTGGAAAAGCCAAGTACGTAATATCGGAGGGCACAAATACAGTATCAACGATCAAAGCCAAATTAAAAGAAAAATTTTCGGCAAAATTATCGTCAGATGCTATTCTGGCACAACTGCGATCATGCCAGCAAGGTAACAGAAAACTTGCAGACTTTTCCAATCAGATAGAAAATCTATCAGGCCAGCTGACTAGAGCCTTTATAACAGAGAAAGTAGCAGCTGGAGAAGCAGCTGAAAAATTGGCCGAAAAATTTTCAATACAGTCATTTATGAACAATGTTGCCAATACAGAAACAGCGATTATACTAAAAGCTAGTAGCCTAGGAACACTTTCAGAATTAGCAGCGAAGGCAATAGCAGTAGATAAGCCGCAGCCAAGCAGTGTCCTGCATTATAATACCAACCCATCAAGAAAGTTTCATTATAATAATACGCAAGGGTTCAACAATCAAAATAATTTTAACAGGAACAGGGAGCGCTGGCCCAAACAACAGTACAATAGAAATATGGCAGCCAATAATAGACAAAACCACCCACGAAATCAATATAACCACCGCGATAAAAGATATTTCGGTAATGCTGCACCAAATAACAGTAGTCGCTACCAGAATAATCTGCGAGCAAATAATAATAATACCTATAATCAAAGAAGAAATGTAAACTACTTCGAATCGGGGGAATATCAAGCCCCCCAACCAGAGGAAGAAACAACACGGTTGGGGGCTGCGACGAATTCAAGCCAAGAATACATTGCCTAAACCTATCCTTAACAAACTTTATTAAAGCGTATGTCGACATGTGCGGGTCAGTATGTACTCTGATTGTAGACACAGGGGCAGAAATATCCATATTCAAGAGGGGAAAAATTAATAAAGACCAACTTTACTATCCTAAAAACACTTGTATTATCCAAGGGGTTACGGATACTAAGAGGCAGTCGATTGGGGCAACATACACAAAATTACATTTTAACGACCAGTTTGCGGTCGAACATTTATTCCAGATAGTAGAAGATGATTTCTCGCTCGGGGCTGATGCAATTTTAGGACTAGATTTCCTAACAAAATTCAAGACCACTATCGATTATGATACGTGGACCCTTACATTAAACACACCTGAAAGTTCGGCAGAGATCCCAATACTGAATGGTCCATCCGAAAATTCTATTATCATACCACCCCGATGTGAAATAATAAGAAAGTTCAAGGTTAAAAAACAAGAAGGTGCCAATGATATGGTAATCATTGGACAAGAAATCCACCCAGGCATATTCATTGCAGGATCAGTAACTTCACAAAATTACCCACTAGTCAGGATACTAAACACTACAAACAAAACCACCACACTACAACATTCCGACATAATAACACAACCACTCTCAGACTTTAACGTCATTAATACAGACACAATAAAATCAAAAAGAACAGAACAAGTTATCTCCAAATTAAACTTAAACAGCATTCCAAACTACGCCAAACTTCAATTCGAAGAATTATGCCGAGAATATGAAGACATATTTGCGTTAGAAAGTGAACCTCTAACAACCAATAACTTCTACAAACAAAATATAGAACTAACTGATAATAGAGCAGTATACACAAAAAACTACCGAATACCAGAAGCACACAAAACCGAGATTAATAGGCAGGTAGACAAAATGCTAGTAGACGGAATAATAGAGAACTCTGTTTCTCATTTTAATTCTCCAATACTACTAGTACCCAAAAAATCCAACAACCAAAATAAAAAATGGCGTTTAGTAGTTGATTTTAGGAATCTTAATAAAAAAGTTCTGGCAGATAAATTTCCCTTACCGCGTATAGAAGAGATACTCGACCAAATGGGCCGAGCCAAATACTTCTCTACACTTGACCTTATGTCCGGATTCCACCAAATACCATTAGAGGAATCTTCTAGAAAGTTCACAGCTTTTTCAACTAACCGAGGTCACTACCAGTATACACGACTTCCTTTCGGACTTAATATAAGTCCAAATAGTTTCCAAAGGATGATGACCATCGCCATGACGGGTCTACCACCGGAAATAGCCTTTCTGTACATTGACGACATCATAGTCGTCGGATGTTCACAGTCACACCATATAAAAAACTTGCAAACAGTATTTAACAGATTACGAGAGCGTAATCTCAAATTAAATCCTGAAAAATGCAAATTTTTCCAAACCGAAGTCACCTATCTTGGACATCGAATATCAGCACAAGGCATAAGCCCAGACAGTTCAAAATACGAGGTAGTTAAAAATTATCCTATCCCAAAAAACGCCGACGAAGTCAGACGATTCGTAGCATTCTGTAATTATTACCGCCGTTTCATCCCCAACTTTGCAGAAATAGCACTACCGTTAAACAAACTACTCCGGAAAAACACAAAATTTGAATGGGCAGAAATCCAACAAAAATCTTTCGATGCTCTCAAATCAAGTTTGATATCCCCAATAATACTGCAGCACCCTGATTTCAAAACCCAATTCATCATTTCCACAGACGCCTCGAATGCTGCATGTGGAGCAATCTTATCACAAAGTGTCGACGGAACAGAACACCCAATCGCATACGCTAGTAAAACATTTACTGCCGGAGAAAAAAATAAGTCAGTAATTGAAAAGGAACTCGCAGCAATACATTGGGCAATTATACATTTTAAGCCTTATGTTTATGGCAGAAAATTCACAATAAGAACAGACCATCGACCCTTAACATATCTTTTTGGCATGAAAAACCCATCATCTAAACTAACACGAATGAGGTTAGATTTAGAGGAATTCGATTTCGAAGTCAAATACATTAAAGGAAAAGGAAATAACGGACCCGACGCGTTATCAAGAATACAACTTGACATTAATGATTTGAAGGAAATCAATGTCCGACGCGTCCAAACCCGAGCAATGAAAAAACAAAAAGAACAAAACATAATGTCCGATGAAATGAAAAATACTCCTATAGTCCCGCAGCCTGATCAACTGCGCGTTTGGGAGATACCATCTCCAACAAAGATAGCCAAATTACCTGAACTAAAAGTAAAAATTGAGAACTGCAGTAATAAAGAAACACAAATAGAAATAAATATAGTGCACAAGTATGAAATAAAATATAAGCGGTATATAAATATAAAAAACAACCAACCAGTAGAGCCCGCACTAGAGCAGGTACTCGAAGTATTGGATAATGATATATATAAACAATTTCAGACCAAGACTCTGAAACTTTCTGCAGAAAGCGAGATATTTAAAATAATTAATTTAACCGCATTTAAAATCCTAGGAAACAAAGTATTAAAAAATATAAACGTTAAAATTTTCAAACCGCAACGGTACATATCAGAAACAACGAAAATAAACGAAATCCTACATAACTATCACTCCACACCTACAGGAGGACATCTGGGTCAATCAAGACTGTATAAAAAGCTGAAGGAAATGTACAAATGGAAGAAAATGAGGAAAACAATAGCAAAATATATAAACAGATGCGAGCTTTGTGCGAAAAATAAGCACCAAAAGCATAATAAAGAGCATATGGAAATAACTACAACACCAACAAAAGTTTTCGACATTGTATCCATTGACACAGTCGGTCCATTTACAAAAACCACCAACGATAACAGATACGCAGTAACAATGCAATGCGATCTAAGCAAGTATATAGTAATAATACCCACAAAGGACAAGGAAGCAAATTCCATAGCAAGAGCCATAGTGAATGGGTTCATACTAACATACGGACCTATGAGCAAAATTAAAACTGATCTAGGAACGGAATACAAAAACCAGGTTTTTGCGGAAGTATGTAATATACTGAAAATAAAATCACTGTTCGCGACCGCCGCACATCCCGAAACGATCGGAGCACTAGAAAGAAACCACAAGTGCCTAAATGAATATCTCAGATGTTTTGTTAATGACAATAGAGACGATTGGGATACATGGATTCCATATTACGCATTCTGCTACAACACCACACCAAACACCGTACATGGCTACACACCATTCGAACTCATATTTGCCAAAAATATAGACCTACCTTCAGAACTCACAATTGATAGACCAGATCCCGTGTATAATTATGACCTGTATAGTAAAGAGATGAAATACAGACTTCAACAAGCCATAAGTAAGGCAAAACAATACCTCCAGGCATCTAAAGTGCGAAGAAAGCAAGTCAAGGATGCTAATTGCAAACCAATATCAATCAAAGTAGGCGACAAAGTACTAATGACAGTACAAAATAGACGAAAACTAGATCCTCTATACAACGGACCTTATATAATTAAATCAATAGACAACGTAAATTGCATTATCGAAGATATAAATAAGAACAAAATCAAAATACATAAGAATAGGCTAAGAAAGATAGAAAATTAAAAATTATGTACTATTATTCTAACTATCTCTAGCATGTTAAATTAGATTACACACCGGTGTAGACAAATAAGAATTATTGTAATCAACTAGATAAGTAAACGTAAACAATAAAGATCCCAATTACTAATGCCATTGAGCAATTAAGAGCTATAATAATAAACTATATATAAGTAGGTATATGTAAATACGACTAGGAATTAAGACTCATTATAATCAGCTACATACAAAAACATACCATATGAACTATTAGTATACATAAGCGATAAAATGCTGCATTGCGGCGAGCAAACAATTAAGGTTTAACGTAAACAAACTATAAAAAAAAAAAAAAAAAAAAAAAAAAAAAAAAAAAAAAAAAAAATTTATGTAAACACAAATTTTTTTTTTCCTAAGGGGGAAAGGTGTGATATACATTTAATACCATAAATACAAACAACACTAAAAAGCTGTAAACACAAATTTCACAACAAATGTAAAACGCTAAAATTAATCAGCACAAATTTATTACAACACCATTCATAATCGAAAATAATTGATGATAATAATGACATACATTTATTTGCAACAAGCAAGCGATTGCACCACTGACCCAAACGATTCATCGTCAAGGGGGTTTCACGCGTAAATGCATGTCATCATAATTTTATGCACATTGCTTACTCGCCCAGCGTCAGCATTTAGAATAGTAAGAATAGGGTACCATAGGTTACTAATTATGTATATATAGGCTAAGAACGATCAATAAATTGGATTCATTCAGTTCTCTTGATTTATCGAGAAAGTTACAAACCGTCGTGTATTATTCCACATAGGAGTACTAAGCTGTACAGCTGCTCCTACTATTCATACCCCCATTTTATCTCGGAGTCTGAGCTGTTAATAGCCGCTCCAGTGGAGTCAAAGTCACACGACTGCTCCCAGGTTTTTCTTTAAAAATTAAAAGATACTACACAGTTCAAGGTTCGCTTCAACTCTGGCTCTGGAATCCACACCACTTCCCTCTCTTCCTCGCGCTATCTCGGGCCTCCGTATTGCCAGGTCGGAATTCGCTGCAGTAGGGGAATGTTGCGCCATCTCTTAGTTTTTTTTGGGTACCTCATGAATGACCCTGAAAATGAAAATTATTCCATTTTAAAAATCCCATTCAAAATTCAAAATGCATTTAGAAATGCATTCCCATATTATAACAAAATGCAATTTAGCATTAATTGCATTTTGTTATCAGACACACATTCCACTCACACGATATGCACACTTACCTACATCCAGTGTCTTCTGATTTTTTTTCCGCATGTACACTGTACATACATTCATACAATTATGACGATTATTCGCGCCCTCTTAAAATTAATATTTCAAGACGGGCGCACAAGTGCATATCATATTACAGTTTTGCATAGATGCATATAGTTTGTATCAAAAACTTTTGTATTTTCTCATGTACGTTTTTTCATCGTCGTGAGAAAGCAATAAAACAAAAAAATCTTTCTGAAGTTTTCGTGGGTACCTGGGTGCAAGATCGCCAAACCTCGAGGAGTCGTTCTTAAAACCTTTAAGAAGATAGTCCGGGAGTAAATTTGATTTTTGTTTTCATCCGTTAAAATTTGTGAAAGTTGTGTTAAATCTATTCGTATAATTTATATAAAGAAATCTACCTATTATCAGAAATTTGTGAAAGAATCTACCTATTATCAGAAATTTGTGAAATTTGTGTTAAATCAATCTTGTATCGCCAAGAAAATCTTCAATAAATTCGTTCTGTCAGATCTATATTTTTCTTTACTCAATATAATCAGAACATGTCAAGATTCGCAAAACAGTTGTGTACTCTCTTCTTAGAGCATGGTACACACAAGATATAACATTTTGGTGGCTGCGGTGTACCTACTCAAACACAAAAAATGAGTGCCAATCAATAATAAAATAAAAAAAAATAAAAATAAAAAAATGCCTTAATATCCGTAATAAAAAAAAAAAAAAACCCGGGCAGCCTAAAAAGGGTGCTTCGAGGATAATAATAATTTCTTAATTGGCACCTAATTGCCACACCGGTGGACCTTTGCGAGGCCTCATCCCTGCCTCAACAAGATGATTCCCAGAAGGAAGACATCTAGAAATCGTTGTCCAGTACGCGCGACGTATCACCATCATCCATATTAAGCGCTTTCAACAACATCAGGAAGTCATCAACCTGGATGCCCAAAAAATCCAAAACCAACAGCACTCGAAATATTTCCCATCAATTTCAACAACTTCATCAATCATCAACCAACCAACCAACCCAAAAACTTGGACTTATTAATTCAGAACCTTAGTGGATATAATAAGGTAGCCGTAAAAACCTTTAAAATTTTTTAGTACTTATTCATTGCAGATTTTTATAAGTTATTAATATAACAAAATTTACAACGCATACACTTTCATATTTAAAATAACAAGTAAAAGTGTAGGAAATAAATTTACGTGAAAATAATTTGTTCATATTTAATGTTAAAGGCATTACATATTTTATATTTGGATTGAATTCGTGCAATTTCTATTTACGATCACACTGTTCGTCACATATACGGTTTTTGGCATTATAAAACCATTTTAGTGATTTTGTTTTGTTTATTAACTGATATATAAATTGCTTTCCTATTGCCCACTCCCAAAATTTATTTTATTTTTATTAACTAAATTACTAGTGGTGAGAAATAGTGAAATACGCTCTTCCGTGAAGCGAGCTCTGAGGCAAGACCTCGTGAGCTTGTTGGTCAGAGGACTTTGTAAAAGATCAATAATCGATCACTTGCGAGATTTTTTTTTTTTTACTTAATTATCTACAAATAAAGATAACTTACTCCTTTTTTTTTATTGTTGGAAGCCTTTCTATATTTTGATAATACGTACTTTTAATTGAGATTAGAATCCCATTTTGTTTTCTTCCGGCGGCTACAATATACGTGTGTATATACAATTCAAACAAGTAAAAAAGCTAGAATTGGTCTAAGATCAATTCTTATGATACCCTAGATGAATGCTCGTATTAAATTTCGTATGGTCACCGATCTATTCAAGTTTGATTATGAAGTTGTTTTTCGCATATATTTCTAGAACAGTTTGTCACACAGAAAAAATGATCATAACCGATTTTATAGGATTTCGTATTCTGCAGAAGTTTTTAGTACAATAAAAATGTCTTGGACTGATCGTTTTCAAAGTATACGTAAAAAACCGAAATTTTTATATGGCAACATCAAGAAGGAGTTGCCCGATTTAGTCCATTTTTGACATTTTATTTGCTAATGTAGTAAAAACATTATGTACGAAATTGCAGCTCTTTACGTCGACGCCTTCTCAAGCAGTGTCCAAATATATAGCGAAAAACGAAATTTTTATATGGCAACCCCACGAAGGAGTTGCCCGATTTGACTCATTTTCGTACTTAATTTTACTTTTTTTTTAAAAGTCCGTGCAGAAAATTTCGGCTCTCTAAGTATACGCGTTCTCGAGTTATCGTGCGCATGGACGGACGGACGGACGGACATGCGAAAATCAAAATAACTTTTAATATTATGAATGGGTATACAATACATTTTGCTCTACCATGATTATTTCGAGGTGTTACAAATGGAATGACGAACTTAGTATACCCGTATGATTTCATCTAGGGTATAAAAACAAACCATAAATAATTTCAATGCAATTTAAGCGCATACATACCTTTTCCGCACAGAGAATTTAATTTTTAATTTCACAAATTAATTCATCGTTTTACTCCATAAGAGTTATATGCAACCCCAGAGTTGATTTTTATTCTACTTGAAATCAAGTTTTTTTGAATTTATTCACACATTTTGCTTTTTATTGTGGTTCATAATTTTATTTGCTGTACTCTACTCAAGTTTTACGCCCCACATAATATAACAACATGACAGAGGAAAACAAATCTTTCGATGAGCTTTGCTTGTCGCACGTCCCAAAAATGGCAGATTATCACAGAGCGAATAAAAGTACAAGGACTTCAGATTTTACTTCTGAAAAACTCCAAAATTTGGAAGATGTATGGGATTCATTTGAAAAAACGGAAACCCTGATTCAAGATCAGTAGTTGCGCTATGGCGTCACCAGGCCACCCTTTTTAGCTTCCAGGAATTCGCCACAGAAGGCGGTACCGTCACTAGGCGGTTTGAGTCCATGATAAATGGAGTTTTGTGTCTTTACTGCATTGGTTTGTGTCTTGGATGCACCATTGAGCCTTGAATGCGCCCTAGCGGGATTAACCGGTACTACCAGCATGCTCAGGGATGTGTCATTTGGTCATGACTGCGCTCTAGCGGCATTAGCCTGTACTACCAGCATGTTCCGGTACTACGATTTTCTTAGAGAGATATGTGGTGCACCTAAATGTAGGCTTTTTTATTATGATTTTTCTTGAGTGCTTATATATAGGCTTTTGGTTTTGAACTAATATTACTAATAATTACAGTTAATAGTAGGAAATTTTTGTTCATGCCAATTGATTCTAGATGGGTGGTAGTAAAGATAGGGAGGGGGGTAATGAAATTTTCATCAGAAATCCTCTACGGGCTTTAGTTTTCGAGATATTAGCGACATTTGTTCAAACAATTAGCTAATTGGCAATTATATAATTACTAATTGGCAATTAGCAGCTTGGTTGGTCATTAGCTAATTGGAAATTAGTAATGTGGTGTGATGCGTAACTCTAATTAGCAGGGAAGTTGTAGATATCAGCATCATTCGAATTTCACAACATGACATCACCATGAACATATTCTAGAAGATGTCAGTGAGGGCTCTGCGTGTCAAACATTAAATGTTGCGCCTAGGCTGTTTTTTTTCTCTATTAGCGGGGAAGTTGTAAATATGACATATGATGTCATCATAGTCTAGCCGTTTTCAAATCCTGCACTTAAATAAGTTTTTTAACAGGGAAGTTGTAGATATCTGCAACATTCGAATTTCACAACATGACACGAACTTGACTTGATGTTTTCGCAGCAAATTAATATAATTGTATTTAGGGGGTGCTTGTATTGAAAAGTTACAGTTGCTATTTCGAGTGCAAACACCATTTCTTGAGTAAGGTTCCCTAGCGGCATTCGACGGTACTTCATATTTTATTCACCTCGAGGGAAAGTAAGGTTCCTTAGCGGCATTAGCAGGTACTACCACCCTCTTTTCTTGTTTGACGATTTATTAGTGGGGAAGTTGAAGATATCAGAATGACGTCATCTTGGTTATGCTGTTTCCAAGTGCTGCGCCTAAATAAGTTTGCTCTTTCGAGTGCAAACACCATTTCTTGAGCAAGATCCCCTGGTGGCACTAGCCGGTACTACATATGTTGTTCATCTCGGACTTGGGGATACGAGATCACTTTTACCACTCTCCAGCATAGGGAAATAGCATAGGATTTCGATTTTGTTTCTGAAGTTCGCTTATTTTTAATCTCAGACTCGAGCCTCTAAGTTGACATCAACGTTTTTTCATCTCGAGTTTTGGGGATGCGAGATCACTTTCAGTAGTCTGCAGCATAGGTTTTCGATTTTGTTTCTAGCGTTCACTTATTTTTCATCTGGGAGATCGTAGCTCTGAGCATTTGTGAAGGGGTGGGAAGCTTTATTGGTGGAGGTTGCTGGTCATGTTTGATCTGGTCTTGGAGGCTACAATCCTGTGGTATGTTTGGCTGGGCTACTTGGTGGCTGAGGAAACGTTACCTAAGGCGTGGATGGATGTGTGCAGCTGTGTATTTATGTGGATAAAAAATGTTGTGAAATTCCCTAAATGAATTAGTGTAATTAGTATAAGTAATAATTCAAGTTAACCCTAGAATATTTTTGTTTATACCAATAGATTCTAGAAGGTGTCAGTGGGGGTCTTAGTTATAGGGGTGGAAAAATTTTTTATCAGAAATACTCTACGGGCTATGGTTCGAGATATTATCGATCTTACATTCTCAGGTGTAATTAACATTAGTAGCTAAAAAAAAAAAGCAACAACAACTATAACCTAAATAGTGGATTAAGGATTTGATGATATTAATCTGTTGGTGTCTTTCATAAACAAGATTGCACCATATGATCATATATCTAAAAAATAGATCAGGCAAATATATGTAGACATGTTCACTTAGATAAGTAATCGAAATTAGTAAATGTGTAATTTTGCTCTTCAGGTGGAATGCTTCTGATTGTATTCCTTACACAAGCATAGGTTTTCGATTTTGTTTCTATTGAGTCTTGACTGGCTTATGCCTTGGATGGGTCTTTTGGTCTTGACTGCTCCCTAGCGTCAGTAGCCAGTACTACCAGCATGCTCCGGTACTACGGTTTTCTTGGATGTGGCATTTGGTCTTGACTTCACCCTAACGAATTTAGCCGATACTACCATCATGCTCCGGTACTACGGCTTTGTTGGATGTGTGGTGCACCTAAATGTCGGCTTGTTCTTTTTATTACGATTCTGTATCAGAGATCCTCTATGGGCTCGCCATATCTTGAGTAACGTTACCTAGCGGCATAAGTCGGAACTACCAGCATGCCTTGGTTTTGCTGTTTTCTTTTATTAGTCGGGAAGTGCTAGATATCAGCATGGCGTCATCTTGGTTTTGCTGTTTTCAAGTGCTGTTGTAGATATCAGCATCAATCGAATTTCACAAAAATGAAAATCCGTCTCATTTAACGTAAGCTTTATCTCCACTCTTCTTTAAGATTTTCTCTACGAGATGTAGGTCTGGGTGTTTAACTTTCAGCAGCTCCAATTCGTAAAAGCCTCCTGTAATTGGATTTCCTTGATAATCTTCCAGCCGATATGTGATGGGGTTTGTGTTTTGAACATTAATAATTTTAAAAATCTCAGATGTCCAGTTTTGGTGTATAGCCTATCTCAAATATATGTTGTATTTGCTGATGCATACAAAATTTCCAACTTTATGCTTTGCAGGAACAACAATTTTTATATGATTGTATGCAGTTGAAAGCAGTTGTTTCTCATTAGAGATGTTGATATCACGGGGTCTCATTTTTGTAGTTCGATGTATTCTTGAGTAGTATTCAGTGAGCAGTTTCTTTACCATACCAATCCACTGATAAGTTCCATTAAAACTGAATACCTTCCACATCATATCCTTCAGAGTTCGGTTAAATCGTTCCACTATTGATGCTTTGAGGAAACTGTACGTAGAGTAATGATTAATTGCATGCTTCAGCATTAGATTTTTATAGAGGCTGTTGTAGAATTCGTTCCCATCATCAGTCTGCAGGTTTTTAGGTATTCGTCCTTTGCTTAATATAGATTGCAAGGCATTTCTTACTTCTACACCAGTTTTTCTTTTAATTGGAATTGCCCGTGCGTATTTGGAGAAGGTATCAATTACTGTCAGCAGATAGCGGTAACCCTTGTTCACATAGCTGTGGGGATCCATTTCAACCAAGTCTGCCTGCCACAAGTCATCTAGTCCTTTGATGATCACACGACGCCATTCGAAATTTTTTCTCGCTGGTTTATGCAGCTCATTTACCACTTGTCTCTCACTCATCGTAATTATAAATGAAACAGATTTCTCAAAAGTTTTTACTCATATACACCATCTTTTGGTGTCAAGTTTTTCTTATTTATTACTGAAGTGAATAGATAGTTTTCAATCTTCGCGATTTCATCAATGATATAATATTTGCCACATCGATATTTTTAGTTTTTCTTATTTCTTCCACACTTATTTTAATTTTCTTGTCAACATAGTCTTTGGTAGTGGCATCATCATTTTCAAGGGGTTCACCAAGTCGTTTTATACACTTTGAATTTAGATCGTAGTCTCCTTTTATCATTAAATTAAATCTAATACCCCGCTCTCCTTGTTCACCAGCTGGACCCTGAGCTCCTTTCTTACCAGCTGCTCCTTGAATTCCTTGTTTACCGGCTGGTTCCTGAGCTCCAGTTGGTCCACGTTCACCTGTTTTCCCAAGATATCCCCGCTTAGAGAAACGTCCAAACTTGTCAACGCTCATCTGTAGATTGCGTAGAAATATGGCAATGGAGTAGTATTTAAACTATAATATTTGCTTCTCGCAACTCCTCCAGTATAGATACAATTTCATTGTTGTGACTGGTGTTTCCAGCCTGCTTTGATGCCATTAGAAGGTGCAGTCTATCCACTTATTCTTTCGGATCATCCCAGTAAATGTGATCAATGTTTTCTTTAGACAGACACATTAGTCGCATGCCCTTATGCTGTATAAGTTTAATGATTATAGCTTTATACTTAGCCGCTCTAGTACCCTTAATTTTTCCATCTTCACCATAGTCACGTTTATATGCATTGGTATCTCTCAAAATATACCCATAATTAGTTAAATCCTCTTTATTATATAGACTTTGTACAGGATCTTTCATAAATAGCAGTTCACATAACCCGAAAAGTTGTTTTATAACTCTTCCCCTTGATAACAATATTTCCTACATCATCAACATCAAACGTAGAATTACCGATTCTCCACGCGTTGTCATCATAGTAAACTCCATAGGTTGTATCAATTTTAGGGCTACTATCAGTGAATAGCTTTAAATAGTTTGAAACTATGTATCCTGACGTATCGGGGGAGGTGACAGGAGACCTTCCTGTCAATGTTCTTGAATGTTTGGGTGTTGCGAATTCTCCCTCAGATGTTAAGGAATAATCTCCGTAATTTATAATTGTGCTACTAGCCTCCATTTTCACATATTTTCGTTTTGGAGGGGTAAAAGGTTCCACAACCTCATTGGCTTCTTCTTTTACTTCTTCTTCTTCTTCTTATTCTTCTTCTTTAAATCTTTTGTCTCAAACCTTGCTATATCCTGCGGCTCGTATTTGAGTGTTCTAACAAACTCTTTTAAGGGTCTAGTGATTGGCATAAAGGTTTCTACAAGTTGAGCTTCTGCTTCAACCTTTCCCATCCTTAGGGCTTTTAATTTCCTTCGCAGTACATTCCTAGTCTTGATAAATTTTTTTTAATAGATATTCATTCATCTTCGTTATTAACTGAATAGCAGCTTTCCAAACAGCTCTGATAATAGCTGAACAGCTTTTCAAACAGCTCCGATAACAGATTAACAGCTTTCCAAACAGCTCTGATAACAGCTAAACAGCTTTTCCACAGCTCTGATAATAGCTTAACCGCTTTCCAAACAGCCCTGATAACAGCTTAACAGCTTTCCAAACAGCTCTGACAATAGCTTAACAGCTTTTCAAACAGCTCTGATAACAGCTTAACAGCTTTTGAACGGCTCTGATAACAGCTTAACAGCTTTCCAAACAGCTCTGATAACAGATTAACAGCTTATCAAACAGCTCTGGTAATAGCTTAACAGCTTTTACACAGCTCTGATAACAGCTCTGATAACAGCTTAACAGCTTTTAAAATAGGTCTGATAACAGGTGAAAAGCTTTTCAAACAAGTCTGATAACAGGTGAACAGCTTTAGTCTACTCAGCAGGTCCACAGGATTCGGTGTGCTTTCAGCTGAGTTACAAATTCGAGCTATGAATATTTCGCCTGCTTCAGCCTTTTATAGTACAACGAAGGTATCAAATCCTTTACGGTAGCGCCCCTTGTTTAATGAGCTATCCTTATCAATCATTAAGAAACCACATTTACCCTTCCAGCACTCAGCACAAGCTCTTCGAAATGTATCGAACTTAATTTCTGTATTCACATAATCAATATAGATATGTTTCAAATTCAAGTCATCGTGTTTGAACAAGATGTTTAAATTAGCATTGTAACGTATTAAGTACTTTGGTATATGCGTATAGTTCTGACAGAGATAGAAGCTGTCTATATCTTCGTGACGACCCATGCAAAAGGAGGATCCCACATTATTTTGCATTTCACATGCTACATCATCGAAAATAAACACTGAATGTGATTTGGCTTCATCTGGAGGTAGAACGTCGCAGTTGTTTGAGAATGTGTAATACCCCCGTCCTGATATGGGAGTAATCAGTCGCTTCAAGTATACATACTTTGGTTGATGTAAAGATTTTGAATATATGTAAATATTTTCATATCTCAGACCATTGAGATGTTCCAGCAAACTTATCATAACATTAGTTTTTCTACAATTGGATGGTCCAACAATGATGCTCCTTATACTATTAGGCAATTGGGGAGCTTGCTAATTTTTCACCTTCATAACAGCTACATCAGCATTTCGAACAGGAAAAGCTTGTTGTTGTTTAATGAACCGCATATTGAAGACTAATGGGATTCCTATAAGTACACCTGTTTATATTACATTTCAACAGTACCATCGGAGCCTTATAAGATGTCGGATCACAAATCGAAACGCTTCAGAAAATCTTTGAAAGGGGGCTATTAAATTCAATCATCAACGAATTACCTGTAGATTTACATCTACCGGGATACCAGCACTGTGGACCAGGAACAAAGTTACAACAAAGATTGGCGAGAGGAGATCCGGGCATTAAAACACTGGATGCAGCCTGCAAGGAATATGATGTAGCATACTCGCGACGTAAAGATACAAGTGATCGACATATAGCTGATAAAATATTAGCTGAAAAAGCCTGGCAGCGTGCAAAATCTACGGACGGAAATTTGAGTGAACGTGCCAACGCCTGGCTTATAACAAACGCAATGAAAGCTAAAATTAAGCTAGGTATGGCTCCTAAGGCTAAAAATAAACGCCAACCCACATTCCGAGAAGCAGTACGAAATGCACGTAATATTTTAAAAATAAAAAAACCGAAAGACTTGATGGCAGCTACAAAAATAGCTCTTAGTAAAGCTAAAAATATTGTGAAAAGAAAGAAGAAATCAATTAAAACTCCTCGAGTGATACCCGTACCAAATTGTGACAGTTCATTGTGAACCGCCATGTCAATAACACTTACTCTCACGGGAAATTCATCTCTACTCACTGCTGAGTACTTTCCTCCGCTGGAACTAGCAGCGAATTATTTTTGTGGATTAATTGATTTTCAAACATACAAGTCTATACCAAATATTGATGTGAGCAATAATCTGGTTCATGTAGGGAATGAGGTTGTTGAGATACCTGTTGGATCCTATGAGAGTGATGATATAGCAAAATGTGTACAAGGATACTTGGATAAAGAAGGCAGAAGGATAAAGGTTGCGATAAAGGCTAACAATAATACATTGAAGAGTGAAGTTAAGGCAACTGAAGAAATATATTTTGAAAAACATAGATTCATAGCTCCTCTGCTAGGATTCAGTGAAAGATACTTATCCGCTAATATAGTACATACATCAGAGTTGCCGGTAACCATCATTAAAGTAAATACTATACGCATCGATTTTAATATTATATCAGGATCATTCTTCAATAATACACAAGTACACACTCTCCACGGGTTTTCACCGAACGTGGGGCCTGGGTATAAAATAGTTGAAGTACTCAAAAATGTAATCTGTTTGGCTGTGAACACCAAACGTATTAGTTCTCTAACATTGAAGCTCCTTGACCAAGACGGTGAGTTAATCTACTTCAGAGGAGAGACTGTAACCATTAGGTTACATTTGAAGCCAGAGCATGTTGATATACAATAATGATAAATACGAGTTCGGAGCAAACAAGATCATTAGACAGAGGACAACCTTGAAACGGTCAAGACCTACATTAACACCTCCAAATATATCATATTTACAATCGATAGGCTTAACGCTGAAACTTTGAATAAAGGAATACTAGATATTGCACCAGACGCTCGCTTTGATAACAGTGTTACTAAATTTGAACATCACTGCTATTCACCATTTCTAACATCATTTAAAAACAGTGATGAAATCCGTATCTCTGTACAACATCAGGACTTGAATCTTCTACCCAGCAGGAGTTTTCTTTACATTGAGAGGTCGCTAACAAAGCTGGATGGAACCGTTTCAGCAAGCGCACAATTGGCTAACAACGATCTAACATTTCTTTTTGAGGAAATACGCTATGAATTGAATGCAGTGGAAATCGATCGTACAAGAAATCTTGGGATTGCAACAACATTAAAAAGCTACGTATTACTAAATGCAAATGTAAGCGGGATACTACTCAACGGTAGTTGGTCACCAGATTCATCCGTTATACCAGCCAATGGACTGTGTAAGTATTGTGTATCTCTGAATTATTTATTGGGATTGGCTGAAGATTACAAGAAAATTCTTATAAATTCCAAACATGAGCTCATATTGATCCGGAGCAGGACAGATGCTAATGCCATTATATCACCCACAGATGAGGTGAAAATTGAAATTACCAAAGTTCAATGGAGCATTTCGCATCGTACAATATCCGATGATGAAAAGCTGAAACTATTTATAATTATTGGGAGAGGTCACCCGATACAAATATCATTCCGCAGCTGGGACATATATGAGTATCCAGTACTAGCGGAATCCACGCATCAAACCTGGTTAGTTAAGACTTCCTCTCAACTGAAGAAACCTCAATTTATCATCTTAGCATTACAAACGAACCGAAGGAACGATAAAACCAAAGATGCTAGCAAATTTGATCACTGCCAACTCACCGATGTTACAGTTCATTTGAACTCAGAATCATATCCCTATGATGATTTGAATTTGAAATTTGCTTTGAATAGGTACGCATTGCTGTATGAGATGTATATAAAGTTTACACAATCATACTATGGTCATCAGTATCAGCCGTTCCTCACATGGGAGAAGTTCAAAACCGATGCGCCGATTGCTGTCATTGATTGCTCACATCAACATGAAACATTAAAAACTGGACCCGTTGATATAAGGCTAGAATTCAAGACATCTGAAAATATACCGCTTAATACAACAGCATATTGCCTGCTTCTACACGATCGAATAGTGGAATACAGTCCGCTGACAAGTGAAGTTAGAAAGTTAAATTAAGAAGATGGGTGTCATCGTAGACGTCCAAGGATTCAAAACAAATCGCAATGAATTCATCACTAAAGAATTGGCAATTTTAAACAATGAAAACCAGATGCAGCACTTTATATTTCAACCACCGTTCAGATACAACGATTTGATTTCAGCAAAACAGAGGCAAGTAAAATGGCTTCAACAAAATTTTCATGGATTCCGCTGGGATGATGGCTACATACCATATCACAAGCTATACACTGTAGTTAAACCACTGCTTCGAAACAAAACCATATATGTAAAGGGAGCTGAAAAAGTTCATTGGATGCAGAAGATAGTTGGAGAGGGTGAAATCGTTATCAATGTTGAAGATGAATACAACTGTGAAGAACTAATAGAGATTAACACAAATGCACCATCTTGCCAAGTTCATATTGGACAATGTGCTATAAGATATACTTTTGTAATAAGAAATTTTATTGGAAATAAAAACAAATCTTTATAAAACACAGGAATTTCTAGAATCTGTTCATGGTGATGTTATGTTGTGAAATTCGAATGATGCTGATATCTACAACTCCCCTGCTAATGAGAATTACGCATCACACCACACTACTAAAAGCCAATTAGCTAATGACCAACCAAGATGCTAATTGCCAATTAGATAATTGCCAATTAGTAATTATATAATTGCCAATTAGTTAATTATTGGAACAAATGTCGCTAATATCTCGAAAACTAAAGCCCGTAGAGGATTTCTGATGAAAATTTCGTTCCCCTCCCACTATTCACCGCCAAGAATCCATTTCCATGAGCAAAAATAACTTGAATTATTAATACACTAATATCTCGAAAACCAGAGCCCGTAGAGGATTTGTGATGAAAATTGCATTACCCCCTCCCTATCTTTATTACCACCCATCTAGGATCCATTGGCATGCACAAAAATTTCCTACTATTAACTTTAATTATTAGTAATATTAGTTCAAAACCAAAAGCCTATATTTAGGCGCTCAAGAAAAATCATAATAAAAAAGCCTACATTTAGGTGCACCACATATCTCTCTAAGAAAATCGTAGTACCGGAACATGCTGGTAGTACAGGCTAACGCCGCTAGAGCGCAGTCAAGACCAAATGACACATCCCTGAGAATGCTGATAGTACCGGTTAATCCCGCTAGGGCGCAGTCAAGGCTCAATGGTGCATCCAAGACACGGTGTATTCACGAAACAAACCAATACAGAGAAGACTCAAACTACCTAGCGACGGTGTCGCCACCTGTGGCGAACTCCTGGAAGCCAAAAGGGGTTGCCTAGTGACGCCTTAGCGTAACTACTAAAGTCATGAAGATTTTACTGAAACTCATAATTATTTTAAGCAGTCATCTTATGACAAAACGGAGGACTGGTACAATCTTACAATGGCAACTCTGTCTGATAGGTCGAAATCCATATCAGTCCACACATAGTGCAAAAATAAACTGTTTTACGTCCCACTTCCAAAAACTTCTCAAAAAGCAACTGCATCTGATAACCTAGACAGCACAGACACAGATCAATCAAATGCAGTACGGTTTCGGCTGCAAAAAGATAGACGAAAAACATTATCCCATATTATTCAATCTATAGATAATAATTCACTTGCAACTGCAACCCAGGCATACTTAACCCAAAAATTAAACTCGTTGCACAAATATTGGGACGATTGTGAAGAAACATATATCGAAATAGTCTTGAGTGTTGTTCCAAGCAACAAAGATAACGAATACTTTGTGAATGATGTTTACATAAACATGGAAACAACATTCTCAGACATTGTAATTGCGCTGCAAGAACAGTTGGAACCGAGTTTCCAAAACATAACGAATACTACAAATAATTCCACAGAACATCACCACAATGCCTCTTTCAGAGACCAACTAAATTTTTTCCTATCTGACGCGAGAACATTAATTCCCAATTTCAATGGAAATCCGAAAGATCTTCACAAATTCATTTCAAGCTGTGATGATTCATACACAGCAGCAACAACGGCAAGCAAAAAGCACTCCCTCCTTAGCGTAATAAGGAGTACATTAACTGGAGATGCATATGATATTTTCAGGTACAATCAAGTTGAAGATTGGCCTACCTTAAAATCAATTTTAACTCAAACCTTTGAGGTAAAAATCCGAGACCTAGGCTACAGTCTCAATTAAATAATTCTAAACAGAGAGTAGTGAAAGATTTCCTTAAGAGACTTAGCACAATTCTATCCAAACTAAATGAGGCAACGCACTCATATACAAGTGATAAAATTCTTTAAAAATCTCTTTTAAAAGATAATGAGTGTCAAGCATTGAGAGCTATAGAGGACGGATTATCCAATCCACAACTCCAAGCTTTAGCGAAAGTGCATTCCAATAAACCCTTTTCTGCATTAAAATCACACATCTTGGAGCATGCATCACGCTTAGAGCAGAAATAACTTGTTTTCCAAGCATAAAATAAGATAAATCAAACTCCATTTGCGCAAGCAATAAATTCAAGTCTTCGCTGCTTGAAATGCAATAGACTGGGGCATGCTGCCTCAATTTGCCCAGTCATACAACGCCCCACGCAAAATTTTAACTCAGCCCCAAAACTAAACTCACAAATGCAACGTCCTCCATATTTTAAGAATGCGACATCTCCGTTACAGGTACCATCTTGTCCATATTGTCATAGGATGGGAAACACTATCAAAGAATGCCGGACAAATGATGCGAACAAATGACGTTCTGGCTACAATCAGGGAAATCAAAATAATTTCCAGAAGGTGAACAATACTCCACCAACAAACACGGCTGACAGACAGCCTCAAAATAGGAACTGGCAGCAGCCAGTATTCCTAGAGAACCAAGTTCCACCGAGATATACAAATGCAAATATCTTGGCAAGATCACCTTCTCCTAATAGGAAAAATAGTCGAACTTCATCGGCATCCAAGCAGGGAAACTGGATACACCGGGAGGTCAATTTCGGCAACCCCTCGCATATACAAACGACAGCGCAAGTCCATCGAAAGCCCGAAACAATATCGACACATTCAGAACAAAATTGATACGTATCCCCATCCAAGTAAATAAAAATTCTTTAACTCTTTCCTTGCCTGTTGACATCTGCTCTGCTGCAAAGCTTACGTTTTTAACTGATACTGGAGCAGAGATCAGCCTAATAAAACTCCATCCACTGAAACCAGATAGCATCTGCTACAGAGATGCTGTCTGCGATATAAACACATTACTTCTACAGAAGGACTCATTTTTGCTAAGTTAAACTTAAAATCTGAACATAATAACTCCATCCTACAACACCCATTTCAAATTGTGGGAAATAACTTCATCCTCTCATACGATGGCCTACTTAGTCAGGATTTTTTATCTCGATACAGAGCTAGTATCAATTATAAAAATAAATACGTTTCTTTAGAAATAAACGATTCAAATAAATCTTATCCGTATGAGCAATATTACTCCAATTATCCATATGTTTATTTGAAAAGAAAGCGAAGACCCAGAAAAGAGGCATCATACTTAAAGTTTGCTGTATACGGAGATAACATTCTCCAATAGTAAAAAATTACGAAAATTCTTCTCTATCAATTGCTTCGCAAAGCAATAATAATATATCTCCATACAATGTTTCACAAGAAGTGAAGCGAGAAAATAATGAAAATGTTTCTTCATCAACAGTTCCCAACAGAGTGGAACTCACTAATGAAAATAAAACTCCATCCGTAGCTTCAAAAGAAACGAAGCAAAAACGTAGAAGTATATCTCCATCTGCAGCCGCACAAAAGGCTGTGTCTAGTAAAATTCTACCTCCGTCATCAATAGATTCACAAAAAGTGTATTCCAAGACAGAATGAAAGAAGTCAAAGAATTTCAATAAAGTTTTATCTCCTTCAAATTATATCGAGTCGGAAATGTCGATTAACTCCTTCCAAATTCCACAAAAGTTGGAATCACATCTCCTTCCTTTTCAAAATCCGAAAGAATCGGATAAATTAAATTAGATTAAAATACCGGCTCGATCAGAATTCATCATTGAAATTTCAACTCCTTCTATTCAACATGAATCGGTTTGTTTCAAGAAGGAAATAAGGCCAGGTTTGTTTCTTGAAAATTCGATAGTGGAACCAGTCAACGGTATGGCAAAAGTCCTAATCCTCAGTACAAATGAGGAGGACGCCGATCTGGGCCCTTACGAGGTGAACCCAGCTTACCAAGACTTGGACGACTTTGTGGTCATCTGTACAGTCTCTGAAAGAGATCCAATTAAGGGCAGAATAAATAAACGGCAAAACTTTATCACATTGGATCACTGTAATTCAGAGGAATCTGAGAGTATTCTCAATATCTGTAGGGAATGCAACGATCTCTTCTTCATAACATGTGATATCGTTTCATGTACATATACGATTACCCACATGATCGAGTCCCTCCAAGACAAACCGCCCATATATACCAAGCCTTATATACTTCCTGAAGCAAGCCGAATTGCAATAAATAGGCAAATACAAGAAATGCTTGAGTCAGAAATCATCAGACCTTCCTGTAGTCCCTGGAATTCTTCACTTGTCCTGGTTCCTAAAAAACCAGATGAGAATGGTAACAAAAAGTGGCGAGTAGTGCTAGACTTTTGTCGTATTAACGACTTTACTATTGCGTATCCACTGCCAAATATCACTGATATATTAGAACAGTTGGGGAAGTCGAAATATTTTACCACACTCGACCTAGCCAGTGGATTTCACCAAATAAAAATAGACTCGAAGGACAGGGAGAAAACCGCCTTTAGCACACCCTATGGACACTACGAATATAATCGTATGAGATTTGGTTTAAAAGGTGCCCCTGCTACTTTTCCACGAGCCATGAACAATGTTTTATCTGGACTTCAAGGCATCTATTGCTTCGTATACAGGGACGGTATTGTAGTCCATGGATTCAATCTCAAAGATCATAATACGAGACTCACAGCAGTATTTAGCCCTCTCCGCAATTTCAATTTGAAACTTCAACCCGACAAGTGCCATTTCTTAAGGAACGAAATTATGTATTTAGGGCACATTATTACAGAAAATGGAGTCAAACCAGACCCTGCAAAAATAAAATCAGTTCAGTCCTATCCCAAACCCAAGAAGGAGAAAGACATCAAAGTTTTCCTTGGTTTCGTCGGCTACTATCGCCGCTTTGTACCAAATTTTTCGAAGATAGCCAAACCACTTACAAAGTCACGCCCTTCAAGTTCGACGCAATTTGCCATGAAGCAGTTTGCGAATTGAGGAATAAATTAATTTCAGCACCGATCCTATCATATCCCAATTTCGACAAAGAATTTTTTGTCACCTCCGATGCCAGTGACTACTCCATCGGAGTGGTTCTTTCACAAGTTGATGGCCAAGGAGATCATCCAATCGCCTACGTGAGCCGAGTTCTCAATGGTGTAGAGACTCGTTACTAAACAATTGAAAAAGAGACCTTAGCCATCGTTTTCGCAGTTGAGCAATTCAGACCATACGTATATGGCAGACAGTTTACAATTATAACTGACCATAAACCATTGGTATGGCTCATGAATCTGAAAGAACACTCCTCACGACTGAACAGATGGAGAATAGGTCTTGAGAAATATGACTACAAAATAGTCCATAAATAAGGTAAGCTCAACACAAATGCAGATTCTGTAGAGCAATTCTGGAAAATTCCGAACATTCTGCAGAACCAACCACCTTCGTAAATGTGGTAACTAGAAATCAGCCAAGAGCTAAGGCGAATATAAATACACCCAACACAACAGTAACTACTCCACGCCCAACTCCATCACCTGTAAACAATTCCTGACTCATAATAACTGAGACAAATTTTCCTCTTATTCTAACTAAGTATGCGAGTCCTAAATTTTTCTTCTTGCCAATGCAAGATACAGAACTTGAAAGAATGTTGGATTCGAAACTCAAATTTTCTGATAAATCTCCATCTTTAGGAAAGGAACTGAACTTCTTCAAGAAAAAAGACTCAACTGTAGTCATTTCAAAAACTAATTTGGATCAGAAATCGAAAAGATTTTAACTGAAATGTGCTCATACACAGAAGCAATCAAATCAGTTTAAACAAATAAATATCTCCTTACCCATATTAGATACACAGAATCTAATAATTATTAAAAATATTTTTACCAAGGTCTTCACTACTAAACAAATTAACATTTAACTCCATCAAGATTCGATTAAATATTTATCCGACATTAATGACATCGAACAAATTTTTAAAGATTTTCATTCACTACCGACGGGAGGCCATCAAGGAGATTCCCGTACTATCAAAAGAATCAAAAAGCAATTCTACTGGTCTGGCATGTCGGACGACATCGTAAAGCATGTAAGGAAATGTAAACTTTGTCAGGTAAACAAAGTATCCAGGAATCCAGAAACTCCTATGAAAATCTTGAGCATTAGCTCCAAAGCTTTCGAAAGACTGCACCTATATGTTGCAGGATCTCTCCCAATTTCTCATTCTGGAAATAAATACATAAATACATCCTTACATTTCAAGACGACCTGTCAAAATTTTCTGAGGCTATTCCCATAGTCGACACCGAGTCTAAGACATTAGCGGAAGCCTTCACGACAAGAATAGTTTGTCGACATGCTATTCCAGAAAGCGTCCTTCCAGATTAGGGTTTTAACGTCATAAGTGGCATGTTCGCCGAGGTATCTAAATTGTTGAGAATAAAACGACTTAAAACTACTCCATATCACCCTCAAATGAATGGTGCATTGGAAAGAAGTCACAGAATCTTAGCAGAATATCTCCGATCTTATGTAGCAAAAGAACCGCAAGACTGGGATACATGGATTCTTTATGCCATGTTTGTGTACAATACCTCCCCTCATTCGAGTACTAACTATACTCCACGAGAACTCCTATACGGATTCCCGGCCGAAATCTTAAATAATTTAAATTCATCTCCAACCGTTTGCTACAATTATGACAATTATGAAAACGAATTAAATGCGCGTCTACAGCATAGCTTCAAAATAGCTAAAGACATAGCCATGGCCAATAAAGAAAAATCCAAACTACAATACGACAAAAACTCCGTCCAAAAATTTTTTATGGTAGGCGATAAAGTCCTACTTAAGAGCCGAGTTCGAGTGAACAAGTTGTCACCATTATTGTCAGGTCCGTATGAGATAATGGAGATTAATTCCCCCGAAAATTCCACTATTAAAATCAATAATAAAAACAAAAGAGTCCATAACAATGACCTAAAAATTTTCTCAGAGTAAAAACTCCATCATCTTCAAACCTCATCCAGAGCTGTTAACATAATGTCATCTTCCAGGTTTCCAAAATGATGCATATAGCATTCATTCTAATTTTCATCCCCTTAATCTACGGCTCAGGAATAGAGGTAAAGCAGCTAAATGCTACTGCAGGCATTTACTTCGAAGAGATTGGCAGAGCCAATCTCTACTCCAACGAATGGAAAATCGTAACCTATTACGACCTGAGGAATTTTAAATCAGAATTCAACAACATTGAGTTCATCGCCCAGCAAATTACAGCGACCTGTCGGAAACTGGGCAAACACTCAGCCTTGAGCCACGCTTGTAATGGTACGTTGTTACAAATTAACCTTATCTTAGCAAATATAGAATATAAGAAACTGTTACTTATGACCCAAAATAGTAGACAAAGAGCACTATTCAATGCAGTAGGCTCAATTTCCAAAGCACTTTTCGGCACATTGGACGTGGATGATGCCAATTTGTATGATGAACAGATTCCTAACCTCATGCTTAACCAAAACTCCCTCCTATCACTTATGAAAAGCCAAATTGCGATAGTCGAAGCAAACGCAAATGTTTTCAACAAAACTAATGCCGCAATTCAGAAGGAATTCATGGTCATGCATAAAGAACTAATATCAGTGCAGATAGCCACATTATTGATGGAAAATAGGTTACTTGATAACAAGATATCAATTAAATTGGAATCACTCATTTCACTAGTGTAACTAATGGCATTCAGATACCAAAATACCCAGACAGAATTAATAGTTCTTCTAACGGATTCAAGGGATGGAAAATTTCATCCTACACTCATAACTCCTAGAAAAATATAAGAATTGTTATCAAATATCAGGGAAGAAATACCAAATACAATGATTCTTCCCATAAATCCCAGAGAAAATACATGATCACAAATTTATAAATTAAGTTCAATCTCTGGGAATATTTTCAACAACAAGATAATTATAGAACTCAGAATCCCGATTCCTTTCAAGGAACCATATCAAATCTTTATAACAATACCATTGCCTACTATCCTAGAAAATATCGCTCGTATATATTGAACCATCAAAGAATATATACTAATCGACTACAATCGCGAACACTATCTCGAAGTAACAGTCCAAGACATTCACAACTGCGCAACGTTGGATCATACGCACTTTTACTGCCAGATCACATCCCCAATCTCAAATGCAAATACTAGGGTAAATCAATGCGAGATAAATTTAAAAAAAAAGGAGCCGATTACATCCGATTGTAAAATTTTAACATTAGAACAAGATTGCTTTTGGACACAATTATCGCAGCAGAACGCTTAAATTTTCTTCCTAAAAGAATTCATCCACATAGATATTATTTGTGAAAATTCCATTAGCTCACAAATTCTGCCAGGAACAGGAACAATTTGTATCCATTCCGGTTGCTATGTACGAAGCAAAGAATTGATCTTGAATGGACATAGCGTAAAAGTTTCCAAATTTAATTCCAACTACATTATAATATGGAATATAAGGTAACCCCCTATGGAAACACACATGGAAACAAATGCTCTAAATATTACAAACAACAAGGACCTAGAAAAACTTCAGGAATCCATTCGTTTCCAGAAAGATCAAGAATTAATCCCTTTAAACGCAATAAATAACCACCATATCCACATTATGCACTATCCTATTTAACAGTAGCTTCTATCATCACAGGCTATTGAGATCTGTATATTAAATACAAACAAAAAGTACGTAAATCAAAAGAAATACTCTCCGAACAAGGACTAGAAAATGTGCCCAGACCTGCACCAAGAAAAGTTTGTTTCAAAATAACCCCAGCACCCAAAAGAAAAACGCCTGAAGACATCTAACCTACGGACGTTAACAAACAGACACAGTCTCTTTTTTCTAATTTCCATCATCCTAATAATCCACATCCCCATTGAAAAAACAAATTAATAAATAAAATAAAAAAAAAAGCATTGAGAAATTTTTACATCTCACATCCTATTAATGTACCTACATGTATGTAAAGAAAAATAAATAAAACCTGATAATAGATAGAAAAATTTTTGTTTAAAATTTATGAATAAATAAATAAAATAAATGTAGTTATTATAACAATTATAAAAAAAAAACTAATTATATACATAGTTAATAATATTCATTTATATTCAATCCCTGTTTATTAATTACATATAAATAGTAATAGGATCTTTTAAATTATAGTTACTAAAATCAATTTTCTAAAAAAAAATAGCTTGTTTAATCATAAAAAACAGCATTATATTGTATGCTTTACCTATACCAAGTTTATTATAATTATGCATGTAAACAGTTATACGGTTTAATTACCTATAAAATAATTACTCATTGCGCTCAAAGTCAACTTCTTCTAGAAATAGAAAGTTTTCTTCCAGAAGAGAATAAAACTTTCTTTTCCCCAGGGGGAAGGGATGTTGTGACTCAGGTACCTTTGTCCTGAATACCAACCATCAGGGCAATACATCAATATATTGTCCTATACAATATATTGATGTACCTCATGAATGACCCTGAAAATGAAATTATTTCATTTTAAAAATCTCATTCAAAATTCAAAATGCATTTAGAAATGCATTCCCATATTATTACAAAATGCAATTTAGCATAAATTGCATTTTGTTATCAGACACACATTCCACTCACACGATATGCACACTTACGTACATACAGTGTCTTCTCAATTTTTTTTCCGCATGTACACTCTAAATACATACATACAATTATCACGATTATTCGCGCCCTCTTAAAATTAATATTATAAGACGGGCGCACAAGTGCATATCGTATTACAGTTTTGCATAGATGCATATAGTTTGCATCAAAAACTTTTGTATTTTCTCACGTACGTTTTTTCAACGTCGTGAGAAAGCAATAAAACAAAAAAGGCTTTCTGAAGTTTTCGTGGGTACCTGGGTACAAGATCGCCAAACTTCGAGGAGTCGTTCTTAAAACCTTTAAGAAGATAGTTCGGGAGTAAATTTAATTTTTGTTTTCATCCATTAAAATTTGTGAAAGTTGTGTTAAATCTGTTCGTATAATTTATCCAAAGAAATCTACCTATTATCAGAAATTTGTGAAAGAGTCTACCTATTATCAGAAATTGTGAAAGAAATCTACACGTTGTCAGAAATTTGTAAAAGAAATCTACCTATTATCAGAAATTTGTGAAAGAATCTACCTATTGTCAGAAATTTGTGAAAGAATCTACCTATTATCAGAAATTTGTGAAAGAGTCTACCTATTATCAGAAATTGTGAAACAAATCTACACGTTATCAGAAATCTATATATTATCAGAAATTTGTGAAAGAATCTACCAATTATCAGAAATTTGTGAAAGTTGTGTTAAATCAATGTTGTATCATCAGAACATGTCAAGATTCGCAAAAAAGTTGTGTACTCTCTTCTTAGAGTACGTTACACACAAGATATAATATTCAGCACACATACCACGCCGAAGATGTGAAGGCATCATTAGAGAAGAAATTGCGTGGATTCACCATAAAGTCTGCAACGCTTTTTAAAACTCCCAGGACCAAGGAGTGAAACTCCGTCGTAGTTAAATTTGGAGGAAATTGGGATGTAAAATTCATTATGGCCATAAATTGCCTACTCAACCAGATTGTTTATTGGGAAAAATATGGTACGTCGGGATTCTCCAAATTCAAGCGTTGTCAGGCTTTCTGTCACATTGCGAGGAATTGTGCAGTCCATTACAGATGCGTGAAGTGCAAAAATGACCACTTGCCAGGCGAGTGTAAGCGGAAATCCAGAAGGAAGGTGCCCCATATTGCATCAACTGTAACCCGGAAGGCAGCTAGCTATATAGGATGCCCCAAGTAAAAGAAAGTCACATAACAACGCGCTAAGAATAATGAGGAACGTCGCCAACGTGAAGACTTCGTGAAGGAAGCCACAAGGAACTACGTGCATCCAGGCAAATCTTTCGCTCACGTAATTTCTTTTAATAAAAATAATGTTGCGAAGCCGACAGCCCCCAAACCACAAGCAGCACCTAAGAAGTTGACCTAGGAAGTTGACAATTTATTCACCAAGGAAGCCAAGTTTCTATTTCGCTGCGACCTCAGTAAGCCTCTTCCATCTCGGAAAAACAAGCCGCTTACCCTCTATTTGCAATTCTCTGGTAAAACACAACAAAATAGCAGCACTAAACTTATTCCTCATTGGACATAAACTAACGTTTATGTTCCTCTCTGAAACTCCCATAAGTTAGCTTTTGATCACTACAGATTCGTTCGCCAGGACAAATCTGTGTCTACCCTAAGCACTGCTTTTCTCGTTAAAGAAAACTTTAAGCCCGAAAGGGTGACAATAAGTAACCCTTTCAATATGGAATGCACTGCTGTCAAGTTAAAACTTCGAGCTAACGAGTCTATTTTCCTAATCGCTCTTTATAATAGATGCCATGCCGCGGGAGCTGATATCAAGAATAACTTGAACAGCACTGCTCGGATCTCGGACAATTTCACAATCTTGTATATTTTCTTTATACCTTAACTTCGCCGGGGCAAAGCGAGGTACATTCAATGCACCACACAAAACAGAAAGGTTAAGCGACTCTGATCCAACTTTTACTTTCACTAAGAGATTACGTTATACTTTCAAATTTTTATTCACAACATTCTTAAAGAGATCTTTTTCTCAAGATGAACAAATTCCTGTATATGAACAACAACAATGTCATCAGCTGATTGAAAAATAACCAAAATACAAACAGGCTGGTCCAATTAAACAAGAATAGTTTTTTTTAAATTATCACAAATTTTTAAATTTTGTTGTCATTCTTAATTTCACGGTTGTTATCAGAACTTTTTTTTGTATTCTTTTTCCTAAAGCGCAACAACTAACACGAGGCGACCTCGACTAAATCCAAAACTCGGCTCTCGAGCTCTTCTTTTTCAGGTGCCCAATTTACTTCTTCGATCATCGAAGTTCAATTGGAAATCGTCGTAGTTTGCTTATTTGCAATTTTCAATTTCACCTAGAGGACAACAAACCGGCTGCGAAATATTTTTCTTTAAATTTTCCTAATGCCGACCTTGCCTTGTTTTTTTTTTTTTTATATAAGTAAAGAACGGAAATGCAAAGTTGAATGGATCGCGTATAGATATTGTAAGTTTTTTTTCTGTTTATTATTCTCTCTTTGTTCTACCTGCGGAGTGCCAGTAGAATATAATGAAAGGTGAACGAACCACTGATGCAGTGTTGTATACACAACAAAAAACCTGCGTATTCATAAAATCAATATAATCGAAAATACCTAAAAACAAATAATAATAGGTACCATAAAGAAAATTAAAATCTAAAAAGGTAAATCATAAAAGGGCCCAATAAACCGATCATACCAAACAACATAACCGGCTTATGTTTTCAAACGCAAAGAAAGCGCCATGAACGATTTCTTTGCATGGCCCGAACAACAAACCGTCAAATAAAGTTAGTTTCAATGACAAATCTTGGTCTCAGTAAGATTTGTCAGCAAAAACCAAAAGTTCAAGTGCTCATACTGTACAAACTCTAGGTTTGTCTAAAATAATAATAGGGGTGCCAGATCAAAAAACAAATAGACCAATTAATTAATCTTAAATAAATGTGCTTTATTGTAGCAATGAAATGACAAAAGCATAATGAACAAATCAATTAACTAAACAACAACAATAATATAAATCAACTTAAGTAATACTGACTTGATTGTGGTGCTGGAATGAGAAAAGAAGAGTTAGTTCTCAGAAATACACTGGTTTTCTAATAGTGTGATGTGGTCTGAACTTTACTGTAGTTTAGTAGTATACAAATATAACAGACCTTACTGTAGTTTATTATATTTATATATGCGATACTAGTATGCCTTAATGTAGCATACAAGTATTGTTTGGTGTAGTGAATCCTTTGGTTAGGACTTAGCTTGATAGTACCAGCTTAATATGCTGTACTTTATAATGAACGTTACTGTAGTTCAGTAATGTATAAATATAATAAGTCTTATTGCAATTTATTATACTTATATGTGTGTTCCTTATAGTGTAGTGTCACAGTCGCAAGTTAATGCGTCACGACTGTCATGTCAAGAATGCAATTTAATGTGTTGCACTCAAGTGATCAGGAGGGTGATTCTGATCTTTTGTCGTACTTGAATGTCAAAACATACGACTAAATGAAATGAACTTTTCTACTGATTTTTTCGTGTTTTTATTCAGGTCAGCAACCGTTGCATGACGTCGAGTGAACTGAAAATGTCACTTCACATTACAAATTCAAAATAATATTTCGAATTTAAGCACTTTTAATGCTCTAATTAGGTGTAGAATTTTTATTTACCAGTGTAAAATTTTTGTCACAACCTCTAGGAGCAGTTGACTAATTTGTCGTATATTTAGTCGTGTTGTTTGACGTTTGTTCACCGAAAGTTCATTATAGTTCATTTTGTGGTAGATAATAGTGAAGACACAAAATGAACTGTGTTGAAACAAAAAGTACGACTAAATATGTCAAAATTGACGACTAAATAGTACGACAAAAGATCAGAATCACCCTCCAGATACGACTGACAAAAACCCCTTTGCTTCACAGGCCTTTTATAGTAAGCAGGTTGCCGGGAATGCCTACTTTGATTTGTAAAGCAAAGTGATTTAATTTTGGTGTGCGTTCGCAGAATCTCCCGCCTCCAAATAATTCCTACCTACGTAATTTGTGTATCACCGTTAATGTTTGTCGTTTTTTGACCGTAAACTTGATATTATGCCCCGCACCAAGAGAATGTAGATAATACTTCCTTGCTTTCAATACTTTGGTCCACGGGATGTTGAGTTTAGAAATTATGTCTGCCATCTCTTTAGTGGTTTCTAACTTCTGAAACACAGTTAGCGGAAGTAGAGGTGTATTACTCTGTTTAAGTGTCGATCGCGTTGCTGTTCTTTTGAATGTACGTTTGTTTGTTGTATTGGTCCTGGTCTCGCTGACGTTATCCTGGCGTTTAATAAATCTTATGCTTTTCTCCTTTTTTGATTTTTCTTCTAACTTGTTCGCTTTCCTTCGTACTGGGGAAGTAGCACGTTTTAACTCAAACGGTTTATTTATTTATTTATTTATTTACTTTGAAGGTTATAAAGATAGTAAACAGAAAGCTTTCCAATAATATACTACCTTACATGTAATTTAACGAGTTAATAGATTTACATAAACAAAACAAGAGAAGAAGTTAAAGAATAATTAAAAAGCAAAAAGTAAAAGAAATGTTGAGATATATGTAACTACAAAAAATAAATTATAACTAAAGAAGTAAAATTAAGAGCAAAAAGGAGCTATATAATAGAAAGAAAATATAAAAAAAAAGTACAAAAATACTTAAACTAAATCTAAAACATGCATAGATACATGCGTGAACTTAAAATTAGAAGATTAGGCAGGCAAAAAGTAACTAGGACTAAAATTCATAGAGAGAGCGGAGGCCAACAATGCTGTTAATGAGTTGGGAAAAGGGGCAAAGAGAAGCAGTAGAATGAAGGAGAGTGTTACTGAACGATCTCGCGGAGGATTAGCTTTTTAAATGTCAGAGGGCTAGCGTTGAAGATATCTATATTGTTAAATCTTATATTGTATGATTTTGTGATTCTGTAGATAGGTGACTTTTCTTTAATGTTTGTTCTGCAAGTAGGTAATAGTGATAATCTCTGGCTTGTCTGATGTTTTAATTTTTCTTGGTGTCGTTGGTAGCGGTGATATTGGCCTTGGCATTGGGTCCATTATCAATAATTCCACAATCGAGCGCGTATCTACAATGAGACTCATTTTTTTATTTTTTTATTATTTGAGGTGCTGATGCCTTAAAGCATTGTTGTACATTGATTTGAATCAGCTGCCGAGGACAAGGGCTTCGAGCCCCCCACGGTTAACTGGATAGACTCCATGCTTAGAAGCAGGAGGATAACTGCTACTCTGGGAAACTGTTCAGTCACGATCACTGCAGCTAAAGGCTGCCCACAAGGAGGAGTTCTCTCTCCACTCCTATGGTCGATCGTGATTGATGATCTCTTAGAGAAGCTGACCAGTTCGGGTTTTACCGTACAAGGCTACGCGGATGACCTAGTAGTCACGATACGGGGCAAGCATGACCAAGTCATATCTGACCTCATGCAAAAAGCCCTTTATAAAGTCCGCACGTGGTGCTTAACCAAAGGCCTCAGTGTAAACCCAAACAAAACGGTTATCGTTCCGTTCACGAGAAGATCAAAGCTTTCACTAAAGGCTCCTCTGCTCGATAACACGGAATTGATATTTTCAGAAGAAGTCAAATATCTGGGGGTCACCTTAGATAAGAAACTTTCCTGGAATTCGCATCTGTCTAGAGTGACGGAAAGAGCGATAGGATCTCTCTACACGTGCCGTCGCTTCATTGGCAGAACATGGGGTCTGAAGCCAAAAATGATGTACTGGATGTACACCACGGTTGTTAGACCCATGGTCACCTATGCGGCCCTCGCATGGTGACCAAAAACTAACGAAAAGAAGGCTGAGGCTCTGCTTCAAAAAACACAACGGCTTGCCTATCTAGGAATAACTGGTGCCATGAGGACCTGTCCTACAGCAGCCATGGAAGCCTTACTAAACCTTCCACCAATACATCTGCAGGTGAAGAAGGAAGCAATCTCCAGTGCTATAAGACTGCAAAAGGAGACACAGTTAAAACCAGGGAATTTGGTTGGTCATTTAAGTATCTTAAAACAGATACGCTTTGAGCAAATGACGACAATATCTGATATAATCACACCCAAGGTGGATTTTGTAAGACCATTCGATGTGCTTTTGGGAAACCGACAGCAATGGCGTTCCACTAAACCGTACTTTCATCAAGGATCGATGGTGTGGTATACAGACGGTTCAAAAACGAACAGTGGAGTCGGACTGGGCGTATACGGCCCCAGATGCCATATATCAAAGGCCCTGGGCTTTACCCCTACCGTATTCCAGGCCGAGGTATTGGCCATAGAAGAATGCGCCAATACCTGCATTAAAAGAGCCATAAATGGCACAACTATTAATATTCTCTCGGACAGTCAAGCTGCCCTCAAGGCCTTAAAGTCCTACACCATCAAGTCAGGGATAGTCTGGGAGTGTCTACAAGCCCTAAAAGATTTATCAAGAGGAAACAAAGTTATCCTCATGTGGGTACCTGGACATGAGGGCCATAAAGGCAACGAAATTGCTGATGGTCTAGCCAAAAGAGGAGCGGAAACTCCCTTTGTCGGACCGGAGCCATTTTGTGGCACCTCAAAATGTTACCTCAAAGCTGCCCTAAATAACTGGGAGAACAAACAAAAATCCCTATACTGGGAAAGGCTACAAGGACTTCGTCAGGCAAAAAAGTTTATCGACACCTCTGGAGGAAAAACAAAAGAACTATTACTCCTCAAGAAAACAGAGCTCAAAATAATTACAGAACTCTTCTCAGGCCATTGCCCCTTGAGGTATCACCTTAACAAGATGGACTTGGCTGAGACTTCATCCTGCCGCTTTTGCCAGGATGCTCATGAAACCTCGGAGCATCTGCTCTGCAACTGCCAAGCATTGACCAGGCGGAGATTATTCCATCTCGAACATGCTTTTCCTACACCTAACTACGTACGGAACCTCAATCCCAGAAGGATCCTAGACTTTATTAACAGTCTGAACCTAGAAAGGGAATAAATTCAACGGGGACTCACAATAGATCTTTTAGGTCGCGGTGATTGCGAGGCTGTGCCTACACACCCCTCTACGAATCTAATCTAATCTACTTCTCAGACTACTTAGAACTAGTTGTGTTCCACTATGAATAGTAGTTTTATAAAAGCAATCTATTATAGTATCGGTTATGTGATATTTGTTAGATAGTAATATGGGGTGCTTTTCGTCATATGATAATTCTGACTGAGTCAGACGTCCACCGACTCGAAGTACCCCTTCTTCATCAAGGAACGGGTTGAGAGATAACATTTTTTTTTCTGAAGCTCCATAATCTCTACCTAAAACGATTGCTGCTGTAGCAGCTTGAGAAGGAGTGTTCTTGCTATTTTTAGTTCTGATATTGAGAGTCTTATCTTTTTGCGTCGTCTTTTCTCGACAGTTGGTTATAAATATCCAACAGCAAGCCGTTACTCAAATTAATTTTGTAAATGAGGAAAATTTGTGTAAGAGAACAAACTCCTCCTGTATTGTGTTGCTAAAGGTTTTAGCTGGTTTTTTCTCGTTGTCTGTTTCATGTGTGATTTTGAATAGGCCAACCTTTCTTTGGTTTTTTAAGACATTCTGGGCCATGTCACCATATATTTTGTTCTACTAACAAATTTGGAAGGATTCCTCTTGAGGCCGCATCTGCTGGATTATCCTTTGATGATATGTGATACCACTGAGCCTCTGGTAAGTTATCATGTATTTCGGCTACTCTATTAGCCACATAGGTCTTCCATTTACTTGGATGCGACTATGTCCATGCTAACGTGATTGTGGAATCGGTCCATGCTGTCACGGTATTATTTTCAAGATTTAAATTTTCTTGTACTTACTTCATTAATTGTGCAAGCAATACAGCACCACAGAGTTCCAGCCGAGGGAGTGAGACTGGTTTTATGGGAGCCACCCTTGTTTTTGATGTTAACAAGTATATATTGAGTCCATTGCAATTTGTAGTACGTATATAAATGACCGCTGCATATGCATTTATTGAAGCATCGCTAAATCCATGCAGCTCTGTAGATATCGTAACTGGGGACATTTGTATATATCGTGGTATTTTTAGTTTTCGGATTTGCAGTAGTTCTTCTTTAAATCTAATCCATTCCTGCGTTAGATGTGATGGAATTATTTCATCCCACTCACACCCAGATAACCATAACCTTTGAATCAGAATTTTAGCCTTGATTATACATGGTGATAACCATCCTAATGGATCAAAGAGGTTAGATATTTCTGACAATATAATTCATTGCACTGGTTTTTTGCTGATGGAAGAACTACTGAAAACGTGAAATTGTCTGATGCTGGCTGCCAGTTTATTCCCAGCGGTTTGATTGTCTCATTTGTTGAGAAATTTAACGAGCCTTTGATTTCTCTATCTTCTTCTGGTATGTCCCTCAACAAGCTCGGATGGTTACCTACCCATTTTCGTAATTTGAATCCACCAGATTATAATATGTTGCTTTTTTCTGTTTGTAGCTGTAACCCCTTTGGAATTGTCTGGCTTCCTGTCAGCATATCATCTACATAAAAATCTGTTGACATGCATTTTGCAGCAAGAGGGTAGTTTTTCCCTTCGTCTGCTGCTAATTGTTGAAGCATTTTTATGGCGAGGTATGGAGCTGGTGCAGTTCCAAATGTCACCATTATTAAGACGTAATCTTCTATGGGTTCTTCAGGATGGTTGCGCCATATTATTCGCTGAATATCTTGATGAGTCTGATGCACATTTGTCATGCGATTCATTTTTTTCTATATCTGCTTTGAAGGCGTATTTGTATTGTCGCCATTTGAGGATGGTTGTCCATAACGTTGGTTGAACCGTAGGCCCTATCAACAATTGTTCGTTAAGACTCTTGCCATTGGAGGTTTTGGCAGATGCGTGTCGTACTTTCTTTTGTGACGGCCTGGTGTGGTATATAATAATACTGTATTTTGTCATCTGTGGTTTGTTCAGCCTTGACTTGTTCTGCCGAAATCTCCTTCATGTGACCAAGAGTTTTATATTCATTGATACATGCCTTATATTGTTCCGCGTGTTCTGGTCTATTATTGAATCTTTTCTCTTGTTGAATGAATTGCTTTATAGCTAAGTTCCTAGACTGTCCCAGATCAGGTGCCTCGGAATTTATGAATCGAAGTTTTACCTCATATCGTCCATTTCCAAGCCGTTTGTGGTTCTTTTCGTAGAATAATTCACATTTTTCATGAATTGGCTTAAGCTTTGAATGGTTCGGTAATTCTTCCGTTTCCCAGAATTTTCTGAGCTGGTTTTGTAGTGTGGTCGAATCATCAATAGAGGCAGTTAATGTAGAAATACGACAATCGGAACGTTTTGTGGTTGAGCCTATCTTAATCCATCCAAGATGTGTATTTATGGCTGTCGGTGTATTTGGTGGGCCTTTAAGGACTCCATCTGTTATTATCTCTGTGTATATGTCCGCTCCTACATCCACAGGTCTGGGCTGGTGAAATTGTGGGTCAGCCAAGTTCAAATACTTGATGTGAGGCCAGTCATTTGTGTTAAGAATACTCTGAGGTATATTGTCCGATATTTTGGGTATTACCAAAACTTTGGTATTTATGGAGTATTGTTTGTATAAACACCTTAGAGTAATGTTTGCGTGCTTTGAAGCCGTAGTAGTTCGAGTATTACCCAACCCAGATATATGAAGATTTATTGATGATCCCTTTACCCTCAAACGTTTATACGCTGATTTAGATATAAATGATACCTGAGATCCGGAATCTATAAGAGCTCGTAGGGTATTTGTTACCCCATTCGGTGTTACTACTTCTACCAATGCTGTTGATAGCAATGCTTTCTTCAAGTACGATGTAAAGAAAGATGTCGGTTTTTTCTGGTGAGGATTCCTCCTCACAATTTTCAAGGGAGTTTGGTGTACTTAGATTGCTTCCTTCAATTGATGATGCTGGTAGATGTAGCAAAGTATTGTGACGTTTTCTGCATTTGAAACGAGTCCCTTTGCTCATGCAATTTTTTGCGATGTGACCTGGTGCCAAGCAATTCGTACACAACCTTTTCTCCCTTATGTACCTTTGGCGGTCGGCTATGTTTAGTTTATGGATTTTTTTAGAATGGTACAATATGTGTTCTTCCTTGCACACTATACATGCTTGTATGCTTTGTTTTGGTGGATTGGCGTAGAGTCCGTATGTTGGTTTGGACCTTGTGGTGTATTGCATAGTATGATGCGGTGTGGAGGTGTTCTGTATACTTCTTGTATTTTCACTAATGGTTTCAAGTGTTCTGAGGCGCCTTTCCAAAAATTCCATAAACTTTTTATATGACGGAAATTCGCTGGTATTGCTTATTTCCTGTTCCCATAAGTAATGTGTTTCCAAGGGCAGTTTTTTCACCAAAATGTGTATTAATATTAAATCCCATTGCTCAATTGGTATTTTGAGTGCCTTAAATTCGTGTATTCTTTCTTCTGTTGTAGTCAGAAGATTTTTGATATTTATGTGAGATTCCACTTTAATGGGTGGTTGATTTAGAAAAATCGATAATTGAGTGGAAGCTAATACGCGTTTGTTGTCGTATCGTTGGATAAGTAAGTCCCATGCTTTCTCATAGTTGGACGCTGCGATGTCGAATTGTCTCAGTAGTCGTTCTGCCTCACCAGTGACACTGGTTTTGAGGTAATGTAGTTTTTGTATATTAGGTACAGAGTAGTCCTCATATATTAGTGATTTGAATAAATCGTGGAAGGCTCTCCAAGATTTGTAAATACCATCAAATATGGGAATATTGATTCTAGGCAACTGTATGTCAGCCTTGTGATGAAATTTAGTTTCAGCTTTTTCTACCTTTGGAGTAGTAATAAGACCACCATTGAGTTCGCTATGAAGCTCAATGTATATGGTTTGAGTGACCTCGAATATGTTTTCTGTGAAGAATGAGTCATCATGTGTCTCCAAATCTTCCCAAATGACGAGGTTATTCTCTGAGAATTCATTCTAGTAATCTTTTAAGATACTGATTACTGTCTGAAAGTATGCAGAAGTTGTTTTGTTTAGTTTCTCATGTCGCGACCTTTGCCCTGCTATTTGAACTTTAAGGGCATTTTGTCGTTTTATTAATTTGTCTATCTTAGTCATCTCGCTGCTATAAACACTTTCAAAACTGAGTGATTGATCTATTTATCTGGCTCGAAGGACCATGTACAAACTTCAGGTTTGTCTAAACTAAATAATAGGGGTGCCAGATCAAAAAACAGATAGACCAATTAAACAATCTTAAATAAATGTGCTTTATTGTAGCAATGAAATGACAAAAGAATAATGAACAAATCAATTAACTAAACAACAACAATAATATAAATCAACTTAACTAATATTGACTTGATTGTGGTGCTGGAATGAGAAAAGAATAGTTAGTACTCAGAAATTTACTGGTTTTCTAATAGTGTGATGTGGTCTGAACTTTACTGCAGTTTAGTAGTATACAAATATTATAAACCTTACTGTAGTTTATTATATTAATATATGCGATAATTGTATGCCTTAATGTAGCATACAAGTGATATTTGGTGTAGTGAATCCTTTGGTTAGGATTTAGCTTGATAGTTCGTAGTTCAGTAATGTATAGATATTATAAGTCTTGTTGCAATTTATTATATTTATATGTGTGTTCCTTATAGTGTAGTGTCACAGTCGCAAGTTAATGCGTCACGACTGTCATGTCAAGAATGCAATTTAATGTGTTGCACTCAAGTGATCAGATACGACTGACAAAAACCCCTTTGCTTCACAGGCCTTTTATAGTAAGCAGGTTGCCGGGAATGCCTGCTCTGATTTGTAAAGCAAAGTGATTTAATTTTGGTGTGGGTCCGCACACATACATATAATGTATGTGCAACAAACTAGCTAGGTGACAAAGCGATAAAACGATGGGATGCTCTCCCGATGTTTATAAAAATATTGGGTGTCACCTCTTGAAATTAAATTATCGTCCGGCGACAAATTCTTATGAGCATGATAAAACAGGTCGATTAAAAAACATTTTCTCAGGGTGAAAATACGTATTATCATAGATGGCATAACAACTAGATGTCGCATACAGTACCAGAGAAAAGTATACAGATTTTAAATCGCCGGTCCATTCCGGAATAGACAACAACATGTTTCAGATGTGTTGAGCACAAATGTTCCTCTAACATTAGTTTTGTATAATTTTGGTCGACTCCTTCAACGTGATAGATGCGGGAAAATATGAATCACTCGACGTATCTATCATCATTTCTCTTTCTATGTTGCTGTACTGATCAAACGAAAGGAATGATGCACAGCACAACATATTCGGTGCGGTGGGTGGGGCGTAAACGTACTCACAGTGATTCTCATTCAATAGATGATGGCATCGGTCTCTGTGGTGACTGGAGACGAGCGTAGTCTATGAATAGAGGAGTAATGGAAATGTATCGCAAAGTTTGTGTACGAGAATGATGCATTTTATTAGTGTGAAAATGTATACAAGACGTCGCAAAGGACAGGGCCATAGGAAACTAATAACATGAAGAGTAGTGCCTCGTTCCAATATAAAATTAACAATGCCTCGACCTAATGTAGGGAAGGCCGCAATATTTTCTTAGAAAGTTACTAGAATGTTTTTTTCTTATTACTTGGCTACGCGTCTACATACGCTCATAGCAATTGTTGTCGCCCTCCAAAAGTGCGTATATATTCTAGGAAAGGATTTGTTTGCACTCGGCAAAAGGGTCAACGATCGCATAGAATCAGCAAGTACTTGCTCTATAAACGGGCGCTTGCCCCCAAAACAATAATGCTAATTCTAGCGAATAATTCTTGCATTCAATGTGTCATTGCAAATATTTTTATGAATATGACACCCAGTCAAAGGTGCAAGAGAAGAATGCAAGGATTACTCGACTGATTGTAATTTAAGTAGGTAAGCATTTTACATTTAAGTTATTTCATTATTCGTTTTTTTTGTTATCGCCGTGCATAGCCAAGCAACTTATTGCAATTTTAAGTTATTAGTAAATATTGATTTTCGCAATTAGTGATAGGTATGAACATATTAAGAATTGCTTAGTTAAGTGCAATTTTAATATAAATTGAATATGGTCTGTAATAAACGATCAGTATTGTTTTTAGTAGCAAACAGTTGTCTTTTATTTTGAGTTCACTTAATCAAGATTCTAATTTTGGTGTAGTGGTACAAGAGCCGCTGCACTCTCATCAAAAGCCAAGGTGTAACACCTTGACTTATTAAAATTTCATAGAGAACAAAATAGTTCTTGATCATTGGTGACCCCGACGTGATTTAGGTGAAAGGTTTGAATCGCAGTTCAACTATATTCAGAGCAATCATCTTGAAACCGTAATGGAGAAGCTACCGAAGGAGCAGAACGCTGTAGGAACGGAACTGCAAAAGGTTTTGATAAACTACAAAAAGGACGGAGACGACAGAAAAACCAAGGAGTATTACGAAGAAAGATTGAAACGACTGGAATCATTCTGGTCCACCTTCGATTCAAATGACAGTAAAATTAAAGCCCTACCTAAAGTTCCTCTGGAGCATGGATAATTTACAAAGGCGTACTACGAAGAAATACGCAAAATATACGAATCATGCAAGAACCACTTTGAGGAACAATTACAGTCCTTCCAGCAAGATGAAGCCAGCAACGATGATTATAACGCAACTCAATCTGAAGACAAGTCAGCAGAAACTGCATCAAGGCCACTGATTACGTTAACCGAGTCAAATTTACCAGAAGAACAGTCTACTCCGTTGTTGTTTGAAGCCTCAGCAGATATTATAAGAATGTTTGCCTTCTGGCAAAGAGGGATTATACAATCTTTACGCCGTTTTATTGATAACAGGTACGAGTCAGATGACCATCCCAAACAGTACTACCACATTAGACTCCAGACCTTAAATCAATACTGGGTCAAAATAGAGGAGGATAATCACTCCACTTGGGAGCTGGCAGATGAGCCAAGCACAGTAGGCTATAAAATTGAAGACTATATTCAGCTCCAAGAAGACGTGCAAAAACAGCAAGTGAGTCTGTCTGCTAAAATCGCAAGGTTTGATGCACCACAAGAGGCTGCAACCTCCATAACAGCCAACACGACACTCAAGCTGCCACAAATATCACTTCCCAAATTTGCTGGAGACTCTTTAAAATGGCGACTCATTAGGCACTTGAGTTTATCTGAAGACAATTACACAGCTCCGTGGAAGATGCTCCATGAAAGATATGAAAATCGCAGACTGCTCGTATCTGCCCTGGTAAACAAACTATTATCACAGCCAAGTCATGCTACTGACGCTGCATCTGCGAACAATATAAAAAATTTACATGACACAACGCAAGAATGTTTCATGGCGCTAGAGAACCTAAAAATCTCAACTGCTGACTGGGGCCCCTTATTATTGCATATCTTGATAAAAAGGCTAGATAGAGCCACTCATACCTTGTATGAACAATCATTGACCAACCCAAGGGAAATACAGTCCATGAAAGAATTCTTGAAATTTCTACAAACAAGATTTCAATCACTGGAAGCGCTGGGTAACAAACTAAGACATACAGAGGACATTCAGAGAAAATCCAACAGCACCAAATCCTTGTCATCAGTTGTATACACCAACTCATCAATCAGGCACACTGCTTGTATGTTATGCAAAGGAAATCATCCGATATTCGCATGCAAGGACTTCTTGAAATTAACACCAGCAGCTAGATTAAGTCTGGTCCGCAAAAACGACTTGTGTGTCAATTGTCTAAGATCAGGACACAATGCCACAAGCTGCAATGCTCGAGGATGCACAAAGAGTAAAAAACGGCATAACACCTTAGTGCATTTAACTACACCAGATCATTCATCATCAACACAAGTCAGAGATTCCAATACATTCCAGACACAAGTAACTAGCAGAGCATCTATATCGCCAGGGTTGGTGGATCAGGGTTCAACTGTAGCAACCAATACCAATCAGGGTCAAAGAAAATATACACTGCTCAGTACAGCTATAATAAAATTGATTAACAACCAAGGCAAATGTGTGGAAGGTCGAGCTGTATTAGATTCAGGTTCGCAAGTTAACCTAATTACTGACAGATTAGTCAAGAAGTTAAACTTGAATACTTCAACTGACTCAATGTGCATACAAGGCATTGGCGACAAGAAACAGCGAACACAGAAAAGAATAAGTGTACAAATGCAATCCGCACTAAATGGCTTCTCTGCGAGATTGGAGGCATTCGTCATTCCACATATAATTTCACCTCAGCCGACGCAACTGATTACCACGTCAAAGTGGTCTATTCCGCGCAATATTCAGCTAGCAGACCAGCCAGAACGTATCGATATCTTACTAGGTGCTGAATTCTACCTCCAGCTACTGTCAATTGGCCAAATAAGATTGAAAAATGATGGACCAATTCTGCAAAATACATTGTTGGGTTGGATAGTTTCAGAAAAGATCAATGTAACAAGACCAGCTACAGCAACATGCAGCATCTGTAGTGAAGACGAGAGCATAGATCAAAGAATTGAAAAATTCTGGAAACTGGAAGAGCCTATGGAAGTCAAGTCCAATCGCACTCCGTTAGAGAAGCGCTGTGAAGATCATTTCACTCAAACAACTAGAAGGAGTTCCGATGGGCGTTACATAGTAAACCATTCGCTGACGCCCCAAGTAAGCTGGAAGAATCCAAAGACATAGCCATCAGACGATTCTTCGCACTAGAAAAAAGGTTGGCTAAGAATCCCACCTTACGATGTCAATATACAGAATTTATGAACGAGTATCTAAGGGCAGGACATATGGAACCCATCAACCTTGAGATTATTGAGCCACCATATTATTTCCTGCCTCACCACAGCGTATTGAAACCATATAGCATGACGACACCACTGAGAGCATCTGCATCTGCAAAGACGTCTTCAAACATATCGCTAAACGAACTACTATGTGCAGGACCAACCATTCAAGATGAACTCTTCGCCATCCTGCTGCGTTTCAGAATGACACGATTTGTATTTACCGCTGATATTAAAAAAATGTATCGGCAGGTAATATTAGCTGAGGAAGATGGAAAATACCACATCATAGTTTGGAGAAACCATTCAAATGAGGCTCTTAGATACAACCAACTATGCACAGTTACATATGGAACGACATCAGCTCCATATTTAGCAACAAAGTGCTTGCAAAGGTTGGCCCAAGAACGACACGAAAACTATCCACTTGGATCTCAGGTTTTAAAAACTGACTTTTATGTTGACGATGTTATGACGGGATCCAACTGCATGATGGAAATCCTCGAAATGCAAGAGCAACTTACAAAATTGCTTCGCCAAGGAGGCTTTACTTTGAGAAAATGGTGTGCCAACCATCCTAGACTCCTTCAAAACGTCAAACCAGAAGATCAAGAAGTGCAATTAGATTTCACAGATGAAAGTGAAGAGCGGATCAAAACTCTAGGTTTGACATGGCTACCAAAGACCGATAATTTTTGTATAAAGGTCAATGAAGCCAATGAACAAAGAGTGTCAAAGCGAATAGTAGCATCAGACATAGCAAAATTGTTTGATCCTCTCGGAATGATGGCTCCTGTTATAGTCACCGCCAAAATATTTCTGCAAGATTTATGGCAACTTCGACTTGATTGGGATGCGGCCCTACCTCAAGATTCACACACCAAATGGATGGAATTTCGTTACGACCTAAGGCATCTGAAGAACATACAGGTTCCTAGACATGTTTTTGGCCATGAAACATCCAAACAAATGCAGATTCACACTTTTTCTGATGCCTCCGAGAAGGCGTATGGGGCAGCGATCCCTCTACCAAAGGGGATCAATTATAGTGCGCCTATTGTGCGCCAAATCCAGGGTAGCTCCACTAAAGAAGGCAACAATCCCGCGTCTAGAACTATGTGCTGCTAACCTAGCTGCACAGCTTACCAACCGAGTAAAGGAAATTCTAGGAGCCGAAGACACACCCACTTATTACTGGACAGATTCCGAGATTGTCCTAGCATGGATAAATGCAGAATCTTCATCCTTTCATATTTTTGTGGCAAACAGGATATCATCCATCCAATCATTATCCATAGTTGAACAATGGCGTCATGTTAGTTCTAAGGAAAATCCAGCTGATGTCCTCTCCAGAGGAATTTCTCCAGAAAAATTGGCAACCTGCAATATCTGGTTCTACGGACCACCATTCTTACATGGAAGTGAATCAATATGGCCTCCATCATATGTAAAAGAGAGGCAAGTTAATCTGGAAAGAAAGGGCATAACTTTATTAGCAACAACAAATGATGAATCCAGGAACAATGTATTAGAGAAGCCTATTCTTGACATCAATCACGGAAACTCATTTCGTAAGTTGCAGCGCATCATCGCCTATGTATTTCGATTTGTGAATAATACTAGAAGGCTAAATAGTCAAGGGATAAAGAGTCGCACGTTAACGACAGGAGAGTTAGACGAAGCCCTTTATTTCATTATAAAGAATATGCAAGCAGCAGAATTTAAGGAAGACATCAGCCATATTCGTCAATATAATGAAACGAACAAAAACAGTTCACTCAGCACTTTAACTCCATTCCTTGATGAGAAGGGCCTCGTTCGTGTTGGGGGAAGACTAGAAGCGTCCATGCTATCTTATGACGCACGCCATCCGATGCTGCTGCCATACGCTCATCAATTCACTAAGCTGTTAATGAATGACATTCACAAAGAAAACTTACATGTGGGTCCGCAAGCATTGCTTAATATCACTAGACAACGCTTTTGGCCTATTAAGGGCAAGTCAATGGCACGATAAATAGTACAGCACTGCACTCGTTGTGTAAGGGCAAAACCGAAAATGTTTACACAACTAATGGGTAACCTCCCAGCTGCCAGAGTTCAACCTGCTCGGCCATTTGTCAACTCTGGAGTTGATTTTTGTGGACCAATAACAATCTATTATCGTTTAAGAGGCAAAAGACCCCACAAGGGATACGTTGCAGTATTCTGCTGTTTCGCTACAAAGGCCGTCCATCTCGAGGTAGTTAGTGACCTAACCACAGATGCCTTCATCGCTGCACTAAAACGCTTCATAGGTAGAAGAGGTCATTGTCTCAATCTTTATTGCGACAACGCAACAAACTTCGTGGGAGCGAAAAATCAACTTCAAGAACTTAAAGAATTCATCTATTCAGATCAGTCAAAAGAAAGAATCTCTACCAGTTGCAGTACAAGAGGCATTGACTTCCATCTTATACCACCAAGGGCCCCTCATTTCGGTGGACTTTGGGAAGCCGCAGTCAAATCTGCTAAGCATCTATTACATAGAAGCATTGCATCAACGTCGTTAACCTATGAGGAGTTAGAAACTGTAATGATAGAGATAGAGGCGATATTGAATTCTAGGCCACTTACGTCAATGTCCAATGATCCGAATGACTTGACCGCCCTAACACCGGGCCACTTTCTTATTGGAGAGCCTCTAACATCCACAATTGATGCTAGGTCAGAACCGATCAAGACAAATCTACAGAACAGGTGGAAAATGATCATATACCTAAAACAAGAATTCTGGATACGTTGGTCAAGGGAATACCTCAACGAATTGCAATACCGCCTCAAATGGAATCGAATCTGTCACAATGTTAAACCAGGAAGAATAGTGATCTTGAAGAAAGATAATCTACCCGTCATGAAATGGCCTCTAGGTAGAATTTTAAAAACTTACCAAGGCAATGATGGATGTATCAGAGTAGCAGACGTAAAGACTGCGACCGGAACTCTTCGGCGACCTATACATATGCTCTCCCCACTTCCATGCGAAGAAGAGTCATCAGACTGCGAACCAACACCATCTGTGTCACACAAGGAAGACAACCAATCCCATGAAGTTTTTAATCGCCAGCACGAATCATCTCAAACGGGGACGAATACAATCAACCAATCGAACGATATTATACCATCGAATCGAGACAGTAGACGCGCTAGAGAAGTTCCAAGGAGGAAAATGCGTCCTTCAATTGGATCTGCACTAATAAGTTTACTCTTAACTTGCTTGATTCTTCCAATCACTGAAGCAAATCCAATCGAAAACACAAAGTTTCATAATCGCCCGGGTATCCGGTTTGACAAAATGGGAACAACAAGCTTAGTGTCATCTGAATGGGATGTGGTGGTATACTATCATTTGAAATCATATTAACATTAACAGTGGTTGCACTCAGATACTTAAACAACTAGAACACATTAAGGAGGAGATAGACAGAGACAATGAGCTGCTTTCGGCCGATTCATCAGCCCTTAGACAAAAACGGGGAGCACTCAATTTCGTGGGAAACGTAGCTAACTAATTATTCGGAGTTCTCGACAACGAATACGCAGAGAAAATGCCTCAAGTCATTCAGGATATCAAGGAAGATGACAATCACTTACTTTCTCTCCCAAAAAATCAAACCTCGATAGTGGATTCCACTATTAATATAATGAAACGAGATCAGCTAGCTACTCAAGAAAAATTCCACGCAATAAACAATCAGTTGAGTCAACTAAGCAACCAGATCGACACTACTGAAAAGGAAGTCTATCAACAAAAGGTACAGCACCTTGTGATGTCATTATCCCTCCAGTTAATGTTGATTATCACAAGTGTACAAAGGATTCAGTCATCTCTCATAGACACGTTAACCGACACCCGTCACGGAAAAATCAGTCCACTGCTGCTTGCACCCCAACAACTAAGGGAAGCAATAGAAATCATAAAAATGAATTTACCATCAACTTTGCGCTGGCCAATGAAACAAAATGAGATCTTACATCTATACCAACTAATGATAGTGCAAGGACGGGTAGTTGACAAACTCGCAATCTTCCAAATTAAACTACCACTCATAAATGCAGAAGAGTTCGAGTTATTGAAGGTATTTCCAATACCACTCATGATAAATGGAACACTAATGTGCATAAGGCCGCATTCGACCCATTTAGCTATCAGCTCGCATCGAGACAACTATTACCCGCTGTCCGATCAAGAAATTTCGTCCTGCGTGGCAACTGGATACGAGGAACATTATCTATGCAATCACCATCATCCAATATACAACAGAGGGTCTCAAATCAGCAAGTGTGAGATCAGTATCTTAAATGACGCACCTACTCCAAAGGAGTGTCAATTAAAGGAAATAAGAGACAACTCAGTATGGATTCAGACTCTCCATAAAAACAAATGGATATATGCACTTACGGAGGCCTTAACAATCAACGCGGTGTGTGAAAATAAGGCCTTTACTACAACATTGCAAGGATCTGGCCTCCTAACCATCCAACCCAATTGCATACTTAAGCATCATTCAGCTACTATCGAAGGGCAACATAAATAGCCGAGTAATATAACAACATCATATGAGAAGCTGATTAATGATTTCAACACGTCAGTTTCATGGTCACCGGCCCCAACCTTGATAGATTCACCCACTTACCATGCACAATGGAACGAACTGAGCCTTTTGCAGCAACAACTCTCATCTCAAAATCTAGAGCTGCCGAAATTAATACACGAACGGACATCTCACACAACCATCATTGGATATATCAGTATCTGTCTTACAATAATTGTGTTCATATCATTAATTATAAAATTAATATTATCAAAAAGTCAGAAGCAGCAGTCTACAGTGCCAATACCCAAACCTAGGAATCACAAAGAGCCGGACTTTAGCGTCATCATAGATTGAATATTCGTTCAACGTGGGGGAGAATGTTTGCACTCGGCAAAAGGGTCAACGGTCGCATAGAATCAGCAAGTACTTGCTCTATAAACGGGCGCTTGCCCCCAAAACAATAATGCTAATTCTAGCGAATAATTCTTGCATTCAATGAGTCATTGCAAATATTTTTATGAATATGACACCCAGTCAAAGGTGCAAGAGAAGAATGCAAGAATTACACGACTGATTGTAATTTAAGTAGGTAAGCATTTTACATTTAAGTTATTTCATTATTCGTTTTTTTTGTTATCGCCTTGCATAGCCAAGCAACTTATTGCAATTTTAAGTTATTAGTAAATATTGATTTTCGCAATTAGTGATAGGTATGAACATATTAAGAATTGCTTAGTTAAGTGCAATTTTAATATAAAATAAAATAATAATAATAAACAGTTGTCTTTTATTTTGAGTTCACTTAATCAAGCTTCCCTTTCAGATTCTAATTTTGGTGTATTGGTACAAGAGCCGCTGCACTCTCATCAAAAGCCAAAGTGTAACACCTTGACTTATTAAAATTTCATAGAGAACAAAATAGTTCTTGATCAGGATTTTCCATCAAATTTCTAAGTAAAAATTGCGGCCTTCCTTCCATCAGCTCGAGGCATCATTGATTTTATATTAGAGCTCTCGGCCAATGCATGAAAAATCAAAGGAAGAAATTTCCAGTAAATTTCTAAGCAAAAATTGTGACCTTACCTTCATCGGGTCGTGGTAATGGTGATTTTATATGGGGCGAGGCATTGTTGGCTATATTTTTGTTCTACGTGCCTAGATTTTATTAGTTTGTCAAAGACAGGGCGAATTGTAAATTTCTACGAAAATTATTAAGTTCGATAGGAGAATATTTAGTTGGTGCAAAACCGTTATCATGCAATACCATTACAAAAAATTACTCTCAGGGGCAAATGAATTTTATAAAGTTGTTGTTTCTTTTAAATCAAATCGAATCCTAATAAATACAGCAAAATAAAAAGTATTTCCAAAAACGAGACAAGAAAAAGTAACATTTACGTCCCTCCCACCGCACCGAATATGTTGACCTGTGCATCATTTCTTTAGTTTGATCAGTACAGAAACATGAAAAGAAACATGATGAGAGTTACGTCGAGTGATCCATATTTTCCCGCATCTATCACGTTGAGGGAGTCGACCAAATGTATACAAAACTACTGTTAAAGCAAAATTTGTTCTCGGTGTCTCAGAAAAATGTTTTGGTCTATTCCGGAATTGTCCAACCATTTAAAATATGAATACTTTTCTACGGTATGGTATGCGACATCTAGCTCTTATGCCATCTATTGTATTAGGCATTTTTTCAACCCTGATCACGCGACTGCAAGTTAAAAAATTAGTGGTAGAGAAATCAAAAATTAGAATCGGGAGTTCGTTTTAGAACCTCGGGAGTATCGCCTCTCGAAAATAATTAGTCGGTTACTGAACAATTAGTTTTGCAATAGCATAACTCGGCGGTTACTAAGTGGTTAGCTCTTAGATAATATCAATTTTAATGATTAGCCGGATTGGAAAAAGTTTGATAAAAAGTAATGAAGGTAATAAAAAATAAGGGTGATCAAGGTACTGGACAAAAACTGGTGCTGACTACGGCGAGATCTTTGGCTGTAAGCTGTGAAACATTTATTTAGTGGATTGATAAGAAGAAAGCAAAAAAGGTGTACCCTTCGAAGTGCACATGGCGCACTAGTTTAGTTACCTTATCAATAAAATTATAGTGAATAAATCTACAACAATAAATAAGAAACAGTTGAAGTTTGTCTTTATTTCGTAAAATACCTCCTAACACAAGCAAATTGCTCGAGTCTGCCTCTAGGTACATTAACCAAAATTGGCGCGAAGTGGTTAAGTTAAATAGTGCCCCAAACCTACGTAAAAAATTGGCGCAGCCGGTAGGATCAGGGAAACTTGATCACGTACAAAAGATCAGAAGCTTAAAAATCTTTGATCATGCTAACAAAGATGTTCCTTGGACGACACCATCTGTGATAAGTCATGCCCAACACTCGGGTAGATCTCATCTATAGGCTCCTCTACTCCAGGCGAGCACGCGCTCACCCCAAGAAGTGCACAAGTACCACCAAGGAAAACAAAAACTACCAGAAGGACGAACACGCATTCCTACCCAGAATCATCCGAGAAGAGTCGCAGCCAAATAGTCCATTTTGAAGACACCGATCCAGAGTTGAAGAGGACTTCGAAAGCGGCTTGTAAACTCCCCTTTCAATTAACACCAGGGGAAGTTGAGACGGCTTAAGGCCCCCCACCGCGGCAGCAAGTATATAAAAAAAGCAGGGACTGCGCATTGCGACTGAACAGGAAGACGGTTCAGGAAACTCCCCTGAAAATTACATCAAAGGGAAATAAGCAGACCGGAGCCCCCTTGTCAACCCAGAACTCATGTCAGAGAAGAACTGTACTCAACTTCATCAAGAACACGGCGCAGCAGAATAGAGGAAATATTATCCGCCATCATCCTCGTCTATGAAGTGGGACTATACTGTCAGGCCCGACTACCCAAGTAAGTCTTAATAAGTGTTTAGATAAATTATATGAGAGAATGCAAGATTCAGGCACGCTAGCTACCATCCAGTGTGATTTACTGAGTGAAAAATTAAATCAAACTCGCGAAACTAGGCTTGCACAAATACAGACATTTTAGAGAAAATACAGTTTGGTTTCGCGAATATTTAAAGACGCTAACAGAATCTCAGCGCTCTCTCGAATTAAATAAGGAAAAAAGTGATAGAAATAGTTGAAATACAAGTGTTGGCCTACGAATTGCTAAGTGAAGGCCTACAAGAAAGGGATTGTGCTAGTTAAGTGACAGACCCTACACCAGAGGACATATTAATAGATTGGTTGGAAGAATCCTTAACGGAAACCAGTCCAGAATGATGTCCCATTCGTCAACCTAAATTTAAATATTCAGCTAGAAGGCTACAAAACATGGTAGACTATGCTAAAGTCACGAAATTGACAGCTCAGCTCGTACCCTTATTTTCGTACCCCATATACGGGATATTAAATACAGACCTTCATCGGTTACTGCAAGCAAACTTTTCAGTGCCTAAGTGCTGAGAAAAAGTGGTTTTCTTCAGGTCCTTCCCACAAAATTAAGAGGTGATTCATATCAGCTATTCGCTTCAGACGTCCCCACTTCATTCACTGAGGTATAGTAACGTTTGATCAGGATATACCTTCCCCGTGATACGTATCTAGAAATAGTGAACAGATTTCTCACCACACGCCAGAACCTATTGGAATCTCTCACTGCTATTGCTGCAACACACAGAAGTATGGAGCTGAGGCAGTCCTGGCTGTGAAAACACAGCTGATGAAAAACGCTCTCAAGAGTGAAGTAACTTACCCACACTTGTGTCAATATCTACTCATGCAGGCGGAAGGCTATATAGAACCGCTGATTCAAAAAGCGCTAGACATGGAAAAACTACAGCAAGGTGCTACATTCCAGTGGCTCCAGTAGACCCAGATTTACGGGTGAGAGAATGGTGTAGATCTCTCTACAACTAAATGCCAGCCGCACCTATGTTCGCATCACCTCGAGCACCGGTCATAAATCATCTCTCACGCAATGTAAACAACACTGCATCACAGCCATGACCACGAGCATCCTTATGCTCTGAAACCAAAATGCCGGATATATATGCGCTGGTCCGTAACAAAACGTGGAGTTTCTGTCAGCGAAAGGGTCATACATACTCAGATTGCTTAAAGCGCAAAATATCCCTTTCTGGTCGAAGTGCATAAATTATAGACATGTCGTTCGTCATTGCAGAACTAATAGACAGACACACCAGGCCTTCCCCCAGTCTCAACAGATTGTTCCTCAACACCTGCCCAGAAGACCACCACGGATCAGCATAACACAAAAGGCCTTCATTTCTTTATCGTAAGACTTAAGTGTAATTTTTGTTGTTGTCGTATACACATAGACTTCAGCTAAAAGAAGAAGAGGGAAGCCGGGGATCATGGAAGCTACATGCAGTCGACCAAAACTGCCTACCTCGACTATAAACCCACATACAAACTCAAAACGGTCAACTGAAGCGTCTTAATCCGGTGTCCTTATAATGAAACTTCCACTGGACATAAGCGTTAACGGCCAAAAAAAGCTAGTTGTGGACACCGGCGCTGAGGTTAGGATTACTAAGAAAAAAACAATTAAGCAGACCTTCAGATAATTAATTCATGTGGGGCATTCACTCTACAGACCCCTCTTGGAACCGGAAAGACATTGGGAAATTACAATGGCAACTTAAATTTAAAAAATAATTTCCTGCAAATTTATTTTGGTTCAAAACCTGCCAGATATCTCCTATGACAACCTCGCAATCGAGTAATGAAAACATCAGTGAGCTTCCCAAGGCAAAACCGAAGTCAAGTAAAACTTCTTTCTCCAATATACCTAGATACAAGTTACTAATGTGGCCCAAGATCCCTATACAAAGTGTGTGAGAGCTCTGTAAACTTCGTCAAAGCCAAGGCCGTATCCACTACTTAGTAAGATTAGTATTAAGAATCAATTGTGTCCCAAGAGCTCTATCGAAGGCGCGTCCGAGACCCGTAAGACCTCATTGAAGGCAAAGCTGGTCCCACCGTTAAGTAATATTACAAAGACCAATTTTTCACAGCCCATACGACATAACGCAAATATGTGCGAGTACTTGGACCAATGCAAAGTACCCATAAGACAAGGTATTCCACCATTAAAGAAGCAGAAAGCTAATTCCCTGCCATCTAGTAATGTAAGTTAACAAGAAAGTAAGTACACAGCTACACGAAATGAGAAAACAAACGCAATGTTTTCGGAAAACACAGCTATCTTACAACACGTAAGATTCTTATTTCCGGATCACGAAGATCCCAAACATACTCCTCGAGTCAACAGCGTAGTCCAAGATCTCAGCTTAGACCCTGATCTAAATGCGGAAAAAAACCTTCGATATCTGAACTCTGTGACGAGTACAGGGATAGCTTTTATTTTAAAAGATGACAAGCTAACATATACAGATGCTATCACCCACAATATTCCCTTGATGTACGATCAAGCGCCCACGAACCAAAAGGCCTACAGTTTACCAGAGACAAGTAATGAATGAACAGTTAAGAGAAATGCTAGACAATGGGATAGTCCGAACTAATAAAAGAACTTGGAATTCACCCTTATTAGTAGTTTCCAGAAAGGCGGGACCAGATGGTGAAAAATAGTGGCGCGTTGTTGACGATTTTCGTAAGTTGAACGAAACGAAAATTGGCAACGCATTTCCGCTATCCCAAATCGAGGATATACTTAACCACTTTGGTCATGGTAGGTATTTTACCACTCTCGATTTGGCCAACGGCTGTCACCAAGTCTTAGTCAACAAAAAAGATCGACACAAGACCGCTTTCAGCACTATTTATGGGCAATTAGAATTTAACCGCATGCCATTCGGACTCAAAGCACAGATCTACAAGCCCTCGGACGTTTCGTTTATCTTGACGACATCGTCAACTATGGAAAAGATCTAAATGACCACAATGATAAATCGAAAAAGTTTTCGGCGAGTTAAGAGAAAACAACCTCAAACTGCAGTCAGAGAAGTGCCAGTTTTTGAGAAGAGAAATTGTTTACCTAGTGTACAAATGCCCTGCCGAAGGTGCATTACCAGACCCCAGCAAAACGCCTTGCGTCCAAACATTTCCTGTTCCTAGAACTGTAAGACAAGTGCAGTCATTTTTGGGACTTGCCGATTACTACAGGAATTTCATTCCGTACTTCTGCAAAATCCTTCATCCAATTAAGAATTTTCTCCGAAAGGGTGTAAAATTCACTTTTTGAAAAACTTTTGAAATAATAGTTTTATTTTATTCCTATATAACTGTTATTAAGAACTTTTAATACTTTAGATCATAAGGTAATATTTATTTATGAAATATTTTTTTTTTTTTGACAGTCATAACTGTTACGCAAGACTTTTATTTATTTAAGTCTTATGATAAGAGTCGGAAAAGACTTTTATTTTTTAAGTCTCATAATAACAGTCTTAAAAGACTTTTGTACTTTTAGCTCAGTGCTAAGAGTTATCACAGACTTTTATTAATAAAATTCTCTTCACAAAACTCCCACAAATCTTTTTATTTTTAAGTCTTAAGATAACTGTTTTAGAAGACTTTTATAAATTTCAGTCAGTACATAACTGTTACCAAAGACTTTTATTCATTTAAATCCTATGATAAAAGTCTCACAATACTTTTACCTTTTCAGTTTTTTGATAATAGTCTAATCAGGCTGTTATATTTCACTGTCAGTTATAGTAGTTATAGAAGACTTTTATTTATATAAGTCTCATAATGGACGATCACAGATCTTTTATTATTGCAGATTTTGGTATTTGACTTCGGACTTCAGAAATCGGATAGTCCAGAGACTCGGGCATCTGGATATATGCATACTAGCAATATGCAATACCAAGATTTGCAACAATAAAGGATCTGTAATAGACCGATTGTGAGACTTAAATAAATAAAAGTCTTATAACTATTATAACGGACAGTAAAATATAAAGTTCCGATCAGACTGTTTTATGAAGAGACTTTTATTAATAAAAATCTGTGCTAATTCTTAGCATTGAATTAAAAGCATAAAAGTGTTTCAAGACAGTTAGTATGAGACTTAAAAAAAGGACTTTTCGGACTTTTATCATAAGACTTAAATAAATAAAAGTCTTGGGTAACAGTTATAATTAACTTTAAAATAAAAATTTTATTGAAACTCTTATTATGAGACTTAAGAGCTTTTTAGCAATTATATTTGCCATTATGTCTCAAGTATGCCATTCAGTCTTGATGGGACTTTTTTAGCTGATTGACAAAAATAATCCAAAGCATAAAAAATGCTCTAATTTTCCCACATCTTTTTAATCCATTCAGATTTTTCTAAACCAGTCAACTTTACAACGGGCGCCAGTAACGAGGCTTTAGGAGCTGCACTTTTCCAAGGAGAAGTGGGAAACGCCTATGTAAGCCGAAAACTAAACAAAGCCGAGAGAAATTACTCCACTATTGGGAAGGAGTTATTGGCTATAGTCTGGGCAACTAGAAATTTGCGATGCTGAATTCATGGCAGGAAATTCACGGTCTACACTGACACAGGCCTCTAAAAGGTGTCTTTAGTGTTAACGACCCGACTTTCCGTTTGGCGAGATTTCACCACAAATTGTCCGAATTCGATTATAACATCGAATACAAGCCCGTGAAGTATAGTACCAATGCGCTGCATTAAGCCGCATTCCACAAGTATTAAACGAATACAACAGAAGCAACACCTTAACGGTTCAAGCCCACCTCCCCCAAACCATGAACTCCGATGTGGAGTAAAAGAGTTCCCCAAATAAAAAGAATATAATGAGACCATTGTTTCGCCGTGACCAGAGCTCAAAGACAGAAAGACCAAGACGCCAATATTAGCTCAAATATTGCGAACACAAGTAGTTGTTCTATGCGGATCCTTTTTCCTTCCCTTGTGACCACACGCAGAGGCAAAATGCTCCGGTACTACGGTTTTAATCGGGTGCTGCGCCTAAATTTAGGCTTTTTTGGGGATACGAAATCACTTTCAGTACTCTCCAGCTTAGGGAAATAGCATAGATTTTCAATTTTGTTTCTGGAGTGTGAGTGCCTGTGGTATGTTGGGCTGGCCTACTTGGTGGCTGAGGAAACGTTATCTAAGGCGAGGGTGGATGTGTGCAGCTGTGTATTTATGTGGATAAAAAATGTTGTGAAATTCCCTAAGTGAATCAGGTATATTTAATATTAGTAATAATTCAAGTTAACCCTAGGATATTTCCAGTTCAGGCCAATATTATTAGTACTATGGAGGTAAAATTTTCATTGGAAATCCTCTACGGACTATCGTTCGTGATGTTAGCGATCTTACCTTCTCAGGTGTAATTAATATTAGTGGCTGAAAAACAAAAACAACAACAACTGTAATCTAAGTTATGGATTAAAGACTTGATGATCTTAGTCTGTAGGTGGCTTTTATAAATATGTGATGATATATCTAAACATAGATCAAGAAAAGCTGATTGTGGCGAATGTAGGTAGATATGTCCACTTAGATAAGTAGTGGAAATTAGTAAATGTCTTATTTTGGTCTTCAGGTGGAATGCTGTTAATTTGATTCGCATAGCAGCCGAGTAAAGTAAACAAATTTAGCGATTTATGTTTTTAATATAAGATTCCTAATTTCTATAGCTGAAAACAAAAACAACAAATGATATTAATCTGTAGGATATGATGCCTTGGATGAGTAGTGGAAGTTATAATTGAAAATTTCTTTTCCTGAAAAAAAAAAAACAGAAACAATAACAACAACTATAATATAAGTTGTGGTCTGTAGGTGTCTTTTATAAACAAGAGTGATCATGTTATGATATTCGAATTCGATGTATAAAAATAGATCACGGCTGTTTGGGATGCTAAGACACATAAAATCTTTAGAAGTAATGGAAACTAAAGCATTCGAAAAGGTGGCCAGGCAGCTGATAATTTGACATCTTGCGCAAAGAAATATAGCCAAGTAAAGTAAACAAATTGAGCGATTAATGTTTTTTGTATCTAGGATTTTTATTGAAAAGTCTTACATTTTATGAAGAATCTTTTTTATTTTCAATAAAATTGCTCAATCAGTCACGTTGTTATGAGATTTGATTTACCCCGATATCATAGTTCACATGAAGCTGATAAGAATACGATAATTTTTCCTTCATATTATTGGGGTGATCACATTATTTTCTGACCATTAGGTTGAGAGTGTATTTAATTAAATATTTTGATGAAAGAAGGTGGTGTTATGATATTAATGTAATATGATATCTTGTCTTAGATGACTAATGAAAGTTGTTTGGGAGCTTTGAGTAAGGAATAAAACTTTATGGCTTCACATTTATCTCTCTAAAGTATCATTCAAATTGTATTGTATAAAGGAAGAAAAAATGTACAATTCTACAAGCCCATAGTGAAGACCGTGGTGGAGGTTGAGAGTGGGTCAAGGACAAAATGCCCTTCCGATTTCAAGGGTAATGCCATAAGCCACGCTCAATCCCACGTGTCAACGTGCATTCTGGGTAAAGGCTCAACCACCCGATTAAGAGCCCTTTGTATTATGCAAATATTATTAAAGAATACCTTTAGAAGTTCTGGACTTAGTAGGGAAATTGAATAAAAAGAATAGCATATATACAATATCATTATTGATTAATTATAAATTAAAAAATATTAACATTTAATTCTGAGTGTAGCATTCTATTGTTCCGCTTCCTTATTGCAATAAATGTATAGCTGTAATAAAGGGTTTTCCAATAAGAGGTCCATTCCTCGTCGTTCTTTGGAATTAGGCATTCTACAAACGTCATTACACCGGATTTTGCATTAAGATTTGGGTCTTAAGGCATATAAGGTTTAGTTAACACAAGAACTCAAGCCGGTCGATCATCAACAATGTCGATCTTTGATGATTGGGTCCTTGAAATGCATGAAAATGATCCGGAATTCCATCGAAAACTCATCTTGAGTGATGAGGCCCATTTCCACCACGATGGCTTCGTCAACAAGCAAAATTGTCGCATCTGGGGCTCGGAAAACCCAAGAGTTATTGTTGAAAAGCCTCTCTATTCTCAACATGTGACTATTTGGTGCGGTTTATGGTCCCGCGGGGTCATTGGACTTTACTTTTTCGAAAATGAGGCTGGAGCAACAGTTACGGTGAATGGATGGCGCTATCGACAGATGATTAGTGATTTTTTATGGCCGGAAGAGGATGATATTGATCTGTACAACGTTTACTTTCAACAAGGCGGCGCTACGTGCCATACAAGCAACAAAACCAACACAACCTTTGATCCTTTACGGGAAAAGTTTCCGGACCATGTTATCTCTCGAAGAGGTGATCACAATTGGCCTCCGAGATCTTGTGACTTAACACCTTAAGACTTCTTCCTTTGGGCCCACGTAAAAGAGAAGGTCTACGCCAACAGCCCAGCGTCGATTCAAGACCTCAAAGATGGAATTTGTGAGGCTATCGAGGACATAGGGCAGCCACTTTGCGATTTGGTTATGGAAAATTTCATGAAAAGGATGTGGTCCTGTAGGTGTGGTCGTGGTGGTCATTTGGCTGATGTTATTTTCCATTATTAACGGCATGCCTTCCTCTTTATAACGAAATAAAGATCCGATCATTTATATCAAAAAATGGCATTTTTCTTTGAATATCAAAATAACACCTCTTATTGGAAAACCCTTTATATTCTTTATTCTTCAATTATTTATATCTTAGACTTAAGACTTAGGCTATAATACAAACAAAACAAATTACTTTAATTAATGGAAATATAACTATATGTCACACTTTTTTTTTATTTACAATACACTGCGGTTGGGCTTCCGTAATTCAATATTAATTTTTTGTTTCTCACATTCAGGAATATGTGATGCTAATTCTTCAGCAGAACAAAAATAGAATAAACATCTATCGCATATATACAATCTAGCCTTATGTTTTGAATTTGTTTCCCTCAAGCCGTGAAAGATCTCTAATCCAGCAGAAATGAAACCTTTTATGTTCTCATCATCATCATCATCATCCTGCTCATAGTTGCTTTGTATCATTAATAGATTCACATGTCGCTTCATCTTGTGTTTCGTAGGTCTAACTAGAACAGTGGTGAAGGGACGCTCTTTCTTTAGGATGAATACGTTTATTGATATATCGTTCTGGTCTTCAAATTGTTGAATCTGTTTAAGCGTCATAGGAGATGTTATTCCAGCTAAATTAACACAGTAGAATAATGTGGATATGATGATGTCCTAGACGAGTTCATATTTCCAGGGTATAGCGCTGATGTTACGGCCCAAGGGAAGCAGGCTTTATCAATTATTTTTACATTGATGCAAGCTTGCTTTAAAGCAATCTCCTTCGGTAAAGATATGTACGAAGGTCCTCGGTTCTGTTAAAATTGGTTGATATATACTGATAAATGTATAATGGAGTCCAATGTCCAGCTACTATCTTTTTCCCGAAACTCATCCAGCTTAGTGAGTATTGAATCCAAAATGTTAGCTTCATACCACTCATTTATATTATCGTCCACATTGATTGGAGCAGTTCTTGCTTGTAAAAATTTATTATCTTTTATAACTTCAGTGTCACCAATATCCTTAACAAAAGCAGCACACAACTTTGTATTAACTTTAATATTGAGATGGGGTTTTAAAATATTTTTAATACGGCGTATAAATAAATCACCAGTATCCTGTATAAATAGCTTAGGATCTGTATCGTTTATATTTACAATAATTACAGTTCTAATTCTGTCTGTGAATACTTATTTTATTTCCTCCCACTTTACAAAATCACTTTTCCTTACACGCTGAGGAATTTCTGCAACTCGACTGGTGGCTTTCAATAATACTCTCGGCGATTTAGTCTGTCCAATACAGCTCCCCATATGCCGTTATGTACCACTCCTTTTAATAGGAAAACTTTCATTTATTAGCGCGGTTGACATTTTTTTTTAATTGACTTATCGCTGAGGCTCACCAAAACTGACTGATGCCTCCTATCATCTTACATTAATATCTACTACCGCCTTCTTTCACCAAAAACCTTAAATTGAATCCACTCTCCACCTAATCCTTTCATGGTTTTTTACCACCACAATAACCTTCATGTGGTATATTTTTAGATATCGAATTTCATAACATGCTACAATAGTCATGAATTCTTCTGCTCATGCTCAAAACAAGTATTAACATGTACTTGACATCGATTCAACTTTTTTATGAATTTGAACTATATTTAAGTCTTGGTAAAGAAGCCGTGCAACTATTTTGCTTCAATCAAATAAGCAGATATACCACCAATCTATTACGTAACATACATCGATCAATCAACCATGAAAGTTTTCTGTTACACTACACAACATTACATTAATTCACCTCAGTGTTTTATATATACATATCCACAGCTGACAAGTATATGACTAAGTCAACCTCAAACATTTGTATTAGAAAGAAACAGATGTTTTGTGAGAGTGAGATAGTTTCAAAGTATGGTATTCACTAAAACTTCCTAATGTGTTAGAGCAAGACAGATGATGTGTTAGAGCAAGACTGATGATGTGTTAAAGCGAGATTGTTGCAAAAGTAAATTTGGACCTACATAAGAAATAACATGGGATTTTGCTGCCGAACTCTCATAATATTAACGCAGAAAAGGATCATGGGAGACATTTGCTCTGGATGGCTTTCGCTTCCAAGATAGGATATATAGAGTAACCAATTTTGGAAGTGAAACACAAAGAAACAACTTTATATCTTAAGATATAAAAATAAATAATGAAAAATAATAAATATTGTGTGAAAAATTGATTTGTTATATATTATTTAGAGCTGTTATTTTTTTCAGTAAAGGAATTTGGAATCTTACATTTTCAACTTTCACTACTCATATACAACATATTCCACAACTCTCAAGTAATCATCCAAGACAACATATTATACTATATTAATATAATAATACCACCTTCTTTCATCAAAACTTTTAATTTAATCCACTCCCAACATGGTAAGATTTAAAGTTGAAAAAATAATACTTCCATATCCTACTAGATTTATATAATTCCAAATACCCACTCTCAATATCGTGGTATTCACATTGAACTTGAAGAATTATCAACTTCTCTTCGACCTTTCTGATACACGTACAATACCATTTCTAGGAGATTAATTCCAAATACCATCCATCAAAACTTTTAACTTAATACATAATTTACAGTACCTACTCTCAACCCCTCACCGCGATCATCCCAACATACTTGGAGAATTATCACCTATTTCTTCTTTCATACACCACCATTCGGGTGATAATTTAGAGTAGATAAATATCAAGCGAGATTGCTCTTTAGAATTTTACTGCTTATTCATGGCACCCATACAACTTCCACTACTCACCTAAGACAACATATCATACTACATTAATATCATAACACAGCGTTCTTCTATCAAGACTTTTAATTTAACCCAATCTCAACTTAATGGAAAGTAAATAATGTACCTGCCCCAATAGTATGAAGATAAAATTATCATATTCTTATCAGCTTCATGTGAACTATGATATCGGGGTCAATCAAATCTCATAACAACGTGAATGATTGAGAAATTTTATAGAAAATAAAAAAAATTCCTCATAAAATGCAAGACTTTTCAATACGAACAATATTAATCGCTCAATTTGTCTGCTTTACTCGGCTATATTTGTCTACGCAAGATATCAAATTATCGGCTGCCTGGCCACATTTTCTAATGCTTCAGCCGAGATCCATTTTTACACATTGAATATCATAACATGATCACTCTTGTTTATAAAAGACACCTAGAGACCACAACGTATGTTATAGTTGTTGTTGTTGTTGTTGTTGTTTTTTCAGCAAAAGAAATTTTCAATTATAACTCATCCAAGACATCATATCCTACAGATTAATATCAGTTGTTGTTTTTGTTTTCAGCTAAAGAAATTGGGAAAAACTTAAATTGCTCAATATGTTTACTTTACTCGGCTGCTATGCGAATCAAATTAGCAGCATTCCACCTGAAGAGCTAAATTAAACATTTACTAATTTCCATTACTTATCTAAGTGAACATATCAACCTATATAACTTTTAAGGCTTTCGCGGTTGCTTACTGACATCTTTAATACGTTTTCCGGATTAGCCGCGGTATAAATAAATTATTTAATGAGTGCTGAAACAAGTCCTCACCCCGAACGTTTCGCTTCAAGTTACATTGAGCGTGGTCACCGGGTAACTACCTGAAATGTTACTTACGATTGGACCTACGCAGATTGTACCGGTGCGTATCCTGTTGCTGTGGTTGATGCATTTGTAGTTGTTGTTGTGCAGAGTTTTTCGAACAAACATAACTCACTACGTCACTTATTTCGGATTAACCCTGAAGATGTTTTAAGGATGGGATCCCAAGTTCGTGAAAGCTGGAAACTGTTGTCGCGATTGAAATTAAGTCGACGTTTTATTTCAATCGCCTCACGAACAAGACGAGGAGTATAATAAGGCTCGCGAGGCAGGACTTCTGCCTTTTCAGAATAAATCCAATGATGTTCTGTTGGATGGTCCAGAATATGCTCGCAAATTGCTGATTTTTCCCGCTGGTTTTTGCTTACAGCATTTATATGTTCTTTTAGGCGGGTAGCAATACTTTTTTGTGTTTGCCCAATATGATATGACCCATAGCTACAAGGGACTGCATATACGCCTGGTGTTTGGAGTGGAAAGCGATCTGTTGTTGATTGCAGGTGATTTATCACCTTCTTAGGTAGTAAAAGGAAGGATTTCACACCGTGTCGCTTCAAAACTTTTCCCACTCTATCTGTGACACCTCTAATATAGGGCAGGAAGGCTCTCTTCTAGTTTAACTTCTCCTGACTTTTGTCCCTTTCCCTTGATAAAATAGGCTTTAAAGTCCGTTGTTTTCTTGTGTAGCCATTGAACTGGAGAACATTATCCACATATTTAAGTTCTGACGCCAAATGGTCATCATCACAGATTCTGTGGGCACGGTGAACTAGTGTGGAGAGAACGGATCTTAAATTTGCCGGATGGTGGTGTGAGGTAGCATGTAGGTAACGATTAGTGTGCGTTATTTTGCGATGAACTGTGTGTCTTAACGTGCCATCATCCTTCCGTATAACTTTAACGTCCAAAAACGCAAGGGATCCGTTTTGTTCTTATTCAAACGTAAACTTGGTCTTGGAGTGTTGAGAGTTTAGATGTTGTAAGAAACTCTCGATTTCAGATCTTTTTAAAATACAGAAAGTGTCATCCATATACTTGAGCCACACTTTAGGTGTTTGTTGTGAACTGCTTAGAGGTATTTTCTCAAAATGGTCCATCCATAAGTCAGCAACTATAGGCGTTGAAGGCAGGCCCATGGCAACACCATCTTTTTGTAGATAGAACTGGTTACAGAAACTTGAATATCCAGATGTTAAAGAGAACTCCGAAATAGCTATATGTGAAGCGCTAATGTCGGAGGATGAAATGAGCTGTTGAATGACACTTAGGACTTCCTGTACAGGCACATTAGTAAACAGTGATTCTACATCAAAACTGATCATAACTTCATCTTCTTCAAGGCTTAAGTCACCCAAAAGCGACACGAAATGTGTGGAATCTTTAATGTGATGTTCCGTCTGTCCGACCAATGGTTTTAAAACATCCAGAAAGTGCTTAGATAACAGATAGCTAGGCGAATTTATTTGGCTAACAATTGGCCGCATCGGATTACCTGCTTTGTGGATTTTAGGTAAGCCACACAGTTTAGGTGGCTGCGGGCAAGAGGGAACGAGGCGGAAGAATCGCCTTGTGATCATTAATCAGTTGCGACACCCTTCTGAGAATACGGGCTGTTGGATCATAATTAACAGGTATGTACGTATCCTGTCTTCTACTAAATTTTTCATTTTAGTGACATAATCACTTTTGTTTATCACTACAGTCGCATTTCCCTTATCCGCTGAGAGAACCAAAATATTTTAATTCTTTCGCAGCGCTTTTAAAGCAAGCATTTCATCTCTGCTGTCATTGCTGGACGATGGTGTTTTGCTTCGTCTAACCAGAAACGATACGTCCTGACGTATAGTGTCAGCCTCAAAGCTGCTGAATTTATTACGAAAGATGCACTCTTCTATACTACCAATAAGTTGTTCTACGGGTACACGCAGTTGAGTGGGTGCAAAGTACAGTCCCTTGCAGAGAATATTTACGGCTGCCTCATTCAGGTTTTCATCCGATAAATTCACAACCGCTTTACTTGAAACGATGGCATTAACGGGTGTCGATTTTGTTGTTTGGATGGCGATGAGTTTGTCGCACTTCTGTTGTTGTTTTTGAGTGCATAATTCTAACGTTCTGGCTGTCCGCAGAAAGGTCAGTTGATCACACATATTATAATCTACTGCACTTAGAACCAAAGCAAGATGTTGTTGCATGTTATACATCTCTATGGATATTATGTTAAGCTTATAACGATGGGAACTGATCAACCGTCTTAGTAACACTTAAAACTTTCTTGGAACCATATGTGTGACGCATTGGTGATAATTTCACACAGTTGGGAAGTACATCACATCTCGGCATCTTTTAAGAAAGGTCAAAGCACTTAAAAGGCGCGCTCGTTTTCCACGCAAGTTTTCGAACCGGTGAAGGCATTTCTGAGTAGCCTCTAAGTACAGGCTTACAATATAACTTTTGAGGCTTTCGCGGTTGCTTACTGACATTTTTAATACGTTTTCCGGATTATCCGCGGTATAAATAAATGATTTAATGAGTGCTGAAACAAGTATTCACCCCGAACGTTTCGTTTCAAGTTACATTGAGCGTGGTCACCGGGTAACTGCCTGAAATGTTACATACGATTGGAGCTACGCAGATGGTATCGGTCCGTATGCTGTTGCTGTTGTTGATGCATTTGTAGTTGTTCTTGTGCAGAGTTTTTCGAACAAACATAACTCACTACGTCACTTATTTCGGATTAACCCTGAAGATGTTTTAAGAATGGGATCCCAAGTTCGTGAAAGCTGGAAACTGTTGTCGCGACTGAAATTAAGTCGACGTTTTATTTCAATCGCCTCACGAACAAGACGAGGAGTATAATAAGGCTCGCGAGGCAGGACTTCTGCCTTTTCAAAATAAATCCAATGATGTTCTGTTGGATGGTCCAGAATATGCTCGCAAATTGCTGATTTTTCCCGCTGGTTTTTGCTTACAGCATTTATATGTTCTTTTAAGCGGGTAGCAATACTTCTTTGTGTTTGCCCAATATAATATGACCCATAGCTACAAGGGACTGCATATACGCCTGGTGTTTGGAGTGGAAAGCGATCTGTTGGTGATTGCAGGTGATTTATCACCATCTTAGGTGGTAAAAGGAAGGATTTCACACCGTGTCGCTTCAAAACTTTTCCCACTCTATCTGTGACTCCTCCAACATAGGGCAGGAAGGTTTTGAAGCGACACGGTGTGAAATCCTTCTTTTACCTCCTAAGAAGGTGATAAATCACCTGCAATCACCAAAAGATCGCTTTCCACTCCAAACACCAGGCGTATATTCAGTCCCTCGTAGCTGTGGGTCATATTATATTGGGCAAACACAAAGAAGTATTGGTACCCGCCTAAAAGAACATATAAATGCTGTAAGCAAAAACCAGCGGGAAAAATCAGCAAATTGCGAGCACTTTCTGGATCATCCAACAGAACATCCTTGGATTCATTTTGAAAAGGAAGAAGGTATGATCGTTAACATCTCGAACCATAGTCTGTAGAAGATTTCTAATGAAAATTTTACCCCCTTGGTACTAATACTATTGGTATTAACAGACAATATCCTAAGGTTAACTTGAATTATTACTAATATTAATTATACCTGAGAAGGTAAACTTAATAATATCTCTAAAATCATAGCTCGTGGAGGATTTCTGTTGAAAATTTGGTCCACCCCTAGAGCAAAGGACCCCCACAGATACCTTCTAGAATCTATTGTCATGAAGAAAAATATTCTACGGTTAACTTGAATTATAACTAATATTAATTACACTAATTCACTAAGGGAATTTCACAACATTTCTTATCCACATAAATACACATCTGCACACAAACACCCACGCCTTAGATAGCGTTTCCTCAGCCACCAAGTAGCCCAGCCCAACATACCACAGGCACTCATATTAAAGTAAACAACTAAAACCAAACTCAAGCTTACAAGTATATAGCCCCGATATAAATTCGCTTAGGGTATTTCACATCATTAGTTAATATACATAAGCCTCATCCATTCTACTCAAACCTTGGTACAGGTAACGTAGCAAAATCCAACACATCCCATTCAGTCCTCGTCATAGTATCAGATATTGCTATCAGCCAACCTCCAGTACCCAGACACAAGAGGGGGCACCTCCAAGTCAAGTTGTAACCAACAACCTTCACCAATAAAGGTTCCCAACCCTTCACAAATATATAGAGCTAAGATGTCCGAGATGAAAAATAAGCGAGCTCCAGAAACAAAATCGAAAACCTATGCTATTTTCCTATGCTGGTGGGTGCTGAAAGTGATCTCGTTTCCCCAAAGTGATTTCATATCCCCCAAAACTCGAGATGAAAAATCTTAATGTCAACTTACAGGCACTGCGTCCGAGATGAAAATAAGCGAACTCCAGAATAAAAATTGAAAACCTATGCCATTTCCCTATGCTGAAGAGTGCTAAAAGTTATCTCGTATCCCCAAAGTGATCTTTTAATAAAAAAAAAAAAAAACATAGTACCGGAGCATTTTGATGCTGCGTGTGGTCACAAGGGATGGAAAAACTAAGGGCCAGGATCCGCACAGAACAACTACTAACACAGAGCCAACGACAGCGAGAGATAAAGAAATTAAACCCCCAGATGCAGAAATACCACAACCTGTCCAGTAAAGGCACCTGAGATAATCACGAGCTTTAAGGAAGTGCAAACAATCGTAGAGATTTTCACGACTATCCTCTCGGCCGCCATCAAGGTGTCATTAATGCCTATAAACGAATAAGTCCCAAGTATTGATGGAGACACATGCTTTGCAATAGAAATAAGTATATCAAAAAATGCCTTAAGTGGCAAACAATGAAAGCTTCTCCATAAATCAATATGCCAATGATAATAACGGTCGTCGCAGAACAACTTTTCGACAAGGTCTACCTCGATATAGCATGTCCACTAGAAGAGTCAGGAAATAAATATATCGTGACTTTTCAAAATAACCTCTCCAAATTTGTCGATTGTTATGCCATAACTAATGGCGAAGCAGTATCAGTAGCGCAAATTTTTTTCGACGAAATCGTCACGCGCTATCGCATTCAAAAGAGGATATTCACCGATCAGGAATCTATTTTCCTGGGTGAGCGGTTCAAAAAGATCTGCAAACTACTAAAATTAAGGAAGTTACAGACTTAAGAATACCATCCATAGTCTAATGGAGCACTAGAGCGTACCCATAGACCATTGATAGCATATCTGTGTACAATCGTATACGAGAATTCGAAAACATGAGATCAATTCCTACGAACCGCCGCATTCTTGTACAATAATAGTGTGCACGAGGGTACGAAGTTAACTCCAATGAATTGCCTTTACGGCTACACAGCGGATGTGTTTCAAACTTAAAACAGGATCCTGAACCCATTTATAATCACGAAAGATATTACCACCTGTTGAATACATAGATTACAAAAATCGTATGTCACGGCTTGGAAAAACCTTTTAGCCAGCAAACAAAGCTCAAAGGCATATTATGACAAAATAGTTCGCCCTCTCACTTTACACTTAGGACGTAAAGTTCTCCTCACAAGTGAGAATAGGAAACATAAACTGTCTCAAACCTGGGTTGGACCATATCTGGTAATCAAGTTTCCTAGTCTAATAAATACCACCGTAAAAACAGGCAAGCGACAGGTTGTAGTGCAACCCTATTACGAATTACTATTGGTATAGAGGCAGTTTATGTTTTCTACTCTCACTTTTGACGAGAACCTTTTCTCGTAAGTAGGAAGTGAGATCTCTGACTATTTTGTCATGTGACACTTCACATGGTGCATATATCCGTAAAAAACATGATTCCATTACATATAATCCCAAAAATTAAATTGAAGTCTACTTAGTCCTATATGCAAAATCACCTATCGTAACTTCTTAAATATCGAAATATACCTAACTTCTTTTTACCCCACCGGAATTTTCATTGAATACACAAACAAAACAAATGCACTAAAAATACATATACATACGTTATTACTTATAATTAAATGAAAATAAAAATTGAAAACAGTAACAAATAAACCTTACTTTTTAGTAGTTACGAGTAAATTAAATATTTTTCCATTAAAATTTTGTGAAAGAGTACAATGCTCAAAATACTGAAAACTCTACGCTAAATTTACGAGACTTAGCATGAATTAACTTACACTCCTCCCACCAAGCTCTGGGAGCTTGATTCCCCACTTGATAAAATGTGATGTCTTGTGCTTCGCTGAAAACTAGACTGACAGCTGACGTCCTGAAAACAAGAAAATCTGAAATGCTCAATTTTCTGAACCTTAACCAATTTCGTTGTTCCTCTTATAGAATAGAAATTGTGTACGTTCATAAATTAGAGCTTTGTTGATGACGACTCAGTGGTCACCTGTAATGAAACGATGAGTTGACTTTCTAACGTTTACGCACTAGTGCAACTTCCTATAAGTTACTGCTAGTGTAAACGTCTCTTGTGAAATAGCAACTCAAACACACTGAATCTGCAGCGTGTGGACTATACCAACGAGATTTAAATAATCCACCTAAAAACTGCCACGTCTGGGCGATGCGTGTGGTCTATAACAACGAGGTTGAAATGATCCACCTAAAAGTTGCCCCGTCTGGGAGATGCGTGTGATCTATAACAACGAGATTGAAATGATCCACCTAAAAGCTGCCACGTCTGGGCGATGCGTGTAACTTCCAATAAGCTCTCACGATACCAATGCCTACTGTCTAGTGTCAAACAACGTAGAAACCTAAAATGAAAACGATGGCCGAGCACAATCAGACTTAGATGGCGGTATTGTAGCGGTAAATGAAAGAATCATCCGGTTATTCATTCATTTAGATTTATTGAGCAAAACTTCCTTCTATTATTAAAATTAGACTAGTAAAAAAATAACTTCATAAAAAAATTAACCTAATTGCAATTCAATTTAACTATTATATATTTTTTCTAATTCTTCTCAAACTTCTTAATTAGACTTATATTACTATTTAAAATTCCTTTCTATATTTTATAATTTAATTAACGCTGAAAATAAAAATTATTGTTAACTGTCAATCGTGAATCAATTCTCATGTGGTGTAAATGTGACCCGTGTGGGCACAGTTTTATACCTTGATGAATTGATTAATTGACGAAAATTTATGAACAAACAACTGAAAACTCAAGAAAATTGTATTCAATAAATTTTTAGTATTTGGTGATATTATTTTGTGTAATATGTCCAATACAAATTGGCATGCAATCTTACACTTTAATACCCGTCACCTAACCAAAGATTTATATGAAAGCAAAAAAAAATACCTTGAATTCACAAATCTCAAAGAAAATCACGTCAAGATTGACTAACTCCCGAATTCCACTGGAAAACAAATTCTTTCCAAAACAAAAGCAAAAAAAGGAAAATAAACTAAAAAATGACAGAACTACTTTAATTTTGAAGAACAACAAAAAACTGACTTTAAATGCAAATAAAAAATAAATGATGAAACAAAAAAAAACTCAAAGTGAAATTACTAATGAAAAAGATGAAATAAGATACAAGTTCGAAATGTCACTGATGAAAAAATTGCAAATTTGAGGATACTATGACTGACTAGCATATGTATACTCCTTGACAATTTGTTGAAAATAGAAGACAGAATGAACAAATGGCCTCCTTTTTATAGAAAAATTCGTTCCATTTTCGCTGTCTATAAAGTGAAATATTCGAAATTTTCACTGAAAATGACAAAAAGTTGAATTTTTCTTGTTGTCAATCAATAGCAAATTTAACGATCTAAATTTTGATACCTTTGTCGTAAAAATTGATTGTCAATTTGATGATTTTAATCAATTTGTATAATTTTTGGAACATTTGCTATAAAAATGTCAATTCGTTACGTTTCATTTCGATGTAGTAGATTTTCCTGTCATTTGTAATAATTTTTTGTCTTCTTCCCTGTTAAGTACATATACTAAAATAGGTTAGAACATACATATGTATAATACAATTGTCTGTATTTCTCTATGTAATTACTTACTGATAGGTTAGTGTAGCAGTTATTTGTATTTAATACCAATATATATGAATTGTATTAACCGTTAATCTGGCATGAGAGCAACTAAATAAAATTATAAAACTCAATTGTATTCTAGAGCACGGCGCGTTAACATCGCTTGATGAAATTTAAAATAAAAGTAATTTTAAACAACAAGTGTTTTTCATTTAAAGAAGATTACAAAACAACAATTATCGCAGTCTCATCTAACAGCTGCAATCGCAGTAAATAACATTTGGTGCCGAAACCCGGGACGGAAATTGTGAGATAAACTCTTATCAGTGTAATTTTCCAATGTCAGACACATTAACTTTAACCCGACGCGGTCAGTGAACTACAAGCACCTGTGCAGTGATAAGTTTAACAATTTTATCATTAAAAAAAAAAAAACAAAAGTGCAGCATTTAAAGTGGATATCGTGATAGTTTCAATAGATTCAATGACACGATCAGTGACTGTGTAACGGTGAATAAAGTGTTGGTACATTTGCGAAATTTTGGTCATACAGCTGGTAGTTACATACACATTCCATCGTATTACAGTCATACGCAGTAAGTCTATTCCAATTTTCTTTTAATTTTGTCAATAAATAAATACGTCACACACATATATGGAGGGCTTATTGGAACAGCAAAAGGCAACGGGTGATTTAATCAGCAATTTCATGGCCAATACAAACAGGACCGCAAAAGAAAAACGGAATGAATGGTTTATATAAGCAATATTGGAACTGTTGCGAAAGTACTGGGACAAATTCCAATCCGTACACGAGAAAATAATCTCACAAGATATCAGAAAGTACCTCACGGAGCCATATTTTGCACAAAATTTATATGACTCCGTAGAGTTAAGCTATTGTGAGAGTTACGGCGAATTGAAAGAAAGTATCACAAAATTCCAAGTAGGCCAGTCTGAGCATAACTCATCGGTAATTTCATCATCCACAGTTTCCTTGTCTACTCTGCCTAAAATACAATTAACACGATATGGTGCAGATCTCAAAGAATGGCCGTCATTCCATGATTTATTTAAAAGTGTCATTGATTCTAACAAAGATTTAACTGGTGCTCAAAAGCTATATTACCTAAAGACTTTCCTTTATGGTCTAGCTGAACATTTACTACGTAACACCGTAATCACTGATGCTAATTATTCAACAGCCTGGGATCTTCTCTGCGAAAGATACCAAAATACGCGACTATTAGTTAATTCATACCTTCAATTATTTACGTCTTTACCTTCTATGAAGACCGAAAATGCCGAAGAACTACGAAAATTATACGATGGTACTATTGAAGCAGTTAAAGCTCTAGAATCGTTGAAACGTCCCGTTGACAACTGGAACGACTGGCTTGTATTCAGTACAGTACAAAAATTAGATTCCAATACGAGAAAGGATTGGGAAAATTCGCTTACCTCTACTTCTGATCTTCCCACCTTTCAGCAATTATGTACTTTCCTTCAGCATAGACTCAATACCTTACAAGCCGTGGATTCTAACGTTTTTCGATGTAAAGAAAAATTAAAATTCCATCCCCAGTCTCATAAATCATCAGTAATCAAAGCTAATGTTGCTGCAAAGTCGACCAATACAAACTCGTATAAGTGCCCGCAATGTCTGAAGAAACATTTACTTCTATTTTGTCCATTCTTCCGTCAACAAACTGTGCAACAGAGGCACGAATTTGTTAAAAGACGACAACTTTGTTGCAATTGCTTGCGTGCCAACAATAGCTCAGGTCACTGTCCATCTAGCAACCGCTGCAAATATTGTCAGCAGCAACATCACACTATGCTTCACGTCGCATCTGCAGATCCTGCTCACTACTCTATGCAATCAGTCATAACATCGCCGACGACAGCAAGCACTTCCTTGCAGGAAGCTATTCCTTCAACTTCAACATCAGTTCAAACTGTCTCAGCAAATTCAGCTACACAAGCTCTTGCATCGCCTGCTATCCTTCTAGCAACAGCCCGTGTTATTTTATCCTCACCAACAGGTAGAAAAGTTAAAGTACGAGCACTTCTGGACCAAGGTTCTCAAGCTACATTTGTGACATCACATATAGCATCATATTTACAGTTGCCTCAACAAAAGGTAAACCTGCCTATTCAAGGTATCGGAGCATCATGCCATACTGTCAGAGCTATCGTACCATTGCTCATTCAATCAACTATTAGTCCAAAATTCTCAATAAATGCGTCTGCATTAGTGCTGCCTAAGCTAACATCAGTATCAATGCCAGTCAAAATGCAGTTTAAAGAGTTACATTTTCTTCATAATCTTCAGCTTGCTGATCCTGAATTTTACGGAAATGCTCCAATTGACCTAATCATTGGAGCTGATATTTATTGTAGCCTTCTTCTAGAAGGATTGCATAAGGGGAGTCCTACAGCACAAAATACTTCTCTTGGCTGGGTTTTATCTGGTCCAGTATGCAAGTTACAATCAAAATCACCCGCAGTACAAGTACATCATATGTATATTGACTCATCTTCTGATCACTTGGTCATTATACTCGAAAAATTTTGGCAAATTGAAGATGTCCCGCAATCTCGCAATCTTTTGTCAGAAGAAGATCAAGCATGCGACGACTTTTATAAAGCAACAACGCAACGTGATCAGAATGGAAGATATATAGTACGTTTACCTATACGTACCATAGCTTCAAACGGCGTATATTTTGGGGATTCCATGCGCAATGCAGTACGATGCCTTGTCTCACTGGAGAGACGGTTTATTTTGAATCATAGCCTAAAGGAAAGCTATATTGCTTTTATGGACGAATACATTCGACTTAAGCACATGGAGTTAATTCCGAGGAATAATTGTTCAACATCCACTGGTTTTTATTTGCCGCACCATGGGGTTTTTAATCAAAACAGCATAAGTACAAAATTACGAGTCGTTTTAAATGGATCTAAAAAATCGAGTACAGGACTGTCGTTGAATGAATGCTTAGCTATTGGTCCAAAACTTCAAGCTGATTTATTCATTATCGTTCTACGGTGGAGGCAACATGCTATCGCGTTGACCGCTGATATAAAGATGATGTACCGTCAGATTCTTGTGGCTCCACAGGATAGTGATCTTCAACGAATTGTCTGTAGAAAATCACAGAATGACTCAATTCAAAGCTATAGACTATTGACTGTGACATATGGGACAACCTCTGCTCCTTACCTTGCCATAAGGACACTTCATCAGCTCTCAGATGATGAAAAGTCTCGCTATCCATCCGGAGCAGCAATTATTCGAAATAATTTTTATGTGGACGATGTGCTATTTGGTGGGGAAGATGTTAATTCAGCTATGCAGGTACAACAAGAACTCATATCTATACTCGAAGCAGGAGGCTTCCCGCTCCATAAATGGGCATCAAACTCTTCTGAGGTACTGGAACGGATGAACATTCACCAAACCAACTCATCTCTTAGTTTATCAGATAATGCTATGGTGAAAACACTTGGCCTTCTATGGGAACCTTGTAAAGACTATTTTAAATTTCGTGTGAATCTTCCAGATCCATCAAATTCTCTTACCAAACGAAAGTTATTGTCGGAGATAGCCAGATTGTATGATCCTTTGGGATTCATTTCACCCGTCATTTTATTGGCTAAGACTATCATTCAAAAATTATGGCTTAAGAAGATTGACTGGGATACTCCAATCTCCAACGATATCATTGAGGAATGGTCCTCATTTAGGCGAGAACTCACATACCTGCAAGATGTCTCCATTCCTCGATGGATCGGAATACATTCTACAACAAAGTATTATGACATTCATGCTTTCTCGGATGCTTCAGAGCAAGCATATTCTGCAGTGATATATTTTCGTGCGGTGCATGACTTTGACAACATTCAAGTGTCTTTACTTTGTGCCAAGACCAAGCTGGCACCAGTGAAAACGCTTTCAATACCAAGACTGGAATTAATGGGTGCTCATCTGGCAGCAAAATTGGTTCATAGTCTAAAAGAAGCCATAGATTTCACCAGCATCCAAATATATTGCTGGACTGATTCCTCAACGGTACTATCCTGGATTGCATCACATCCATCAAGATGGAAGACATTCATTGGGAATCGTACTAGCCATATTCATGAGTTATTGCCATCAGCAAAATGGAGATATGTTCCTTCTGCACATAATCCTGCAGATTGTGCTTCAAGAGGTATTTCTGCCTCCCAACTTATTACTCACCCACTGTGGTGGACAGGACCAGGTTGGCTAAAACTGCCATCTACATCATGGCCACAAACATGCGTTTCTAGAAAGGCTAAATGCACCGATGGAGAGCTCGAGGAAAAGTCCATCAAAACATCGGTGACGACTATAACCCACATGGAACATTGGGATCTTATCAATCGGTACTCTTCATTAACGAGATTACTGCCCATCACATCCTGGTGTTTTAGATTCTTAAAAAATGTTCGTACATCTCAAAATCGCACGTATGGAGAATTAACATCAGCTAACATCAACGCTGCTCTACAATTTTGGATTAAGCAAGATCAACAAGTATCTTTCTCAATGGAATATCAACTACTTTCAACTAAGCGACTTCTCCCATCCAAGCATTCTTTGCTACGCCTGTCTCCATTTTGCGATCCAGATACCTTAACAATTCACGTCGGTGGGAGACTGCAGAATTCAGAGTTACATTACATTGCTCAACATCAATATCCCTTAGCAAAAACTAGTCAGCTTGCAGCATTAGTAATTCGTGATGCTCACCAGAAAACCTTACATGGAGGAGTTCAGCTAACACTCAGCTATATCAGACAACGTTTTTGGATTCTTGGCGCTCGCGACTTAGTCAGAAGACATATACATCACTGCATGGTCTGCTTCCGCCAAAGGGCCAAGTCCCAACAGCAACTTATGGGCATCCTGCCAGCGGAACGGGTCCGGCCTAATAGGCCGTTCCTGCATACTGGAGTTGATTATGCGAGTCCGATCCTTGTAAGATACAGTCCAGGACGTGGAATGAAATCCCACAAAGCTTATATTGCTCTCTTTATTTGCATGACAACTAAGGCAATTCATGTAGAGCTTGTCTCAAATTTAACTAGTGAAGCGTTCGTTGCTGCTTATAAAAGATTCACCGCACGACGGGGTTACTGTCAAAAGGTATTCAGTGACAATGCAACTACTTTTATTGGAGCTAGAAATGAGCTGCAGAAGTCATTTTTCCTTTGTCAATCAGAGCTGCCGCCAGAATTTATCCATATGTTAGCCTCGCAAGGAACGGAGTGGCACTTCATTCCTCCACATGCTCCCAACTTCGGAGGTTTATGGGAAGCAGGAGTTAAGGCAATCAAACATCACATAAAAAGAGTTATAGGTAGTTCAACATTGACCTTCGAGGAACTGTACACACTTCTAAGGCAGATAGAAGCATGCGTAAACTCTCGCCCTTTATATCCTCTCAGCCCAGATGCAGATGACTTTCAAGTGCTAACTCCAGGTCATTTTTTAATTGGCAGCGCCCTGTTGACAATCCCAGAACCTAACCTTGAACACATACATATCAACCGCCTGGTACGATGGAAACTTGTCCAACAGATGCACCAACATTTTTTGAATCGATGGTCAACAGACTATCTCAACAACTTAGAGGAGCGAACCAAATGGCTGAAAAAACAAGGCAATGTGAAACCGGGTCTTCTCGTCCTCATTTGTGAAAATCATATGCCTCCTTCTACATGGGCTTTAGGACGCATCCTTAGTGTTCATCCCGGCTCAGATGGACTTGTTCGCGTTGCAACAAGAATGAAGATCTATTCAAAACTGAGGATTCGTCACGGCGGCGGTCACGACTCGCCCAATCTCTTAAACAAACAGTCGAACCTTTCATATCATCTTGAACGTAATCCAGAGCAGCCATGTGATGATAATCAGCAGACTAACTTGAGTCAATATCAACCCCCATTCACCGCAACTAGCTCTAGAAGGCTTTTCGGAGCGAGTTTCATCAACAACAAAAATAAATAAATAAAATCATTTCGTCCCCAGGACGAGGCGAGCGGTAATGTTAAGTACATATACTAAAATAGTTTAGAACATACATATGTATAATACAATTGTCTGTATTTCTCTATGTAATTACTTACTGATAGGTTAGTGTAGCAGTTATTTGTATTTAATACCAATATATATGAATTGTATTAACCGTTAATCTGGCATGAGAGCAACTAAGTAAAATTATAAAACTCAATTGTATTTTAGAGCACGGCGCGTTAACATCGCTTGATGAAATTTAAAATAAAAGTAATTTTAAACAACAAGTGTTTTTCATTTAAAGAAGATTACAAAACAACAATTATCGCAGTCTCATCTAAGAGCTGCAATCGCAGTAAAGAACATTCCCACTGTGAGTCTCTTTCGCACTCATTGTGGGAAATGTATAACTAAAAAATCGCGAATATCGCGTTTCCCGTGGAAAATATCGCGAAACGAACGCGACCATTAAAATCACGGTTCGATTTTACGTGATTTTGATTCGTCAAACGTCGCGGTAGTATGGAGTTTTCGTTGTTTTGACACTTTCGCGCGCGAGTTTCAAGTTTATTTTTAATGTGTTTTTTAAGTGATTTTTAGTGGTTTTTCAGGTACCCTCATCACTATGGATATTCCTTTTATAACAGGTAAGCATATTTATAATTCATTTCGTGAATTACGGGTGTAATTTGTAAATTCTACATGTTTGTGGACAAGTGTCGTGTAAATATTTTCAGTACATTTTGTACTCTATTTGTCCACAAACATTAGCAATAATTGTGTTGATTGTGTGATTTGGTACGTGAATTCATGTTTTATGTACTATTTCTTGCATCAAACATAAATTCATGTGCAATATCCTCAATTTCCACTTGCATGGATTTTGTTGTTGTGATAGGCATATGTATACATGGTCATGATTTGACTTTGTGTACCTATGGCCTTTTTCCTTAACAATAAAACATGATTGATTCCAACTATTTCATTTTCTTTATTTCATTTCAGATATTCGTGGGAACCCTGTTCTACCTGTGAATACTCCAGGTAGAGGTAATTTTTTTATGTATATTTGTTTTTTAAATCTTTATTGATTGTACCTCTTTTCTTTTAGGTTCGCTGAACACCACTTTATGCTTGTCTAATTATGTTTTGTCTCGTCTCCCCTTTTTAGTAAGTAAGTTTCCATTTTACAGACTTTCAACAAGTTGAATAAGGACAATTAGAACTAAAATATCAAATACCAATTAGTATGACTACCTGATTAATGAAGTCTATACTTCACTAACTACAGAACATGAAGCACATAGTTGTGTTAATGTCCCCATCTGCCGATAGGACAAATACAAGCGGAGCATTACAAAATAAATCCTCTAAACTACAGAGGAGGATTACATTACAATTACATGTCTACCATAGTATATGGAACATTTTAACGGAAATCAACCTAATGGAACTGGACAACCAAACGCACATGGAAGAAGAGGCGGAAGACCTAGTGTACAGATTATGCTCGAACCGCTCTCGAACTGATGAGCTATGCCTTGTCCAAAAAACATGTTCAATCACTCTTGGAAAATATCATGAGAAGGACAATTGCCATCCGAGAAGTGGTTCCAAAGTCGAGATCAACGAGATCTCTTTTCGATGGAATGGGTAATGCAATGCACTACTTATTCAGGACCATTAACAGCACTAACGAACCCTACGGCAAATTCAAAAGCCATTGACATCCCTCCAGGAAAGACAACGCCAAATAAATCTCGAGGTAAATAAAATGCGAAATATCTCTGGTGATTTATTAATGAGACAATTAAGGCTGGAAATCATCTCTAGCCTGACCTTAAAAATTGTCGAGATTGAGTACAGGCAGCAAGCCTTACTCGATATAATAATATAATAATAATTGTTAGAGATACACCACAAGTCCCAGATTTACAAAGCTGTCTATCTCTATTATATCAGACAGCCGAGACAAAAGCACGACTAGTTCAAGATAAATTGGTTATTAGAATACAATTCCCTATTTTTTATTTACCTCAAATGGAACTATACCAAGTACACAGTTTTCTAATCCATGTCAGTACAAAACAATCATTGGTACCCGAATTTGAGTACTCGCATGTAGAACAGCAGGTATAAACACAGGTCATATTATTACTAATGCCATAAGATCTTATAAATCTCAAAAAGATCACGCAAAATTCCAAGGAGGACACTTACGTCGCAAATCTGGGCATTTCCGTAACTAAGGCTACGATGTCTAAAGAATGCTTATTGAAGCTGCTCTTTAACCTATTAAAGGAAGAGCCGCATTGCCAATTAAGAGAACAAATACTTCCCAGAGACCTACTTACTACAACAACCAACATCTCCAATGTACACAACAATTCCTAACCTCGAAAATCAAAGGCCAAGGAATAATCACTAACAACCATCCCTGTCAATTACAAGTGGGATCCCAAACCCTACACTATGAGGCATATAATATCCAGCAATTGAGCCTCAGACAACCAAATTATTTCCAAAACACAACTTCACTAGAAACAATAGTGAACCAATATGTTAATAAAACTAATCAAAAGTCAAAACTCGAAAACATTAGAACAGAACTATATTCAGGAGATGTTAAGAATAATCTGATCCTAAAAGGTACCCACTATTTAAAAGAGTTGGACGATAAATTAATGAAAATAGCGCTTCAGTTAAATCAACACCCAATAATGTACTAGCCACCACTTCAGTTTCCTTAACCGGTGTTGTCATCACATGTATGGTGTTGAACCATACTTAAAAGGACTCGCACCCTACCAACTATAAGGTCGGTGCAAGTGATATTAATTAACCACTTCGTAAAGTCACCCCTTCTATACAGTCACTGCCTAACAACCACTAACCGATACTTAAAATAAAAATAAGAAGGCACTAGTAATATTAAAACATAAAATATAATGTAAATCTCCAGAAGAGCGAATACAACAAACAAGAAACATGTAAAATAAAAACCAAAATAAATAGCTACCTATAGGAAAAACCAATACGAATAAATAGTAATAATACATATTAATAGTAATCATACTATACTTATATAACATGACTACAAAACAAAAAAGGAATAAAAAGGCACTACTAACAGGAAAACATAAAATATAATAGTGAATACAACAAACAAGAAAAATGTAAAATTAAAAACAGAATGAATAAATAACTATAGAAAAACCAATACGAATAAATAGTAATAATAAATAGTAATAGTAAATATATTATACTAATATAAGATGCCTGCCGACTATGCAAGTAGTATGTGGACACTTTGGATACCAAATAACGTTGCGTCTGTAAGGGACAGAAGACCCTTGTCCCACTATAGTGTAAATCATATGAGAAATGGGCGTATGCACGGGAAAATGAAAGTTGATAGGACTAAAGTTGCTTTTTGTACCACTTGTGTGTAAAGTAAATGGCGGAATTCGAAACAACTTCCAGAATATGGAGGTGTGTTTAATCCGTGTGACACTATTGATCTGAAAAATGAGAGTAGAGTTGTTATGTTCGGTCACATGTGAATGCATGCAGTGTACCTGCTCAGAGGATGGATTATATTTTCGCGTTCGAATTTCAAATGAAACTTGTTTTTTCAGTGGCGAGGTTTTGTTTCCGTGTGGGAACCATGGGGGGCTAAGTTTTTGCTTACGTGTGGTACGATCGTGGCAAGGTTTTTGTTTACGCGGGGGGACGATCGGGGCACAGTTGTTGTTTACACTCCGTCTTCGAGGGGGAATGCTGGGGGCAAAGTTTGTTGTTTATTTTTTTTTTTTTTTTTGTTGACAGCGAAAGTGGCTAGTTATAAAGAGAAGCGGTGTATAAATGTTGGGTAAGGTAAGTTTTTGCGTCGTTTCGAATTAATGCGTCAAGTATTTGTATTACAATCGATGAACATTTTTTCATTTTTGAATGAATGAAAACTTAAGAAACTTGTACTCCTCGTCTCTATTCGTTAAAACAATAAAATAATTTTGAATAGAGTTGATTTCATCCAGCTGTTTTTGCGTTTTAATTTTTTCGGAGAATCGATTTGGAAGGTATATGTATGAATTACCATCCAGGTAAACTGTTAATTTCTGGCCGTACTGCGTTTTCACGTACTTGAAATAGTTAATTTTATATTCCTTATCAGTTTCCAGCTCTGCAAGTCTCAAAAGTATATACGCTGGCTAGTTTCCGATTGTCGTCAACAATTCCGATGTGGAGTTTGCCTGAATTGGTTAATCATATTATTTTATTGACGTAAAAATTTTAAAACTATTATTTTTGACTTACCATATTATACAATAATATTTTTTAATCGAGAACTTTTCTCTCAATTGTTGATATAAAACTGTGAAATATACGCGAAAAATTCGGATTTATATCCAATTTTTTGGTCGAAATCGCAAAATACGTTCTAAAACTTTACCTACTTTTGTACAGGCAGAGTATTGATATCTTAAAATATACAACATATTTCAATAACTTAATGTTCCACAGGGTATCAGTTAAACATCCGGATATTTATTATCATACTTTAACTCGACATAAGAGAAGTTAGCGACAACGTTGCATTTAATAGTTAGTACTTTCTCAATGGCAAAAGTAAAAACAAGAACCAACAAACGGATTGGATTTTATTACTTTGTAAGCAAGACATACACTAAAACAGGGAGACTAGGGTATATAAAAGGTACACGAAAATACTGTCATTTTTATTGAAAGCGAACTTTTATAAGCAGACGATATGTTTATCACGAAATCTTGTGCGTATTTTAAAATCAAAAGCTGTAGTTTTATTAATCCTAGGTAGTGCGCAGAGAAAAAAAAGCAAAAGTAAAAAGTAAGAGTCATAATTTTGGTAGTAAATTAAAGTGCTAGTTTTAATAATTTTTTTTTTTTTTTTTTTTTTTTTTTTTTTTTTGTGTTACAGCAACTTCTCAGCAATATGACCAGCCTTAATAGATTAATAAAATAACGGCGCCATGTCAACAGATAAGTTTTTAAACATTTTAAAACTAGTTGTAGAAAAGGGTGCAGAGTTTTTCCCATGCTTTTTAAGATCAGGGTTAAACCAAATGTTTGATACAAATGTTGCTTTAATAACAAAAGATATTTTAAAAGTACATAAAATTATTTTTAAATACGCATTTTCTAATAAGGACTGCTTCCAAAACCTTTCTGTTCAAGAAGCTCTTTCTACCTTAGAAAAGGTAAGCGTTTTATGCAGCCAAAACAAACCACACATTTCCGGCATAGTGGATATTTGTAAGTCTACTGTTAGCACCAACGTATTAGGAAATACGGATGATCTGGCTATACCTTCTTCTAGTATCAAACTCAGTGAAATAGTGGAGTCAGGTGGTGGAGCCTTTATTAAAATATTATCTAAAGAAAATAAACATTTCAGGAAATTTAAAATGGATGGCGTAAGGATGACTTTTCAACTAAAAGATTCCTCACATCAAGACATTAATAATTTAATTGAATGGATGGAAAGTGCGTTTTCTGAAATGATTAAAGAATTAGTTCTAAACAGCAATGAGGGAAGTCAAATAGTCACTTTCATTGCCAAATAATCCGGAAGTTAAACCGATATGGGTTAGCAGGAGACCAGTAGATAAGATTAACGGTAAATTGATCGTAAATCTGATCTCTGATGTTAATCAGTCAAACTCCGTATTTTTTTCGGATGAAATATTGCAGGCCGACGCCAATATAGTGAATTTTCCATATGGAGGAGGAAAATTTAGTAACATCGAGAATGAAGCCGCTTACTTGAAAAACAAGAAAAGTCTGACAAATGTTAGTCAAATCGGTTTTTTATGTCTTCCAAAATGTTTGTGTTATTCTTCAGTAGAAATATCAAATGGTATCAGCCTACCGAAAAAATGTTCACGTAAGTTTGAAAACAAACTTCTTAGCCTTTCAAAAGTGTTGTGTAAGAATGCTTTACTTCGAGTAACGGAAAGTAAAGGTTGTTTATTATCAGATCTATATAAATTAAAAAAAAAAATTAAAAGATTTTCAAGTTGTGGTCTTTAATTCGTTAAAGGGAAATATACTTTTTCAGGGGCCAACCCTTTTCGAGCGGAATGAGAATTTTATCTTCAATTTTCTGAAGCTGAAAACCATTTTTATGTTGTTAAATCACCGACGGGGTTTTTTAATAAGAAATATCTTTGTGTTTTTTGTGATAATTTATATGATCATAAGTTTTACCACAAATGTGAAATGCAGTGTACATATTGTTATGTATCTCCCCCGTGTTTATTTATGCAAGAAGAAATAAATTGTGAAAAATGTAAAAGATCCTTTAGGGGTACTGTGTGTTACAATAATCACTTAATTTTGTTCACTTAAAAAATATATTGAATAAAGAAACTATTTGCAAAACTTTACAAGTTTGTAAAGATTATGGTAAATTTGTCGATTATTCTAAAAGGCAGGAAATTCACAATTCCAGAAGATCACTTGTGTTTTATAAACGTTTACAAAAAAAGAAAAATACAAATTTTTTTTTCATATTTTTTGATTGTAAAGCACTCAAAACAAACAATATCAAGAAAAATTTGATTCATTTGTACACAATGTAAGCTTAATAATAGCCCAGCAGAATTGCAATGAATGTTATATTTCGGATACTAGAGACGATGGTTATTGTGTTAAACGCGGCAAACGCGAACATATTTTTAAATATCAAAACGGATCTGAAAATATAGTAGAAAAATTTGTAGATTACTGTTTTTTGCATAGACCTTTTGCAACGCAAATTATTTGTATTGCGCACAATTTGCAACTTACGACGGACACTTTATTATATCAGAACAGATAAAAAGAAAACTAAAAGTTGTACCAGTCATGAATGGGTCAAAAATTATGAAAATTACTTGTGGGCGTTTAATTTTTATTGATTCATTAAATTTTCTACCGTTTGCATTATCAAAACTACTCAAAGTTTTTAATATTCCAAATATCAAAAAAGGATATTACCCTCAGTTTTTTAATACTTTAGATAACTGGAACTATGTGGGACAAATTTCATCTACAGAAATGTATGCCATTGACGCAATGAAGACAGATGAAAGGGAGAACTTCTGCAAATGGTACGATAATCAAATTAAATCCAAGGGGGAATTTAATAATCAGGTCGAATTAATAAGTTATTGTCGAAATGACGTCAACATTTTACGAGAGAATTGTTTAACTTTTATGAAGGATTTTTTAAAAATAACACAAATAAATCCGTTTACGGAAGCTCTTAGAATTGCATTAACAGTAATGCTAGTATACAGAAAAAACTTTTTAAAAGAAAATTTGTTAGGTATTATGCCTAAAAACGGGTATATTAGAAATTCGAATCAGTCAATTATTGGTCTAAAATGGCTTACATTAGAAAACAGCAAAGTTGGGGGGAAAATTAAACACTTAGAAAATTATGATGAAGTAAAACTAGCAAAATGCGACTTTACAGTTAACGGGTTTAATCCGGCTACCAATACTGTTTATGAATTTTTTGGATGTTTCTTCCATGGCTGTATACTGTGTTTCAAAAACCGGACTGCAAATAAGCTTCAATTCCACAATCTTGATCATCGATATGAAGGCACGTGTAAAAGAATTGAAGTAATCAAACGTGCAGGGTTTAAAATAATAACTATATGTTAGTGTTATTTCAAGCAGTTTTTAAAAGAAAATCCGGAAATAAACCAATCTTTAGATAACGATTTAAAAAGTCATGTACTTTCCCTTAATCCGCGGGAAGCTATAACAGGAGGGCGTACTGAGCTATTTGCTGTTTATTATGAAGCAAAGGCTGATGAGAAAATTAAATATTTGGACTTTACAAGTCTCTATCCGTACGTAAATAAATATGCACCTTACCCTGTTGGGCATCCAAAAATATTAAAACATGGGGATGTACCTTCCGCGGAAGATTTGATAAAAATTCATGGGTTTGTTAAATGTAGAATTTTGCCCTACAAAATATTACTGTTCCTGTTCTTCGTCTTAAAATAAACAACAAATTATATTTTCCTCTTTGCAAAACATGCAGCGAACTTCATATTCTTCATCAATGCCCACACACTGAAACTGAAAGAATGTTATTAGGTACTTGGATAATTGCTGAAGTTGTCCTAGCAGTTAAGCAAGGGTATGAAATAAGAGATATTTTTGAAGTTTGGCAATATAGCTACACTCAATATGCTCGTGAAACAGGACGGGGGGGGGGTCTATTCTCCGAATATGTTAATACATTTTTAAAGCTAAAACAAGACGCTAGCGGTTGGCCTAGTACATGTAATACTGAAAATGAAAGAGAACTGTATATTCAGCAGAATGAAAAATCCGAAAATATTCTTTTAAATAAAACAAAAATCAGAAAAAGCTCCGGGCAGAGACATGAAGCAAAACTATGTCTTAATTCTTTGTGGGGAAAATTTGCCCGAAGAGGGGACAAAATGCAAACAACTGTTGTAACTAGTTTTAAAGATCTTTCTGATTTTATTGAAATTCCGGGAATTGAGTTACCATCCATTTATGTAATAAATAATGATACATTATGGGTTAACTGGCCTCATATTCAGCAAGATCTAGATGTAGTTGGTCATGTGAATATTCCTATAGGGGCATATACGACGTCTTACGCTCGTATGAAATTATATGGAGTACTAGAAAAAATCCAAAATCGTGTTTTATACTGCGACACTGATAGCGTAATTTTCACCGAAAAAACGAATGAAAACACATTTGAAACATCTGAATTTTTGGGTGGACTCACAAATGAGCTGGAATGTTATGGAAAAAACGCGTACATGTCTGAGTTTGTAAGCATTGAAGCTAAATGTTATAGTTTGAAAATTAAAATAACTAGTGGTTTTGAGTACGTCACCAAATGTAAAGGGGTTTCGTTAAACTTTAAAAATTCTCAAATGATAAATTTTGATAAAACGAAGAAAATTGTTTTTGAAGAAACCGAGCCTGTAAAAATAGAAAATGAATGTAAAATTAAACGAAAATTACCTGGTGTGATTGTATCTGAACCGGAAATAAAAAGAATTAGATTTACATTTGATAAAAGAGTAACTAAGCAGGATGGTTTTTTTTATCCTAACGGTTTTAAGAACACCAGAATGTAATATTTATAAGATTTGAACAATTTATTGTAATTTGGCAAATAGAATATGTTTAGTAATTGCAAAAATTAAAATAATCATAAATATGACAACTGTTATACGTACATAGTTTATGATAGTATTGTTAAATAGTGTTGAAAAATGTTATATTATTTCCGAGAAACCGACATATATAAGGCCTTAAAACGTATATTTAAATATCTGTTTGGTATTTCCTTTCTGCAGTAAAAGTCATGAGTTCGGACAGTGTTGTTTTAGATATACAGTTTGTCACCGGAGTAAAGGCCAGCTGTTTGCTAAGGAATTGTCGTTCTTACAACACGGATCGCTTAATCCAACCTTATATTATTTCAAACCTCCATAACCGTATAATCAATTGTCAGCAAAAGCTCGTTGGCAGGATGATTACAATTTCAACCGAATAAACGGGTTAATATGCAACGCTGGTACTATTAATTACAACAATCTACCTGACATACTGACGAAATTATCAAATTCAACAATTTATGTAAAAGGACTTGAAAAGGAAAAATTTATTCAGCAATACATTCCTCAAAATAAAACAACTTGAAATACCAAAACTAAACAACCTTATACAATTTGAAGTATATTGTGAAATTCATGGAAATTTATCTGCTGTACGTTGTGCTGTTAAAAATTGCATTAATATTTATATATATTTGTTAGTGAATAAAATAATTAAATAAAATACTTTTTATATTTATTTTATTTCATTTATTTTCGCTTCGAACGATAAAGGGTCAAACCCCAGTATTACTTTCCGGTTATGGCAGTCGTCCAAATGGTACGTGTAGTTTAACAAGAGATTTTCACCGGCTACTTCTGCTGCATATTTAGACAACTTCCTTTTTTCTTTTACGGCTGCTTCACCTTTGGACAACTCCTTTTTACTTTTTGTGGGAGTCCTTTGTTTTTTACGTGATGGATCCATCTTAATCAAATCACACTGTTACCCTGAATACAAAAACAGCTAGGGTTTAGGTTTTTATAGTTTTGATCTCAGGCTTGCAAGACTGGCTACAAAAATCCAGTCCAGATTGTGGATGCTTTGTTTTTAGGTATATGCTACGGTATAAATTAACAATTTTGTTATCATTTAAACTTAGATCGTTCGAATCAAACTGTTTTAAAAAAGTCTTAAAGCTCCGTCCTCTGCATCGAGAATATAGAAATATACAACAATAATGTCCACAGGTTGCGGAAAACTGGCCTTGCAGTCGTTTTTTATTGCTACAAAATGAGCTTGAATTAGTTAATAAAATTTTTCGAAAAAACCTGTTGGTGGGATACTTTCCAAAATAGTCAAAGTACTCTGCAGGGCCTTGTTTTGGGAAATAAAAGGCGACCCAATGAGTTCCGCCTTTATGTGCAGGATATGTGTTAGCTATAACACATGCAGGTTTTTTTATTTTTTGTGGTAGATGACTGCATGGAAAAACACCTCCAAAAAAACTGTTTGCCGTGCGGTTATTTGTTAACGCCTTTGCAAGCTCAATCGTGTTCATTCTTGTTCGGCAGAAATGACGGCTTCCACGTCAATGACTTTGGTGTGAGATGTAACGTAGTTATTTATAAATTCTTTGGTTGTAGCTTCACGAACAAATACGATATTAAATTTTGATAGAGTTTTTATAAGATCTTCATCCAAACGCTTGAGCTCAAGATTGCCAAATTTACTTAATTGTTCAGTACATTCTGTACTAGATGTACGATACTTGAAAATTATTTCTTTCGCAAAAGACTTATTTTGCGCAGCGAATCCAGCAAAAGAAACTCTTTTTAATAAGGTTAAGTGGCCTCCGGAGAAGTACTGCATATTTACCAAACAGTAGGTCATTACAGATTACGTATTTAAGCACAATGATCATTTAACCTGCCTTATATAGGTTTTTAGAAGCTGGTGCACACATTTTTATCTTTAGCTATATCAAGGCTGCTATCATATTCTGCATATACAATACATGTCACGCTTGTTTTTAGTGCTTCTTTAAATCTTTCTTCAATTCTAACCGTTCCATGATTCAATAGATTTCCACATGTTGAATTATATGAGAGATCTGTTGTTAAATCAAAAGCAAGTAGAAAACATCCGTTGTCAAAGAATTTTTTTGAAATTTGGTGTCCTTTATCGAAATAATGTATACCGGTTCGTTTAAACAATGTAATATACCCTCGAGTGAAATGTAAAGCTGCAAATGGGTTGCGTCTTTTTATAAGCATACGACTGCTACTTCCTGAACCGGCCATGCTTCCAAACAGCTTATTTATACCTTTCTGTGATAGTTCTTCGGCAGCCACTTTTCCTTGTGCTTTTAAAATATCTGTTAAAGGTTTACTACCCGCTTCTTCTAAAATAGCTTTTCCTGTTTTAATTGCTTGTTGCTTCAAAGCTTTTGCCCCAGATGTAACCAAAGGTTTAAAATATCGTAATAATCCACTGAAAAAACTACCAATTCCTCTTCCACGCTGGTAAATAAGAGGAGCTCGATATAATTCTCCAATATTCGCTAAACCGCCGCCACTTTGAATTGCGTAATATTTAGTATAATATGAATTCATTTTCGAACTTATACAAAATGCTATTACCTCCACACTATGTTAAATTATTTGTTGTATGAGTATATATAGTTTATTTTCTTTTAAAATGGAGCATTATAAATGTCGGAATATAGCCTGGCTTGAAATCAATTAACTCCCCTTGCTGATTAGTTATTTTTATAGAAATACTTTCGATAAAGGTTTTTTCAATAGGACAGTAATCTACGTGTTGAAATCTTATTGTACTTTCACATTCTTTTAAAGGTATTATACGTTAGTATCGTACTAACTGATCACCTATAACTCTGGGCTGAATAATATCAGTGTAGACATAAATTATATATTTTTCATAACAGTCCTTTGATGTTTGCTGAGAGTCTTGCGGTAACCTTAGTGCCCAGTCCGTAACTGATCTTTCCAGTCTATTAAGTGTGTCAATTATTACATATGCTCCTGACGTAATCCTGCCGTATTAAAAGATTCTTTTATTTCTGTTTGGAGAAATATATCCGTAAAGAAGTTGGACATATTGACTATATTAGTATCAATAGGCACTGGTGTAGTTAAATATTCACTGGAACTTTGTTTTTCGTATGGAACATCCAAAATATTGCTACCTTTAATAATTTTTCGCTGTTCGGACGGTTTAGCATGAATCGAATCTTTATTCAATCTATTCAAGATGTTAAAAATCGTATCCTTAATTTGAATAATTATCTTTTGTTTTTCTTGCTCGCTAAGAGTTTGATCATCAAAGTGTACATTTGATATAAAAAGTGTAATAAGATCCCTGACATTAAGATGAGATGTAAGTGGTTTTTTTATTTTGATTGTGACTCTCAAATCTTCCAACCGCAGTTCAAATACATCATGTACCCTTTTGCTACCAGTATTTTTTTCTGTCTCACGAGCTCTTTTGATGTTAAGCACAGGATGTGTGTAGTTGTCTTTCGAATCTTGTATGATAGCATACTTTCTCTTCTGTCTAGGAATTTGTGTCCAAATACGTCATCAACAAAGCCTTCAACGTACTCATAGTTTTTGTATTTTTAGAACAACATTTTCTGAAACCCTTTTACGGAACAGATGCATCACGCCTTAGCCTTTTAACATTACTCTGATTTACTTCTTCATCTGTATTTCGTTTGACTCCTCCTTTTATGGCATGCTCGGGCAATGAAATTTCAGTTATTCCGACACACCAGTTATCAGTAAATTTGCATGTTCTAGGTAGTGCATTTGTAAAAGGTGATAACGTATTTTCGGGATAAAACTGCATGGAATTGTTACTTAAATGGCATACGTAAAAGTCATTAGCTTTTATATCTAGAGGCATTTTTAAATTCTTTCACAAGCAACGTTCGGTACACTTCATAATTGCTGCTTATTATTATTACACGTTTTCCCAAACAATTGCTGGTACGCTGGCACGTCTAGTTTTTGCTGCGTTTTTTAGACGATCACTTTGTCGGACAGCTTTCTTAACTGGCAACGAAAACATATATTGACTCGGATCTAGCAGAGACGGCTTTAATATAGATTGATTTTTGGATGGCTTTCTACCTTTGTCAACTGTAGTACTTTCCGTGTCGTGTGCTGATAATAAGTTCGCAGCTTCATCTATACTCATTTCAGCAGGTACAGTGTACTGTGTTATGCCATCCTCAGCCGTGATTACCTTATAATCTTTATCGCGAGACTTGGTTTCAGAAAACGTCTTAGGTATTTTTGAAGGTGGTTTCAGACTTTTTCCTATACCACTAGCTGATAAGCGGCGTTTGGGAGCAGGTGATAACGGTTGTCTTGGTGGTGATATTTCAGCAAGTTCGAAGAAATCCTCTTCCATTCTTTCAGGTGTATTTTCTTTCAAGGGTGATGTTTGTGTTGATATTTCATCTTTAAAAATAAACTTAGTTTGAGTAGTACTATCCCGCAAGCTTTTCTGCTTATCTTGTGTTATACGAATGAATTTAGTGTGAGTAGTACAATCCCGTAAGCTTTTCTGCTTTTCTTGCGGTATGTGAATATTTTTTTTTTCGTCTGACACACGCACAGCTTTCTGTCTTAAGTTTGAAAACTTTATTAACACATTTCGGTAGTTATACCATTTTTCCCTATCAGACAAATTCTTGTTTTTTAATATTTTATCCATAGTCTTATCGAACCTAGATTGATTCAAGGAATCTTCAATCTCATTTTTCAATTTTTCGTAAACTTCTGGTGAAAGAAGTAACATCTTACTTAGATTATTTTTTTTAAACATATTTCTCGATTAATGAACCAATTACACCTGATAATACACTTCCTAACAACACTGGTAAGAAGCCTCCTCGGTGTATCAGTATTTTACGTTGTCTGGGTACAGATCTTTTTGCAACAACTAATTTTCGCAAATCCTTTTTATACTTACAGAGCGAATTGTACGTTTTTCCATGAGGGATATGGTTTCCCTTCAAAGTGTTAAGAGTAATTTCGCAAAGAGTTTTAATGACTTCGGGTTCGGCATTTTTAATAATGGCCTGCCTTAATTTCGGTCTCGCTGTTCTAAGAACATATAGCATATGCTTGTTGTCCCTTAATCGATTCATTCGTGACACCATTTTTACTGATTAAAGGTGGACAGAAACAAGTTGTAAATGTCTTGTTAAAAATATCAGTACGGAATCTTAACACCTCGTTGATATATTGAGTGGATTCTACCAGTAAATATCCATGCGGCACCCGTGTAATCTCTTTATATACTTTTAGCAGCTCTGAACTGTTTTCTGAATAAATCTGTCTCGCTAAATGAATAAACTGGCTCTTATCTCGAGGGTTGTTAAACACAACAAGGTATTTACAGTTAAGTGATATGTCTCGGCAAAACTTGCTTTGATGAAATACATTTTGTGTTACAAGGATTGCTGAAAGGTTGCGATGGTGTGATCCTTTTGTAAAGAGTTCACATACTTGTCTGCTAATAGCATTTAACATCATATCGTGCAATACAATTAATGTAGGTTCCTGTGTATAATTTACAAACTCTTCAGGAATACTATCAATAAATTCGATATTAGTGAATGTGGTATATGAGGGCAGAGCCCCTTGTTCTGTATTACACCAGATAACTCTTGTTATTTGCGGCCTTGTTAAAAATATATTATTGAGAAGGTCTTTTATAAATGTTGTTTTTCCACAGCCTGAAGGTGCAGCAACCATCATTGTAAAGGGATGATTAAACTTGATCATTGCTGGTTTTAAAATATTTTATATAAAACTGTTGTTCATTGGGTTGTATTTATACATTCGGTAAAATGAGTAGAAGACAAGTCGTGAATGAACTGCATAAACCAGCTCACAAAAACTTAAAGCGACAGAGTGTTACTATCAAGGGTATTGATGATTTGTGGCAGTCAGACTTGGTCGATATGGGTTCGTACGCTTCAGAAAACCAAGGGTTTCGTTTTCTTCTCACCGTAATTGATACGTTTTCAAAATATGCATGGGCCTCACCAATTAAAAGTAAAAAGGCATCAGAAGTTGTTAAAGCGATGCAGTCTCTTTTTAATCAAGGTCGCATTCCAAGAAATTTACACACAGATGATGGAAAGGAGGTTTTTAATAAATCGTTTTGACAGCTTATAAATCGCTATGATATTAACCATTATTCCACTTACAGCGCTTTAAAAGATTCAATTGTAGAAAGATTTAAGAGAACGTTAAAAAGCTTGATGTGGAAAGAATTCAATATGAACGGAAATTATCACTGTATTGGTATGTTAACTATGTTAACAGAAGCGTATAATTCAACAAAGCATCGCACTATTAAAATGCAGCCTGTAGATGTTGGCCCACGCAACGAGAAACTTTAATTGTCGACTGTGTATAAATATCCAAAGGTAAAACCCAAACCGAAATATAAAGTAGGTGATTTTGTTCGTATAAGTAAGCATAACCATGTATTTGAAAAAGGCAATACCCCTAATTGGTTTACCGAAATATTTGTTATAAATAAAGTCAAAAGCACATTTCCAACGACCTATGTTCTCGAGGACTATGAACAAAATGTGATTCAGGGAAAGTTTTATGAGCTTGAGCTGTCTCCAGTCAAACATCTGGATCTTTATCTTGTGGAAAAAGTTTTAAAAAGACGCGGAAATAAAGTATTAGTTAAATGGTTAGGCTTTTCACCTAAGAAGAATGCCTGGATTGATATAAAAGACGTCGTGTAATATTTTTAAAACTTAGTCATCATGCTACTCTTGAAAAGAGAATTTGACCGCTTAAAAACTTTCCATAATCTTCCTTTAGATGACAGAAAGTGTTGCAAACTAGTATGAAGTAGATTCTTTTACACAAATCTTAAAGATAAAATAAAATGTTACTTTTGGTCCCTGGAAATGTATGCTATGAACTGCCCAGAAGACGTTGCAGCAGAACACATTCATCAATCTCCAAACTGCACGTATGCCAATGGTCGAGATGTATGTGGACTATACAATAAACCGCTCACTAAGCCGACCCCATCAAAGGTTTTAATTTATGCTTTCAACACTGTGAAGTTTTTAGCGGGTGCTATACTTGTTCTTGGACTGTTTTGTGAAATTTATTATTTTTACGAATACTTCAAACAGAAACTATGAAAAAGTGTTCATCTATTGTAATAAAAATACTTGACTGCTATTAACCACGTCTTTTATTTCTTCGCCTGACCTTTTTTCAGATCATCGCATTATTTCGAAACGACGCAAAAACTTACCTTACCCAACATTTATACACCGCTTCTCTCTATAAGCAGCCACTTTCGCTTTCAACACAAAAAAAATATAAACAACAAACTTTGCCCTCAGCACGCCCCCTCGAAGACAGAGTGTAAACAACAACATTGCCCCGATCGTCCCACAACGTAAGCAAAAACCTTGCCACGATCGTACCCCATGTAAACAAACACTTAGCCCCCCATGGTTCCCACATGGAAACAAAACCTCGCCACTGAAAGAACAAGTTTCATTTGAAATTCGAACGCGAAAATATAATCCATCCTCTGAGCAGGTACACTGCATGCATTCACATGTGTCCGAACAATAACATAACAACTCTACTGTCTACGCCATATTCTGGAATTTGTTCCCATTTCCGCCATTTACTTTACACACAAGTGGTACAAAAAGCAACTTTAGTCTCATCAACTTTCATTTCCCGTGCATACGCCCATTTCTCATATGATTTACACTATAGTGGGACAAGGGTCTTCTGTCCCTTACAGACGCAACTACTTATGCATAATCAAAATAATTGTGACAGTGCGCATAACCCCTTACTTTTCGCAACTTTCCCTAGAAAGTTATACCTCTTCAAAGAATAACTCTCTTTTTTGCGGGGGGAAGGAATGTTGTGTACCAGAATTCCACTGTACACAGCACCAAAATACCTCAAATAGAAAAAAATTTAATCACTTAAAATTATAAGAAATCAAAGAGCATAAGCATTTCAAGCTTCAATTTCGAAGTTGATAATTCAAATTCCAATAAGCTGATCACGTTCTTAATAACGTGGCCAGCTTATCTTTTCACACGCAAGGAAAGTTGCATCAGAAACTTCTCTGCATGGCCCACATGAAAAAGGAGACAAATGAAATCAAATTCCATGACCCGCAGTAACAGCTTAAAACATGAATTGAAGTGCACAAAAAAGTATCAAAGTAATAAGACGACGGGTCGGTGGCTCGATATTTATGAAAGTATCGGGTTTCACCACCGTCCAGCTAAAAATTCTTATGGATATGAAAAAACATGCCCGACGGTAAAGTATTTTTTTAGGACAGAAATGCAAATTAAGCATTTCTTCAACCCTGAATGACTCGATGATCAACAAGTGGATTCTAATTAGGAAAATCGAAAATTAACACGAGCAGATTTGGTCTTTAAATTTCGTAGCAAACACATCGCGGAATAGTCGGCGTCCAACACAATACTTGATTAAATTAGTTTCTGAAAATAAAGCGCTATTCGGGGAACAAGTTATTACACTTGCTTAGTGATATCCAAAATAGTACTTGATTAACTTAGTTTTCAATAAAAGCGGTATTCAGTGAACAGGCGGTATACGGTTGGCAAGACGTTGATTGGTTGGTGGCTTCTAGTTGACATTAATTTGGTTAAAAAGTAAACTTATTAGCATAATTTATTGGAATCGAAGTAATAGTACTTAATAACTGATAAGAAACTAAAAGTTTTGTATTAGGAACACGGAAATAGATTACGAGTAACTGAGCGTATCATTTATTGACTCGTTTTTTGTGCTACCTCTGAACTCGTGAATGGATAGCCCAGTTGAGTGAGTGTTGTTGTGTAACGAAAACCAAGTGACGCAAACTTTGACTTCGTTAAAGAATTACTCCGAATACGTAACAAAAGCTGAACGTTGGATGGGTTTTACCCGAAAAAAGAGAAATTAATTCGACTGCCAATTTGGCCGCATTAGCATAGTCTTTCATTTTTGATCTTGCCCTTTTTAAAATATCGCCTGGTTGATGCGTAAATAACACCGTTCCGATATTACTGTCGTCTGAGTTGGTTTCCAAAAGGATATTGCCTGCAAATTCAAAACTATTTCAGTCGCGAATGGCTCGCTACCACTGACTTCACTCTTCCTTAGTCTAAAACTATTATCCTTAGTGAGCGAGTGTGAGAACCCCTCTAACTTTAAGAGCTCTTCTTTAAATCCCTCTATATCCTCTTTAAACTTACACACTTTCGCGAATCTTTGCACACCCGTCTGTGTAAGTTTTTATTTAAAGCATCACATGGAGCAGAAGTTAGTTTGTGGGTTCCTCTCACTGTCTCTTCTAAATATTTTAAATACTTTCAAATGTAAATCTAAATTTCTTTGGGTCACTTGGGTAATACCTTCAAGTATTGTTCCGCTGGCTGTGTGGCCTAAGGCCTACTTCCTAAATTCCCTGTGCTGATGTGTGCTTATTGTCTCCTTAGTGTTCCCTTTGATGCAGCTTGAAAGGGGCTTTCAGCCTTCTTTGCAATCATCTCAAGCTTCTTCCTTCAATACATGGAAATTTTTGTGTTCTTTGAAGTTAACTCCTACTGATATCCTGGGCAGGAATGAGAACCACTAAATTCCCTCGATCGTGTTTATCACTTTGCTGAAGGGCTGGCAGAGGGAGTTAAAGCTGACCAACTCCGAGCGTTGGGGTGAAAAGATCTAAGCACCCCTGAAGCCAGACTCAACTCCAGGCGAAAGGTAAGGAGTCTTGTTCAGTGTTTATTCTTGTCTGATTAACCCCTTTGATTCTTTTGTAAGATACAGGGTTTTTAAGCTCTTGTTAATTTCAGGCGTCCTCTATCCTACCGGCTGCGCCAAATTGATGTATATTTTCTTTATACCTTTACTTCGCCGGGGCAAAGTGAAGTACATTCAATGCACCACACCAAACAGAAAGGTTAAGCGGTTCTGATCCAAATTTTATTTTCACTAAAAGATTACGTTCCACTTTCAAATTGTTATTCACAACATCTGTTTATGATGAAGAAATTCATAAATAGAGCAACAAATTCATCAGCTGATTGAAAAATATCCAAAATACAAACAGGCTTTTTCAATTAAGCAAGAGCACTTCTTTCTAAATAATCACAAATTTGCTATTTTCACGATTGTTATCAGACCGTCTTTTTTTTCTTCTCTTTCCTAAGGCTCGAAAACTGACGCGAGGCGACCCCGATTAAATCCAAAATTCAAGTCTCAGGGCTCTTCCTTTTCAGGTGCCCAAATTACTTCTTCGATCGCCGGTCAGTTCGCCGATCCTGCATTTCAATTATTAATTGTACTAGTTTGCTTATTTTTATTTGCAATTTCCACTTTCTCCTCGAGGTCCATAAACCGGCAGCGCAATATTTTTCTTCATATTTTCCCAAGGTCGACCTTGGATTTCATTCTCTCGACCATATGGTTTGCCACCATGAAATTTAATTGCTTGTTTATTTAAGTATAGAATGGAAATGCAATTTGAACGGGTCGCGCATAGATATTGTGAGCTTTTGTTCTATGATTAATTATTTTCTGCAGAGTGCAGGTAGAATATAATAAAAGACGAACGAACCGCTGAGGGTGTACATTTCACCAATTTGCATGCTCTTAAGTTGAAAGAATCTTTGATGCATGCAAATGATAATTTAGGCATATGCAGGTATGTACATAGTATTACGAGATTCCCACAGTACGTAGTGGCGAGTTCAACGTCAGGCACTGTTGTGGAATGACTCTGTCAGGCAAGGCAGTATATGACTGGCTCCTCTTTAACACCACCCATAATTTCGTCTTTGTCTCGCAAAATACTCTGACCTTCCCGCGATTTGGGTATATTCTTCACTTGTATATCGGAACCCCCAATTTTCAAATTACATCTGCACAGCGCATATGGCTGAATCTGATCACTTGGCAGTTGAACTCTCAATCACCCCCAGCGGGCCTCTAACTATCCTTATTTCTGACCCTCAAGGCTCAGCCTCACTTAAAGATGTTGACTGGCAACAATTTTCAGACAATCTCTCTCAATTCCTCGCAGGAAATCTCCCTGAAATGCATCATAATCTCACAAACTTGGAAATATACTTCCACAGTAACTTCCTCAACAACGCCATTGAAGGAAATGTTGCCTCCTTCTTTTCCAGTATAGCGCCGAGCAAACACTACAAATACAAAAATCTCCTGCCTCTACTGCGAAAATTATATAAATTTAGGCAGAAACTTCGCAAAATACTTAACCGTATTTTTCACTGAATCCTAAATAGCCACAACCCAGCCTACAGAACCGTGTTGTCGTAAATTAATTGCTCCTCAGCAATGGATAAAGAGTTCAGGAAATAAATAGGGTTTGCAACAGAAAGGCGAAACTCCCCAAAACCCTATTAATCGGTTCGAACGTTTACAACTTTCCAAACCACTTTCAAATACAACTCATTTCTAAGCGATGCAAATTTTAGGACCACTGAAGACTCGGCCGTTGAAGACTTCACCGCCCTGACAGTATGATCCTCCGCCACAATCTTTAATTACTCAAATACATCCTTTCATCTTTTCAAACCCTGCTCACGTTTTCGCCCTTATCAAAACTATCAAAGGCAAAAAGTCTGCCGGCTCAGATAAATCTCCAACAAAGTTATCAAAAACCTACCATCTGTCGCCATAGAATTTCTAACAATTATTTTCAACAACTCCCTCAATAACGCATACTTCCCAGATGCCTGGAAAACCGCGCGCATAGTTCCAAGCCTCAGCACTGCTCTTTTCACGCATTACCTAAATTCCTTGCTATGGTCGCAGCATGCTGCTTGCAGCAATATGCTACATGTACGATGCCAACAGAGGTAGCAGAGTTTACATTAGTCCACACGGCGAATGTGCTGCCTTTGTGACGCGACCATTCTAATTAGCCCAGGCGGGATAGAGTCGAAAAGATTTGACAAAAAGAGAAGAAGATTCAGTCTGATTCCGCACCAAGTGACAATAGTAAGTGCAAGAGAATAAAATAATCCGGGAATATCACGAGTTAAAAAAACTAAATCAAGGAAATCCAATCATAAGAAAATAAAATCGGATATTATTGTTAATTGGGGAATAATTCTTTTTTAGGAAATGAGAAACTGGGACAACTTTCTGTTTATCCCACGAGAAACTAGGATACCTTTTGTTTATCTCACGAGAAATTTTGACAACAGTACGTTTTCATTCCAATAAAAGCAGAGATTAATGGTTCTCGAGACTAAAGTTCCAGTGCGAGCAAAAATTTAATCAATCGTCAAACACGACGTCCACTGTTTGGAAGTTGAAGTTCAGCGAGCCTAATTGTGATTGCTACAATCCAAAGTGTCTTCATAGCCTATATTCGAATTGAATTTCCAGTGAGCCCAGCTAATATACTTAGCGCTATAACTTGACATATTATTTGACCTACAACCTACAACCAGTTTTTCATTTCTATTAGGCTAGAGATCAGGCTTTTAGTTTTTGTATTTCTTGAATGACTTAATTTGGCCCACCTATCCTATCCCTATATTAAATAGTGACATAGCGAAACACTCACAGAAGCGCGTCCGTGGCGGACTTGACTACCAACTGTAAAGTTCCTTTTGTTTTTATATGTTTACGAAACATATGATCTTAACAAAATCAGAACTTAATAAGCCTAGATGTAGGAGTTAATTATTAAGTTTTATTAAGACTTATTAACAACGATTAAGGAAACAGTCACCGTATCCCAACCTGATGGGAGGGACGATGAGAGGGACGAATGTCATGAAGGATTCCATTGGAAAATCAATAGGATAATGGCAACGTAAGCATATATTTCAGAAGATTTAAATTCAAGTTAGATAGCGCAGTGAGTTTTATTTCAAAATTTTATTAGAGGAGATAATAAATTAATAGGCTTAAGACTTTCCATGACATTCCGACTCGATTTTCTTAGTAAAATTTTGTGAATAAGATCAATTGTTCACATAACTAAAGAAAGAAATGGAACCAAATACTAACGATGTACCTCTATCGTTGTTAGTATGATTTTTCCAGTAATATTGCAATTTGCAAACACATATTTTAAACTTAGATTCAATTTGTATACTCTGACGATAGTTATTGTACGCTGCAATACTAATATATTTGTACCTACAAGAAACATGTATCAATGTAGTTTTTTCAGTTAAAGTCGAGCAGAAAGCTACTGAAGATGGACGACTAAGTCCGAAATGCATTTAGCATAAAAAATTAACTTCAAGTAAATAAAAAAGTGTAATTGAGCAATTAAAGGTGGTTTTTCATTGAAAAAACGTGATTTCTCGTTTGTTTTTATCGTGAAATTAGTTCTACGGTGTTTCCATACTGTGAAATATTAAAAATGGCAACCAAGCCAACGATGGATAAACTTTTCCTGCGACTGAAACTAAAACTGCATTATATAAAAGCAGACATATTTTTCTTGAAGCAGTGCAAGAAAAGCAATGTTTTTCCTAAATTCATTAAAATAAAGTGCAGTACAGATAACTCAAGAACAAGAAAGGCAACATCTTGTGGTAAATATAAATGGCTTAACTTAGAACGCAAATACCTACATGCTAAATTAAGTGACATTGAACTTGAACTATATAACCTACATTTAAAAATTATAAAAAGTTTGAATAGCGTAGAATATATAATTTGGCAAGAAGATATACTCGAATCTATTAACGAAATTGTGATAAAAAGCATACAGCAGAAAAAAGAGAAATTGAACAAGAAATTTAAAAAGCTATTAAATGAGAACAAAGGCAAGCATGAAAGTGTGAAAAGAGTACCGGAATACGTGAAAAACAGCTCAACTGTACAATTTAGTGAGAATGAGTTGACAATACTTGTTAAAGGATTGAATTTTACTCCGAGACCACAAAAGCAAGACATTGAAACTGCAATAGTTGACGTTGAAAGCGCAATAAAGTTTTTACACAACCATGAAAAAGAAAACATTCGTAAACTAGTAAAACCTGTAATTAAATCCGCACTTAATAACAAAATAATATACAACGAGGACTTTAAGACTATCAAAGAATTACGACAAAAAGATGTATTTTACATAAAAGCTGATAAAGGCAATTCCCTCGTAATTATCGATAAAGATGAGTATAACAACAGAATGATGGATACGATTGCCAGCGGGAATTTTGAAAAGATTAAACGCAACCCATTGCCTACAATGATTAGAGAAGCAGCTACCATCAGTAAAGAACTCTGCAAAGTATTAGAGCTTCCTAAGTGGCGCTTATCGATCTCAAACCCAAGACTACCACAGATATATGGACTGCCTAAAATACACAAGCCCGGTAACAAAATGCGTCCTATTATTGCTAGTGTAAATTCACCATCATACAAGATCGCTAAATTACTTGCCAAGTAGTTCACATCTCTACAAAAACCACCCGGGAAGTATGTAAAAAACACTTTTGAATTTGTAGAAATGATTAAAAATCTTACATTAATGGAAGACGAGTTATTGGTCTCTTTTGATGTTGAATCCCTCTATCCGAACGTTCCGATACCAGCAGCACTAAAAGTTCTTAGTGATTGGCTAGACAGCAGTGATATATCTGATGAAAAAGCTAATATTTTCCATAAAGCAGCAACCCTTTGTATGAAGCAGAACCAATTCAGCTATAAAAATGAATTCTATAAAAAAACGATGGGAGCAAACATGGGAAATCCACTTTCTTGTTTCATAGCTAATGTCTTTCTAGGACACCTTGAAACTAAATTGCACAACGAATATAAACTGCCAAAAGTTTGGATAAGGTATGTCGATGATATCTTCTCTATAGTGAAAAAATCAGAAATATCGAGTCTGCTAACAACCTTAAACAACCAACATCAGTCCATTAAGTTCACTGTTGAGACAGAGCGGGATGGAAAACTACCATTTCTGGACACAATACTGACCAGAAACCAAAATAAAATACAAATAGGAATTTACCGGAAACCTACAAGCACTGCAAGATACATTACCAATGACTCACACTGTCCCATGTCTACAAAATTGGCAGCATTTAATAGTATGGTATACCGAATGTGCAAAATACCTTTAAATATACAGGATTTTATGGAAGAATTAAAAACAATAAAAAATATTGCTAATATGAATGGCTATAAAGAGAGCATAATAGAAAAAATGGTTGAAAAACATTCAAAAAGTATAAGAAATAATGAAAGAACAACTTTTTATCAACAGCAGAAACCACTTAAGAAAAGAGCAACGTTTGAATATAATCCGGCAATCACCAACCAAATAGCAAATATTTTTGATAAATACCATATCCACTTAGTGTACAGCAACGATAATAAACTAAAGGCATTACTGGGTAACACTAAAGACAAGATAGACAATACAGAGAAATCCGGCATTTACTCGATTACTTGTGGGGACTGTGACAAAGTATATATAGGTCAATCGAAAAGGAAAATAAGAACACGATATAAAGAACACACTGCGCAACTAAAATCCGTTCAACCAATATCAGCTGTGGCTTTGCATATGGTCACAGAAGACCACCCGCAAATCAATATTAGTAATATAAACCTGAGAAAGCCAGTACAAAATCAACAAAAATTAGATGCATGGGAGAGTGTATATATGAGAAAATTTAACAACAAATTAATGAACATCGATCAGCCACCAATAGTTTCATCTCTTTTCAGTTTTATAAAGCCAGTAGGAATACATTAAACAATCGTTCCTTTTAACTGTTTTTTACATATGTATGTTTTTCTAGTAACCTTTGACGACAGTAATTGTTTTTATATTTTTTATATTTTTTTATATTTTTGAGTATTTTTTCGAATATAGACATGCTTGTATTTGCAAACACATATTTTAAACTTAGATTCAATTTGTATACTCTGACGATAGTTATTGTACGCTGCAATACTAATATATTTGTACCTACAAGAAACATGTATCAATGTAGTTTTTTCAGTTAAAGTCGAGCAGAAAGCTACTGAAGATGGACGACTAAGTCTGAAATGCATTTAGCATAAAAAATTAACTTCAAGTAAATAAAAAAGTGTAATTGAGCAATTAAAGGTGGTTTTTCATTGAAAAAACGTGATTTCTCGTTTGTTTTTATCGAGTAATATTCTATTTTATCTTTTGAAGTGTCACTCTCACTAAAAATTTCTAATGTCAAAAGGAAGGAAAGCAAAAATTGGCATCACTTCCATCAAAGTGTATTTTTATTGAATGATATATACTGCCGTTGTTAGTAACAATTAAGAATTATCATGATGTCTAGATCATGAATCGTTGAATTTAACGTGTATCAATCTTCAGTGTATACGATATACGATATACGCTGAGTAAATAAGAGTTTTTTTATAAAGTAATGGCTCAGTGAGTGTCTGTTTCATTCTCCTCTCACATTCCTGGAGTCCTCATCGGAATGGGGGTTGAATAGGTCCGCTCCTTTCAGGATACTAGGGACACTAAAACATAATTTACTGCCCTCAGTATCACATGGGTGGAAGGGGCACAGCAGTAAAAGCAGACCATCTGCGTCAAGTAAACAAAGGTAAGTGGTTTAAGGGTCCGTTCAGGACCGGATGTGGTGCCTGTCGTTTCTTTTGTAGAGGCACAAAAAAGAGCACACCGCAGGCTGCTTCCTTGATATATTGAATGCGTTTGATTAAGTTTGGGTAAACGCGCTAATCTTCAAAATTATAAATCTCGAGTTTCATCCTTGTATCACCCGTCTTATTCAAAGCTTTCTTTCATCCCGGAATTTTATAGAGAATGCAAAGTCTCAAGCAACATCAGTCAGTGCTGGTGTATCCCAAGGTTTGGTCCTCGGACCAATTCTATTCAATATTAAATCTACCGGAAATACCGCAAGGTCATCGATTGTTTTAAAATTATCGAGTGCAGCTGAACGGCGCTCATTTATGCAAAAATTTCGTATTAACCAGAGTCGTTTAAAATTAAATGCAATCTACAATGGCTTTTCTTCTGACGGCCGAGTCTACTGCTTCGAGAGCTTATCTCCTGGATGCAATGCAATTCTACAACGCGCTCTCAGCATACGCCGACAAAATCTGCTTTCATCTGTTTACACTAAAAATGGTATTGTGTATGCCCGCAAAATTGAGTCCCAAAGGCCGTTCAAAGTGATTAACCTGTGTCAACTTGTTGATTTGGATGCGAATTTGCAGGGCATTGTATAGAAAGGTTATGTTAGTGATTTATTTTGAATATATACCTATATACATATATTTTTTTTTTCTCTCTTAATTTTGAATTGATTTTTGTTTCTTTCTTTTATTCATTTGTTATTTTGACTATTTCTTTCTTTGCTTTTTAAATTTTTTTAATTTTAATTTTTAATTTGTGTCCTCGTCATGTCGATTAGGGTTATTGCCCAGTGTCCCAGGTTGGCTTCTAATGTAAATGATTACTGGTATTTCAGGATTAAATAGTACGAGAACGTTGCTCAACACATTTTCCCAAAACACAGATGGCTTTAACATCTGCCATTTTAATGCAAGAAGCCTTAGATCAAAGATTACTGAAATGCAGGGAATTTTTTATAGCAGCAATATGCATTCGATATTCATCTCTGAAACTTAGCTTAATACGAATATTTTATCTAACTCGATTGTAATTCCTGGATATAAGCTCTTTAGTCGTGATCGTGACGGTCAGGTCGGAGGAGGAGTTGCTATATTTGTGAAGGATGGCTTTAAATCCAAATTTATTAAAAGTTCCAGCGAGGGTGGCATTGAGTTTTCTGCTGTTGAGGTGTGTTGTGCTACAGAGAAATTGCTTCTTGTTAGTGTTTATTGTCCGCCTGGTACTTTTAATCTCGACAATGCTGTGGAACTAGGTAATTCGCTGTCCCATTTCTCACAAAAATATACCAATATAGTAGTTGGCGGAGATTTTAATATAAATCTCTTACGTAGCAATAGCACTGCTGACAGTTTTTTACACTTCTTTAAATCGTGCTTTTTACAAAATATCAATAATGGCGTAGCTACTTATTACAACTGTAATAATCCCTCGCTTTTGGATTATTTCTTTGTATGTGATACCAATAATGTCTTTTTTCATAATCAGATAACATCACCAAGTATACTTGATCATGATTTTATTTATTTGTCTTACAACATTTGCTTCTCACCTTTGCCTAACATAATTAAATTCCGTTCGTATGATAAAGTTGATGTACAAAATTTGCTTGATGAATCTTTCACCCTTCCTTGGTTTTGTTTTCGGGACTCTTCATCAGTCGAAGAGCAACTGAAATTGTTTTATGGTTTCATATCATACCTTCCTATTCCTTGATACTCTCGTGAAATTAAATATCTAATTGCTGAAAGAGAACTACTTTTCCGTAGGTACAAATGATGTAAGTCGGAGGAATGTTTCTCCAGGTACAAAGCAATTAGAAATAAGACGAATACTGTAATTAAAAGGACAAAGAAGAACTATTTCAATAACATATTAAATCCATCGCTGCCTTCTAAGAAACTGTGGTATAATTTGAAGCGGTTCGGTGTTTGCGGAAAGGGTTTGGGCCCATGTGACTTGAATACTGATGATCTTAATATCTATTTTACTACACCCTGTAATATTTCCTTAACACGGCCCGTTCCCAATACCAGTGTGAGCTTGAAGCGGTTTTCAAGGCATGCATGTCTGTTAGATCCGTAGCCACCGGGTCAGAAGATATTTCTCCATCATTTTTCAAATTGTTGTTGCCTGTAATTCTTGACAGTTTAGTATATATTTATAACTCTTGTCTTACATTTTCTGTGTTTCCTCAAATATGGAAAAAGGCAGTTGTTATACCTTTGGCTAAGTACTCTGCACCATTCCGTCAATCACGGTTTACTTTTATCAAAACATCAAAAAATGTATAATTTTTCTCATTCATCTTCTGGAATGATTTCAGACTTCCTTTCAAATCGCTCTCAGCATGTTAAAGTCGGGGATGCTAAATCGAATTGGATTAAGGTTAAATGTGGTGTTCCGCAAAGCTCAATTCTTTGACCGCTTCTCTTTAGCTTATTCATAAATGATCTCCCTGATATTATTGAAGACGTGAACATTCACATGTATGTTGATGATATCTCGTCCAATTGGGTTAATTGAGGACTGCATTTACCGAGTAAACCGTGCTTTAAAAAATATCTCTCTCTATATATCTTAATGGAGTGCTTTTGCCATATGCCAGCAAGGTTAAGAATGTGGGTGTTTATTGCAATAGTAAATTTGAGTGTTGTGACCATGTTAATTCCTCATTACAAAAGATTTATGGCGGCCTTCAATTGCTTTGTCTGTCGAGTAGCCTGCTCCAGGTTGAATTAAAGCTAAAGCTTGTTAAGGCACTGATAATTCCACATTTAACTTTCTGTAGTACAATTCATTCGCGGCTTGACTCTGTGTGCAGTCGTAAATTAAATGCAGCTTTTAATGATTGCGTGCGTTTTGTTTATGGCTTAAGACATTACGATCACGTTTCTGCTTATAGAAATTCCATATTAGGCTGCTCTTTAGATACTTATTTAGACATTAGAGCATTAGTTTTCCTACGTAATTTGATAATTTCTAAGTTTCCTTTGTATTTATATAGTCACTTACAATTCTTGCATTCGTCCCTTCATGTAATCCTTCGGATTCCTCGTGCATGCTATGTTGTTGGGCAACGTTCTTATTTTTCCGTTATTTCTCGATTATGGAATTCTCTTCCGGTCACTGTTAGAAGGCAAACTCGGACATTAGATTTTAAAAATGAGCTGAAGCGTATTCTGAATTAATCATGAACTATACGTGCCGATGACACAATTTTTTGCGTAGTTTAGTTTAATATTAAACTCTAGCCCTCACACTTCTTTTATGTTTTATTTTATTATTTTGTTGATTTTGTTTTATTTTTTTCTCTTCTCTTTTGGTTTTTAGTCTGTACGGTGTTTTTTTTCCTCTTATTATAGTTATATTTGGTCTTAAATTTAATTTTTTTTTTCTCTTTCACTAAATTTTATGTTTTCCATTTGGATTGTACTAAAAAAAGATGTAGTCTTTTGTACATATCCATGAATAAATTATTATTATTATTAATATTTTACCTATGATCAGCCAGCTAATGACTCAAACTCTACCACACTGCTCTCTGCTGATGAGTCGCTTACTTACGCCCACTCCTTTTCAGCCAACTTTGCTGCTACCAAAGTGGAGAGCAATGTTCTCAAGCTCGACGAGCTCCACAGACAGTGGGGCATCAAAATAAATTTGAGTAAATCTGGCCCAATATCGCCACAGGCGCCAGCAACATCGAAATCGAACTCAATACCGAAAAGCTTCCGCCTTCATAGAACACCAAATGACTTTCTAACTACGTTTATTCCCTACTTAACCCTCTTATCAGAAGGAGAAACGGTGTCCCGAAAGATATAAGGCCGATTATATATAAACGTCCTATCCGACCAATTATCTGCCATTGCTTCCCCATCTGACACATTCTTTCGCCATCCTATACAAAGAAAATTAGCACGCTCGAAAGAAAGATCCTACGGGCCTGTACTGGTCGGTACAGGAGACCTGATGGACAGAACTTTCCCAACACCTTTTTGTACAACATGCAAACATGACCACAATATAGGACTACCTCTAACTCTAGCGATCAATCAACTTGAGAAGATCTCTCAACTTCCAAACGCTATCATTAGTCAGCTCTTAACGCAAATTCAGGATGCAAACTTCCACTATTTATCACCTCTTCACCTTACTAAGTCGGAAACGAGGAATATTTATTCCCTGGGCGAAAGATTTACATTTTTCTCTAGCTAGGAAGCCATTATCGTGGAAAGGACACCATCCGGGCGCTGCTGATAATCGTGGGAATTACAATCGCTGGACCACTCAGAACCTTCGAAATATTTCACACCTTTTGGAAAGTACAAGTTAGAGAAATTTCTAACATACTGCCATCCCCCATTCCCATCCAACTTCCCCATTCCATTAAATCCGAACAACACAAAATTGATAACAGAACACAGCTTTCAGTCTCGCAATAATCTGTAATAATTCATCGACATCGCATAATCTAAAGTTAATATTTTTTCGAATAATTAAAATGTAAAGTGTATTAAAGACGTAAGTGAAACTAAGGCTAAAATAAAAGCCTGTAGGTAAATCTTTTCTAATATTCCGGGATATCGTTTCGGTTTAAAATTTCGTCATAATTCGTTTCGTTTCGTTAATAGTGTGTTAAAGAAATTTATTTCTGTGAAATCCCAAGCTCCGAAAGAATTCAGCGTACCTAAAAAGCTAATTCTGTTGAAGAAATTTACTTCTGCTTCACCAACTCCCACACCTAAGCAGAAATCTGATTCTGCTATAGAAATTTACTTCTGCTTCCCTTCCAACCTTCATATGAGCAGGAATTTACCCCTGCTGCAGAAATTTACTTCTGTTTCATTTCCATTCTGCACCTAAGTAGGAAGTTACTCCTGCTGCAGAAATTTACTTCTGCTCCATTTTCATACTTCACCTACGCAGGAATTTACTTCTGCTTCGCTATCATCCATACCTGGGGGTGATTCAGATCATTTGTCGTACTTTGATGTCAGAATGTACCACTAAATTAAATGAACTTTTCCATTGCTTTTTTTCTGCTTTTATTCAGCAAGCGTTACATTACGTAGAATGAACTAAAATTGACCCTTCACTTTACAAATTCAAAATTATATTTCGCAAACCAATATTAAATAGCCACCTGGAAGTAAAATAGTTTAAGGGACTCTAATTTCAAGTTTTTCTAATCATTGAAAATAGGTTGGGAACGAAACGATGTATACCTACCTACAAGCACATCGATAAGGCAGTTTTTAGTGGAGATAACAATCGATACATCACGGCTACATTCCATATAAACAAATCCGGGATACAATCCAATAAGAGGAAAGTAACTTGTCTTCGATAACAGTGCGCGAATCAAATGGAATAAATTAAAAGTATCTTTAAAGTAGCTGTTACAAACTGCTACAAACAGATGCCCTCTATCAATAACCTGATTCTATTGTATCGCAAATTAGTTTAGAGTAAACAACTTTGTATGTATGTATTTCATTTTGTTAATTCTTACTACTCTTATCAGAAATAGTTGAAATCACAGTTATGTAGAACAATGCAATAAATAACCAAATGAAATAATTCTTTCGAACGAGTCAGTTCGCTGTTGTACTTTGACGTGATCGCACAACCTTTAAATAAAATCTATTCTATTTGATCTACCGAGTTTTCAATTTATCCCTCAACTCAGTATCCATTTGTATCCTCCAAAATACAAATGAATTGTACTATTCTAACATTTAAAAACATTTTTTTCTTCAAGGCCCTTCGAAGCCGGATCAACAGTTGAAAGGATAAATTTGCGCGTACTTTCGCGATTCATGAAATAATCAAGTGAAGCAGTGTGTAATGAGCCTACAGCCTCATCACTTTCTCCATTGCCCCAATAGGCTAAACGCTAAAACTCTATAAATTATTCATCAATTATTTGCATCCGGAAATCCAAATTTCAATTCCCACGGTAGAGAAATTCTAAATTCTCAGGGAAGATATTTCAACGAAAACAAACCCATAAACCTTCAAAAATCTATCTTAAAAATCCTAATGTATACTTACATGCATTAGTTCCACTTTCTAAAAGCAAATATTTCCGCATACACAATGCGACACATTTCCACATTAGTTCCGCATGACCTATTGTTCAAAGAACAAACATTCCCCATATGTGAAAACGCAGTCGCATCACAATGGAAATAAAGTCACAAACTCATAAAGTGTCGCAACCCATTTTCAAGTACACGACGCTTATGCTCTTGAAAAACTGACCGTCATATACACCCCACAGCGCTGGGTCTTGCATCATGGAAATAAACAAACATGCACCATATGTTTACCTTTGCCATGATTCAAGCCACTGCACTGCTGGTCGTGACGATATGTCGGTATACATACAAAATTATGTATTCACTATTGCCCAATAGCAGGCATTTTCTTCGCCTTCCCTTTGCTCATGCTTGAACGGCTTATACATGTTATGTATAACATTGCCCAATAGGAAGCAATTTAGCCAATTCGGCTTATGTGCCTGAACGGCTTGCTGCTGCAATGATATTATGCAGCTGGGCGTGTTTCATTTTTTAAAGACGAGGAAGTAAATTCCCTCCACGCGGATTTCCGTGTTTTGAATGGCAAGTACTGAAACTGCCTAAATAAATAGCCGCGTTCTAACCAAGAACAGGCAGTGAGTTTTTGGATCTTTCCAGAGTGCGTTTTCGCGTTGAATTTTAAAAAGTGTCAAAAGAATAAGGTTGACCCCCCACCAGCGGCAAGGCAACCTATTCTATTCTGTTCTACACTAGAGTTTAAAATAATCCTTAAAACAGTCAGTTCCAAAGTTTTTAAGAATAAAGCAGTTGTTTGAGTTCTAAAGTTTTAATAAGCAACAGTTCTAATTAAGTTATACAACTAGACGCGGTTGTGTAAATAAAAGACAACGTTAAATAAAAGAAGAGTGTTTTCATTTTAACAATCAAACCAAAAGGGCCAGCGACCTTCTCCCTAGTGGAAAGTACATCGCAGTCCTTGTCGCGACGAAAATTTAAAAGAGGAACCCGCGACAGAACAACTGGTGGCAGCGGTGGGATTTTTTTACGCCAACCAAGGAAGTGGACAACTTAAAAACCGGCAAAAGGGTTCCTGGCACCCAAAACAAAAATTTTTAATAAAAGCCAAACAGTGCAAAACAGAGGAAAATAATTGTGTTATCCTAAGTCTTTAGACGACACGATAAAGGCACCAGATGCAGAGGAAGTGATCGTGATACCAGAGGAAGAAGAAAGCGAAGAATACGACTACGAATTCGAGATAGACATCGATCCCGAGGAAGAAACCCCCACAGTGGAAGAAATTTATCTGGAGATACACCAACAAATTACCCCAGAAAGTGACGACGAGGCAACGTGGGACTTCGACACGTATACGCAGATTAAAGAACTCCTAGCCAATAGAAGAAATAATATGTAAGCCAAAAACAATATAATAAGTCTTTCATAAAAAAAAAAAAATTTGTTATAAATATATATATATAAGATTAAGAAACAGTTATTAAGTTATTAATAAAAATAAAGTGAAAATAAAAATAAAAAACCTTTTGTACAACTAAAAGTGAGTGGAAATTGTTGTAATTAACAAAACAAATTGTTTTTTTCTCTGACCCAAGTGATTTTTTTTTGTTTCTTAAAATTCTTAAAATTCAATTTCCTCTTCTCTCAGTGGAGTGGTAAAAAAAAATTTTTTTTTAAATTTTTCCTGTTTAAAATTAACTCAAGTGAGCTGTAGTGAAAATTTTTTTTTCTCAAGAGACTCTTGAGTTTCCGTTTTTCATTTGTTTTATGGTACATTGAGTTCGCTCCTCATTACGATTCCCTTTAAAAAAATTTTTTAAGACTTCAAGATTGTTGTTACACGAGCTAAGAATTATTCAGCTCAGGCAAGTCAAAGCCACAAACGTAGCACAAAACGATTAGCTCGAGTTACCCAGTACATACGCCTCCCAAAAATGACAAACCCTCAAGGCAATGGCGGCGGAGGTAGACCTGTTCTTCTTGTTGGACAAGGTGAGCCTGCACTTCCTGCACCTCCAAAAATAAACAGACTCTCGACTAGTGAGGCACGAAATCTCATACCCGAGTATGACGGCAATACGGAGGAGCTTCACAGGTTTTTAGCTTGTTGAGAATATATTGTACTCACAAGCCCAAACTGAGGCAGACAAACTGTTGTACCTCAGCCTGTTAAAGACAAAGCTGACGGGTCCCGCCTATGATCTATTCAAGTATGGAGATTATCCTACTTGGGCAGAACTGAAGGGCAGAGCTCAAGTCTCATTTTCAGGAGCATCGCCCGCGAATAGCTATACAGGGTGAACTGCTACGCTTAAGACAAACTCCAAGAGAAAATGTACAAGAATTTGCTCGCCGAGTAACCAAACAGTTAGCAGATTTAAATAATGCGACTTTAAATGAAGCCCCCCAGTTAGAATCAAGAGCGTTCCTACTTAGCGAAAATGAGCAAAACGCTATCAGGGTATTTGAAGATGGCATCAAAAATGACCAATTAAAAGTCATAATTAAAGCTCGCGCAGAAACTAGACTACGAACACTGATCACTTTCGCTATAGAGCACGATCAAAGAATAGAAGAGGCTCAACAAACCAATCTCCGCTCATCTCAAAAATACTCCAATCATTAACATGCGAGTATTGTGGAAAAAGGGGCCACCGTAAAGAAAGTTGTTTTAAACGAAAACAACTTCCCCCATTTCCCTCATTTTCAAATATTAAGAATGAGGTCCATACAATAATATGTGGTTATTGCCACAAGGCAAATCATCGCACCCATGAGTGCAGAAAAAAGACATATGATGAACGCTTTACACGGAGCCCCCAAAAAGGCCACCGACGTACAGCGTCATCTTCACAACTACCTTCAAGGTCCTTTACACAAAGGCAACCACAACCAGAACAACCACGACAATTTCGGCAAGTTAGGTGGTCAACACCTACAAATGAGTTCACGGGAAACGAGTTTGCGCCGGAAAAATCGGACGGCGAAACTCCCCGCCAAGTTATCTCTCAGGCCGTCATTCATCAGCAGCCGCTGAACTAGTAACCCAAAAATAAGGCTACCTATAAATTTAGAGCAAAACACCCTTCTGATTTCATTACCCTTAAACGTATCTATCAAACCCAGTACTAATTTTATAATAGATACTGGAGCAGAAATTAGTCTTCACAAAGCAGAATCAACTCATGATTTAGCCCTCGTATACGAAAACGAGCGCTGTACAATTTCAACTCTTGCTGGAGCTTATACGCCCACAATTGGCATAACCTACGCCAAAATTAATTTAGTTGACGATGTTACAATCGAACATCCATTTCATTTAATCCCAGGAGGTAGTAAATTAACTTACGATGGAATCCTAGGCATAGACTTCCTTACTAAATACAAATGCAACCTTAATTGTTCAGAAGGTTACATAGAATTAATGACGCCATCAACAGGCATAATTAAAAATTACTCAAAACTATGCGGTGAAAATAAATTACCAGAGTTAGAGAAAATAAGTATATACAGAGTAATAAAGCTGAGAAATCCACTAAAGAGGTAGATAAAACACAAAATGAAAAATCAAATAAAGAATATACAGAGGTATTTAAAAAGGCTAAAATACAAATATAAAAGAGGAAGATAAAAAAAAGGTGCATTACCAAATAAATATAAAAGAAAATAATTTATAAAGAGGAACCAATAAAAGGTCCCGAAGAATTACAAAACTTGGAACTTATATCAAGTAATCACATTGGCATGGACACGCAACGCTACGACTGCGGTTCAGGTCAAGTCATTTCATGTGATAGAGAATTAGGTACGCGACGCTACGACTGCGGCTTAACTCAATCTAGTTCATGTGACAGCAATTTGGGTACACGACGCTACGACTGTGGCCCAATAAAGCTGACTTGAGCAATATAAGTATCCAAGATAATCCCTTACAAAAGGAAGAACCAGAAAAAACTGGTAAAACATATAAAGAAAATACAGCACTGATCTTCTTACAAATCATATATTACCTCTTTTTAATAATTATAAAAAATTCAAAGCTTTCTTAGAGAAAACCAGCAGTTTAAATTCCAGTGTTCATCGAATAGAGGAGAATAAAATTCGAAAGTTGTCAGGCCAGAAAAATCTGATAAAAAGGCCAGTAGACAAAAATTGCAATACAACTGGTATTAAGGAAGAAAATAACGATGACGAAATTCATCCAAAGGAACCACCTCTTACTCAAACCAAATTATATTACCTCTAGGTCGGAAGTCATAGTCAACATACCTAATAATGAGACTAGGAATTATACTACAAAAGGAAGAGATTCTACCAGGAATTTTCATAGGTAATACTCTAACCAAACCTGAAAATCAGGTCATCAAAATTCTGATGCTGAACACAAACGAAGAGGAAGCAGTTCTACCAATAAAAGAAATTAATCCATCTTGGGAATATTTAGGTGATTACGATATCATACAAGCTCAATATGATATAACCCCGTAGAGAATAGGTTGAAAAAACTTGAAAACACCCTGACGTTGGATCATTGTAATAAGGAAGAAAGAAAAACCATACTAGACGTATGTCGACAATACAATGAGCTGTTCTAGCTGAGGATGACTCCCTTACTTGTACAGATGCAGCAACGCACACAATACCAGTGAAAGTAGATACAACACCGATATACGTAAAACCATATCGTTTACCAGAATCCCAGAGAGATGAAATCGACAGGCAGATAGGCGAAATGCTGGATCAAGGAATCATAAGTCGAAGCCGAAGCCCTTGGAACTCGCCTTTACTAATAGTCCCAAAGAAGCCAGACGAAACTGGAAAGAAACGATGGCGAATCGTAGTGGACTTTAGGCGTCTAAACGAGTCTACTCTAGGAGATGCCTACCCATTACCAAACATAACTGATATATTAGATCAATTGCGACGATCTAGATATTTTACAACCCTAGATTTGGAAAGCGGATTTCATCAGATTCCATGGACGAAAAAGACAAGGAAAAAACAGCCTTCAGTACCAACATTTGGGCACTACCATTACAATCGTGTGCCATTTGGGCTGAAAGGCGCCCCAGCCACTTTGCAGCGGCTGATGAACAATGTCTTGACTGGATTACAAGGATTACACTGCTTTGTGTATCTCGATGACATTGTGATCTATGGATATACTCTAAAAGACCACAATGCAAAATCAGTACAGGTATTCGAAAGATTAAAAAGTCATTTATTAAAATTACAGCCAGATAAATGCCACTTTCTTAAGAAAGAGATTGCTTACTTAGGGCATGTCGTAAGCGCAGATGGAGTTCAACCAGATCCTTCAAAAATAACAGTAGTCAAAACTTATCCCAAACCTAAAAAACCAAACGATGTCAAAGCATTCCTTGGATTTGTAGGATACTATAGGCGTTTCATACAAAACTTTTCAAAACTAGCAAAACCGTTAACAAAACTGCTAAATAAGGATGTGCCGTTCCTATGGGACAGCTTTTGTGACGAGTCTTTTAGAACCCTAAAAGAAAAACTGATCACTTCTCCCATACTTGCATACCCAGAATTTGATAAACAACTTATCATTACAACTGACGCAAGTGACATAGCAGTTGGTGCAGTTCTATCACAAGGCGAAATTGGTAAAGATCGACCCATATGCTATGCTAGTAGAACCTTAAATCCAGCAGAAACAAGGTATTCTACTATCGAGAAGGAATTACTAGCCATTGTATATGCAGTTGAACAATTTCGACCCTATGTATATGGTAGAAATTTACCATCATAACGGACCACAAACCGCTAGTTTGGTTAATGAAATTAAAGGATTCCACTTCTCGACTCATGAGATGGCGAATCAAGTTAGAAGAGTATGACTACACTATTATACACAAACCAGGCACATTGAACGCCAACGCAGACGCCTTAAGCAGAATAATCCCTACAGAAGTAGATGAAGAGAAAGCTGTAAATATAATGACCAGAAATCAAGCTAAAAATCAAACCAATATGACAAGCTTACCGAAACCAGATGACTTATACAGTAAATACATGTCAGCTGTTCATTCAGCTAATAATTTAATAACAGAAAGCAGCGATAACTTGTTGAACCAAAAAGACATCAACCATAAATTCTTCTTATTACCAAAATCTGAAGATGAAACCGAGTCCTATGTGAAAGACCTCTTTCCTGCTATGGAAAATGAGCTAACTACAGACCATATAAAATGCTATCAAATGAAGAAACATAGTTACATAATAGCTAAAAGTGAAATACCTATGAGAACTATAGACGATCACAAACAGGTGTTAAACGTATTAACCCAATTTAAAAATCATATCAAAAATAAACTTATCACTTCCGAACATAGATTTATTAGCGCTCTCAGAACTAAAAAATATGGTTCATTTCATATTAGGAAGCCAAATTTCTGTTAAAATTTTCTTATCTCGCGTAAAAGTAGTAACAAGCACTGAAGAACAAAAACAAATAATAGAGACGTTTCATTTGTCTCCAATCGGAGGACATCAGGGAATTACACGTACAATTAAGAGGATCCAAACAATGTATAATTGGCCAAGACTCAGTCAGGACGTAGAAAGTTTCATTAAGAAATGCTCATCCTGTCAGGCCAATAAGCTCTCAAAGAATCCGAAAATCCCGATGAAAATAACCACAACCAGTTACAGACCTTTTGAGAAGGTATCACTAGATATAGTGGGACCACTCCCGGTTAGTCACGAAGACAACAGATTCCTCTTGACCTTCCAGGATGATCTTACTAAATATACGGAAGCGATACCTTTGCGCAATGCCGAAGCTCGAACAGTCGCCGAAGCATTCACTACAAAAATAGTCTGTAAACATGGCATACCTGAGTCAATATTAACCGATCAAGGATCTCATTTCCCGAGCGAAATATTTACTCTAATGTGCAAATTATTAAAAATTTCCAAACAACAAACTACCCCATATCATCCCCAAACCAACGGAGCCTTAGAGTGGAGTCACAGGACTCTGGCCGAATATTTACGCCACTACGTAAACCGCGATCCGCTTACATGGGACACATGGATCCCTTACGCAATGTTCGTATACAACACTAGCATACACTCCAGTACTGGATATTCCCCTTATGAACTCTTATACGGATTTCCCCCAAAAATACCTTCCACTATTAAAACTTCTCCAGTCATAAACTATAACTATGACAATTACGCGAACGAACTCAGAGCAAGACTTCAACACAGTCACCAAATTGCTCTAGAGAGTCTGATAAACGTGAAAGAAAAATCCAAACTTACGTATGATAAAAGTACTAGAACCAAATTATATAATATTGGAGACAAGGTACTATTGAAAAATCATGCAAAGAAGAATAAATTATCTCCCTTATGGATTGGACCATATGAAATGGTTGGAATTAATTCCACCGAGAACTCTACGATTAAGATAGGAAATAAGACTAAAACAGCGCATAACAATAATTTAAAATTATATATAGATTAACTTATAATTAAACATCCTCACTACAGGATTATCTTTTTGGCAATTGTTTTCTGGCAAGCAACACTGGCAACAGCAGCTAATGTGGAACCATTAAGCATTACCCAATTAAGCGCTAACCCCGGAATATATTTCGAGGAAGTAGGACGAGTGGGATTGTTCAGCAACGATTGGCAAGTAATTATCTACTACGAGCTTAGAGACTTCAACTTTGAATTAGAAAAATTAAGTAACTGTACAGAAAACGCTCGTATTCTTTGTGATTTAATAGAACGATATCATGATAGGTTACCTTTGTGCGACGATATCACACACCAATTACACACTATCAATAGGGCACTAAGACAAAATTCACTCTTATTAAAACCTGAAACGGGACGGTTTAAGAGAGGCTTGTTTAACGCGGTAGGCATGTTGAGCAAAACTTTATTCGGAACACTAGATGCTGATGACGCACTAGAGCTAAACTCACATATTGAGAAAGTAAACAATGATCAAGAATACTTATCACATTTAATTAAAAACCAAACCATCATAATAGACACTACAGTAAACATTTTTAACAAAACCCGTTTAGCAATTAAGGAACAATTTATACACATAGAAGATAAACTGACGACCTTAAGATCAGCAGTAAACAAAATCAACACACAGATACTCCACCAAAACATAATCACGGACTTAGAAACCATGGTCTCTTTAACAGCATTGATGATGCTACGTTTTCAAACAACTCAAAATCAAATTAGTTCCGTTCGTACAGCCATAGTCGACAAAAGAATAATATTTCATCTCAAAATTCCACTACCCTTCAAGGAAAAATATCAATTAATAAAAGCATATCCACTACCCACTTCATACAAAGATCAGTTTGCATACATTAAACCTTCCTTAGAATATCTTGTCGTTGATTACAATAGAGAACACTATTACCCCTTGAATACAATAGACCTTCAAAATTGTCAGACACATGATCTAGTATCATATCTGTGTCGAATAATCCATCCTATCTTCAATGTTCATTCAAGCAACAACCTGTGTGAAATAGATTTATTAAAGCATAGCAGCAAAGTGCCATCTCACTGTAAAATTCAAACAGTACCTCAGTTAGATTTTTGGATTCAACTTTCCCAACCAAACAAATGGCTATTTTCCATGCAAAATCCAGTCACTATTGATACTGTTTGTGGAGATGAAATCAGCTCTAAAATGCTACAAAACACTGGAGTAGCTCAAATAGCTTCAGGCTGTTACTTAAGAACTAAAGATCTAGTCATACAAGCACACAATATAAAACAAACAGAGCTCAATAATCATTACCTACCTTTTCTTAACCTCATATATACAATACCACAAATAAAACAAGAAAGCCCTATAGCAAAACAAGTACATGTAATTAGATTTCACGAATTTCACGGAATTACAAGAACTTAATGTCGCTATAAAACTACAAGAGAAAGACCTAGAATCACATAGATTAAAAAACTTGTCATTTCATGACATACATCATTACACGCTATCTTACTCAATAATTATCATTGTAATTATTGTCTTTGGAGCAATACTCTCGAGAAAGAAGTTTTTGAAAAATGAAAAAAAAAGAAGAAGATAATAGTGAGCACTTGGAGGAAGTTAAGCCTGACCATTGCCGTCTTTATGTTCCAGGCCATGACACAAAACGATTTTGCTACTTGCAAAAGTATTAGAGTGGTACGATTTCGTACTACTCTTAGCATTTGTTCTTATGGAAAAATGCATTACTTTCAACTTCAACCTTCTGCACAATGTAAATAAGCCTCCGTACTAAAAGTTTTATTCAGGAATTTTGTTATTTAATTTCTTGTGCATTTACCAGTATATAAATCTAAGTACTTTCTTTAAGAAAATTCTTTATATTTTATTACTCAAACATAACACTACACATAAAAATGAGAAAATGCGTTCAATTCTGTTGCCTTCATACCACAAATCACACTGGAAAGCAATCAGAGCTTTGAGCTTGCCTATTGAGTTATATGAAAAAAATAAGTCTTTCAATGTTTAGCACACAGTAACTTCTTAAGTACAATAAATACAAAAAGGCAATGTTAACCATTTTTATATATTATCCCATAATGCTTCTATAAATTTAAAAATATTACCCACATTTCATATCAAATAATTCAGTTTTTTCATTTCAAACATGACTCAAAGTATTTTTTAATCAATGAATCGGCAGAGCTGCACATTCTCCTCATATTTTCACAAGCTGCGCTTGCTCACTGCGCTGTGAATCGAACGGACGGCAACGGTTTTCTGTGTTTAACTCTTCATAACTTTTAAATTATAATTCAAAGGTAATTCAAATATTAGCCTATTTTATAGGAAATTTTGTTGACTTTATGGTTGTATAATTTATACTTTCGGTTTTTATACATTTTCAAAAGAAAATCAGTTTCAAACAAAAGTAGATCTGATTTAAGAACTATTTGCTCCCACTTTGAAGTGAGCTTTCATTACTCTGTGAGAAAACACACAGAGATATGAAAGCTGGTATGAAGGCAACAGATTTCAACGCATTTTCTCATTTTTGTGTGTAGTGTTATGTTTGAGTAATAAAATGTAAAGAATTTTCTTAAAGAAAGTACTTAGATTTATATACTGGTAAATGCACAAGGAATTAATTAACAAAATTCCTGAATAAAACTTTTAGTACGGAGGCTTATTTACATTGTGCAGAAGGTTGAAGTTGAAAGTAATGCATTTTTCCATAAGAACAAATGCTAAAAGAAATACGAAATCGTACCACTCTAATACATTCAAAGAATTCGATGTCACGGCCTGGAACATAAAGACGGCAATGGCCTGACACTTCCAACCAACTGATCATGCAAACCGAACACATACATACATACAGTAGCTAAAGCAAAAATGCGCAGAAACCAATTTCCACAAGCTTTAAATTTTTACTCAGATACACATAAAAAGCTTACAAAAGCCATATGTAAAAAAAAGAAGAAGAAGAAAGTAAGCTAAATTAAACTTAAAATTATATATGTAACTCCTAGCATTAGTGAAAATTTTCTTTTAATAATGATTAACGCCTAATTATATGCAAATAATTTTAAACCTTTTGAACTTTTATTTCTTAACTTAATATTACTTACCACTTAAATAAAAGAAAAACGAGAATTGTAAAACTATATATTAATAACACAAGGAAAAGATGAAGGCCTTATATTCCATACTTTTATAACTTTTATATCCCATAGACTAGATACAATTAGATCAGTTAATTAAGGCCTAAATATATGCAAATTTTTACTTTCAAACAAACAAATTAATGTAGCTAGAAATACCCTAACAATATGCATTAAGACAACTGACAACTAACTTAGAGATATAAAAAAAAATTAATTAATATAAGTAAAGATTAGCACACTTTAGAACCTGACTCCGAACTCACTACTTTTCTTATCAAGCAGAAAGTTCACTCCTGAACTCTCTTTTTCTAAGGGGGATGGTGTAATGAGCCTACAGCCTCATCACTTTCTCCATTGCCCCAATAGCCTAAACGCTAAAACTCTATAAATTATTCATCAATTATTTGCATCCGGAAATCCAAATTTCAATTCCCACGGTAGAGAAATTCTAAATTCTCAGTGAAGATATTTCAACGAAAACAAACCCATAAACCTTCAAAAATCTATCTTAAAAATCCTAATGTATACATACATGCATTAGTTCCACTTTCTAAAAGCAAATATTTCCGCATACACAATGCGACACATTTCCACATTAGTTCTGCATGACCAATTGTTCAAAGAACAAACATTCCCCATATGTGAAAACGCAGTCGCATCACAATGGAAATAAAGTCATAAACTCATAAAGTGTCGCAACCCATTTTCAAGTACACGACGCTTATGCTCTTGAAATATTGACCGTCATATACACCCCACAGCGCTGGGTCTTGCATCATGGAAATAAACAAACATGCACCATATGTTTACCTTTGCCATGATTCAAGCCACTGCACTGCTGGTCGTGACGATATGTCGGTATACATACAAAATTATGTATTCACTATTGCCCAATAGCAGGTATTTTCTTCGCCTTCCCTTTGCTCATGCTTGAACGGCTTATACATGTTATGTATAACATTGCCCAATAGGAAGCAATTTAGCCAATTCGGCTTATGTGCCTGAACGGCTTGCTGCTGCAATGATATTATGCAGCTGGGCGTGTTTCATTTTCTAAAGACGAGGAAGTAAATTCCCTCCACGCGGATTTCCGTGTTTTGAATGGCAAGTACTGAAACTGCCTAAATAAATAGCCGCGTTCTAACCAAGAACAGGCAGTGAGTTTTTGGATCTTTCCAGAGTGCGTTTTCGCGTTGAATTTTAAAAAGAGTCAAAAGAATAAGGTTGACCCCCCACCAGCGGTAAGGCAACCTATTCTATTCTGTTCTACACTAGAGTTAAAATAATCCTTAAAACAGTCAGTTCCAAAGTTTTTAAAAATAAAGCAGTTGTTTGAGTTCTAAAGTTTTAATAAGCAACAGTTCTAATTAAGTTATACAACTAGACGCGGTTGTGAAAATAAAAGACAACGTTAAATAAAAGAAGAGTGTTTTCATTTTAACAGTCAAACCAAAAGGGCCAGCGACCTTCTCCCTAGTGGAAAGTACATCGCAGTCCTTGTCGCGACGAAAATTTAAAAGAGGAACCCGCGACAGAACAAGTGAACTCATGCTTGACATTCACAACTTAACTTACGCGTACTTCCGCGATTCGTGAAGTGATCAATTTCGAAGTAAACTCACATGTACCATTCACCACTCAAGTGTAAAATTTCCTCATTGCTAATATCTAAATTAATGTGATACATAGCAAATAGGTACCTACATGCACATGTCTGAGAACATTGCTTGCGAATAAAAGTGAATTTATTATAAATCTTGTGAAGATTATAAATTACTGTGCGAAATTCCAATAATCGAGAACCAAAAATGTCTAAGCCAGCAATAGGATATCAGTGCTCAAAACAAAAGAGTGATCGGAGTGAATAGTACGGTAACTGTGATTTGTGCACATAAAAAAATAAAAAATAAAAAAAAAATAAAAAAAATAAAGGAGAGCTTTACTGCTAGTGAATTTTAGTTTTGCACTTTGTGCTCTTTTAAAAAAGAGGAAAAGGGGTTTGTATACTCGAGCATCTGTAATTCCGACACAACTCTAGAATATTCAAGGTTATCTGTACACTGGATATTTATCATTCTGTAAGTCTATTCCAATTGTAATTATTATAATCGATTAAGTTATTAAGAGCAACATGGAAAAAATTAAAAACAACCAAAAATTTTGGGTACGCGTATCGGGAATTTCATTATAAATATGAATAAATCTACGAAGGAAAAACAAACTAAAGGGTTTCACGAAGGGAGAAAGGGTCTTCTTCAAACGTATTGGAACCAGTACCAAAACAATCCCGACCAGCTATATGATGCAGATTCAGACAATGATTTTGGAGAGGATTATTTCGTAAAAGATGTTTTTTCTGATATAGAATGTACATACACTCAAGCCCTGGGTACGCTAAATGATCTGTTGCATGATAATATACCTATCGCGCAACAAACGGGATTAGAACAAACTTCACAGGAAGTTAAACTGCCTACGATTAATATTCTTAGTTTCTGTGGAAATTTCTTAGATTGGACTTCGTTTAGTGATACCTTCAAATCACTTATTCATAGCAATCTGAAGCTTTCTGACGTACAGAAGTTTCACTACTTAAAGTCTTCCTTGTCAGGTGAGGCAGATAAGCTTTTGCACCACTTGGCAATAACTAATGCAAACTATAAGACAGCTTGGGATTGTTAGTGCCGTGCTCATGATAGAGAGCACTCGACCTTTAAGACTAAGACCGTTTAGGATTTGGGGGTTTGATTAACAAAAAAAAAAATCTTGGGTTTTGAAGTTATTATTTTATTTCAAAGCTTTTAGTTAAGAGTTTTCAGGTTTTCTGTATATAATTCGGGTTACCAGTTTCTATTAACACTTTAGTATTAATGATCGTCAACTTTTCACAATAAGTTTAGTTATTACTTTCTACTAACAATTTAGTTTTTAACGATCTTCTACTTTTCACAATAAGTTTAGTTATTTCTTTTTACTAACAATTTTGTTTTACCGCTTACAACTTTTAATATTCCAGTTAATTCCCGGACTATCCCAATCGACGGTTTCAAAAAGAACTCTTCGAGGTTCGGGCTAGCTGCCCCCAGGTACCCACAATATCTTTAAAAAGCTTTTTTGTTATTTTATTGTTTTCTCACGACGTTGAAAAAACGTACGTGAGAAAATGCAAAAGTTTTTGATGCAAGCTATATGCATCTATGCAAAACTGTAATACGATATGCACTTGTGCGCCCGTCTTGAAATATTAGTTTTTAAGAGGGCGCGAATAATTTTGATAATTGTATGTATGTATGTACATACAATTAGATTGGATTAAGTAGGTAATGTACGTATGTATATAATACATACGGAAAAAAAGTAAGAAGACACTGTATTTAGGTAAGTGTGCATATCGTGTGAGTGGAATGTGTGTCTGATAACAAAATGCAATTTATGAAAAGTTGCATTTTGTTATAATATGGGAATGCATTTCTAAATGTATTTTAAATTTTGAATGAAATTTTAAAGGAAATTAATTTTGATTATCAAGGTCATTTCTGCGATACATCAATATATTGCATAGGGCAATATATTGATGTATTCACCTTATGGTTGTGATTTAGGGCATTGGTACCTGAGTCACAACATCCAGGGAAAAAGAAAGTTTTATTCTTTCGAGAAGAAACTTTTTTTCGTGGCCACAAAAATATATGTATATACATATATGAATGTAGGTGTACATTATTACATAAAATTACAGGAGTAAAGGAAAATATTTTTTTTTTTATAAAGCATAGTAGTAGATATAAAAAAATGAAATTTCCTACTAGCACTTATAATATGTCCTACGTGCAATCAATTAAATTTTATTTCTATGTTATTATTTTATTTATCTCTTAATAAAAGGAGATATACCATTTGTCTACTTATATTTTATCTAAAAATCTTATTAATTTACTTATTTTGATTAGTAGGGATATTTAAATAAAAATATGTTTTAATAAAAATCATTCTATTCTAGTCTCTAGGAATGTGGTTTTTTTTTCTTAATACATATACATATTACCTAAACATTAGTTATAAATTTTTTTTTCTAGTTCTCTTTTTATAAATTTGTAGTTTCATATTCCTTTCATTATAGAGTAAATTTGATTGTGGGTTGAGGATAGGGATTATTGAAGAAATGATAAAAATTGCGGGAGTAGAGGGTGCTGTTGTCCGTGTCTTATGTTTCCGTAGTTTGTATAGTCTAGTCTTGTAGATTGGAAGCATGAGTCCGTGGGATGTATGGACATATATAATTATAATATATATTTGAAATATGTTATCAATTTTCTGTCTTTTTTCTGCTAGGAGCAGGAGTTATTTTAAATCTTATTTCCCTTGGAGCAGGCGTAGGCATATCTTCCAGTTCTTGTTCGAAGTGTATTTATAGATTCACGGGTTTTTCGATTGAATTTAATATACAAATAAATGCAGTCAACAGAGATGATTAAAGCAATAGTCACATATAATATAGTATAGTGGTGAATATGATGATTGCTTATTGGATTGAGCGGAATTAATTCCTGCTCTTTTTGGGACATGGATTCCAGAAGGCTCTCTAGATCCGTGTTTGTTGTAATATGTAAAGTATGTATTTTTATATACGATCCTAATGGGGAGGACGTCATATTTGATATTATACTGGAAATGTTTATTGTTGGGATAAAATGAGAGTTAAATTTGGAAACATTTACGTTGTGTCCGTGCAGTATGAATTCCTTGCTTCGTACATAACAACCGGGATAGATATATATTGTTCCGATATCGTGTAGGATTTGTGATTTAATGGAGTCTTCACAGATAATATCTATATGGACAGAATCCTTTAGGGAGAAGAGCCAAGCGTTCTGCTGCGATAACTGCATCCAATAGTAACTTTGCTCTAGTGTTATGATTTTACATTTCGATGTAATGGGTTCCTTCTTTAGTAGATTCACTTCACATTGGTTTGTTCTTGTATTTGTGTTTAGGATAGGGGATGAAATTTTGCAGTAGAAGTGCATATGGTCCAACGTGGCGCAATTATGAATATTCTGAAGTGTTAATTCAACAAAATGTTCACGATTGTAGTCTATTAATATGTATTCCTTCGATGATTCGATATATACGAACGATTCGTTAAGGAGTGTAGGTAATGGCATTACTTTGAATAATTGGTATGGTTCCTTGAATGGAAGTGGAATTCGGAGCTCGATAATTATTTTATTATTGAAAATATTCGCTGCTATTGTACTCAATTTTTAAAATTGTGATAAAATATTGTCTTTAGAATTTATGGGAAGCATCATTGAATTTGGCAATTCCTGTCTGATGTTCAATAAGAGTTCTTCACTTTGTCTAGGGGAAATGAGTGTAGGATGAAATTTTGCATGCCTTGAATCTGTTAAGAGATCTATTAATTCCGACTGGGTATTTTTGTATCTGAATGCCATTAACGAGACCAGGGAAACAAGTGATTCAAGTTCTATGGATATTTTGTTATCCAATGTTCTGTTTTCCATTAATGATGTAGCTATCTGTATTGAAATTAACTTTCTATGCATAACCAAGAAGTCCTTCTCAATTGCGGCTTTAGTTTTGTTGAAAATATTTGCGGTTGCTTCGACTATCGCAGTTTGGCTTTTCATAAGTGGTAGAAGGGAGTTTTGGTTAAGGGTGAGGTTACGAATCTGTTCGTCATACAATTTGGCATCATTCTCGTCCAATGTGCCGAAAAGTGCTTTGGAAGTTGAGCCTACTGCATTGAATAGTGCTCTTTGTCTACTATTCTGGGTCACAAGTAACAGGTTCTTATATTCTATATTTGCTAATATAAGATTGACTTGTAACAACGTACCGTTACAAGTGTGGCTCAAGGCTGAGTGTTTGTCCAGTTTCTGGCAGGTGGCTGTAATTTGTTGGGCTATGAACTGAATGTTGTTGAATTCTGATTTAAAATTCGCCAGGTTGTAATAGGTGACAATTTTCCATTCGTTGGCATAGAAATTGGCTCTGCTAATTTCCTCGAAGTAAATGCCCGCACTGGCATTTAGGTGGTTTGCCTCTATTTCTGAGCCGTGGATGAAAGGGATGAAAATTAAAATGAATGCTATTTGCATCATTTTGAAAACCTGGAAGATGATATTGTGTTGTTCACTTGGAATGATGGGGATGAAGCTGTTGACATTAATATTACTCTTTGAAAAGTTTTAAGTCATTATTATGGACTCTCTTATTTTTATTATTAATTTTAATAGTGGAATTTTCGGGGGAATTAATCTCCATTATCTCATACGGACCTGACCATAGTGGTGAGCATTTGTTCTCTCGAACTCTGCTTTTAAGTAGGACTTTATCGCCTAACATAAAAGATTTTTGGACGGAGCTTTCGTCATATTGTAGTTTGGATTTTTCTTTATTGGCCATGGCTATGTCTTTAGCTATTTTAAAGCTATGCTGTAGACGCGCCTTTAACACATTTGGGAATCGGTAAAGGAGTTCGCGAGGAGTATAATTACTACTCGAATGAGGGGTTGTATTTCATACAAACATGGCAGAAGGTATCCATGTATCTCAGTCTTTTGGATCTTTTGCTACATAAGATCGGAGATATTCTGCTAAGGTTCTGTGGCTTCTCTCCAATGCACCATTCGTTTGAGGGTGATATGGAGTAGTTTTGAGCCTTTTAATTCTCAGTAATTAAGATATCTCGGCGAACATGCCACTTATGATGTTATAACCTTGATCTGTGAGGATACTTTCAGGAATAGCATGTCGACAAACTATCGTTGTTGTGAAGGCTTTCGCTAATGTCTTAGACTCGGTGTCGACTATGGGAGTAGCCTCAGAAAATTTTGAGAGGTCGTCTTGTAACGTAAGGAGATATTTGTTTCCAGACTGAGAAATTGAGAGAGGTCCTACAACATCTAGTTATACTCTTTCGAAAGGTTTGGAGCTAATGCTTCAGATTTTGATTGTAATTTTAGGGTTTCTGGATACTTTGTTCACCTGACAAAGTTTACATTTCCTTACATGCTTTACGATGTCTTCTGACATGCCAGGCCAGTAGAATTCCTTTTTGATTCTTTTAATTGTACGAGAAACGCCTTGATGGCCTCCCGTTGGTAGTGAATTTTAAAACTTTTTCGATGTCATTAACGTCGGATAAGTATTTAATCAAATCTTGATGGAGTTTGATGTTTATTTGTTTATTAGCGAATATCTGCGTGAAAGCGTTTCTAATAATTATTAGATTCTGTGGATCTAAAATTGGGAAGGAGATATTTAATTGGTTTAACTCATTTGCTTCTGTGTATGAGCAGATCTCAGTTAAAATCTTTTCGAGGTCTGATCTATCTCTTTGGGATCGACAAGGTAAATTAATTTTTGATATGATTATTGTGGAGTCTTTTTTCTTGAAGAAGTTCAGTTCCTTTCCTAAAGATGAAGATTTATCAGAAAATTTGAGTTTCTAATCCAACACTCTTTCAAGTGCAGTATCTTGCATGGGCAAGATGAAGAATTTAATAAAAAGCTTATCTTCATACAAGCTAATTACGCATTTCATAGCCCCGAGACAATAAAAAAGCTTTCGGCATAAAACATTTTCAATAATTACTCCCACAAGCTTTCAACCAGAAGTCAATAAAGTCTTCAAATTTATTGCCGACTCAACTTTTTATGTAGTACGCGCATTGCCCATAGAACCAAACTTTCTGCACGAGACCCATTCACATAGGCCGTGCCTGACCTACCTTACAGCCAGTGCAGGCAGCTTACAGGAATTATGTACATACATAAAATACTATGCGCAAAGCGCTTAATGTCTCTCCTCGTTTCTTAAATATATATACATACATATATTTTACTGCCAATTCACTATGCTCGCTTTGTGCAATTTGTTTGGTACCTGACCCATATATTTGGCACTGCATGTTGTTTGTAATTCTTGTCATATACATATAACATAAGCCAATAGCCTGCGTTTAATTTCTTTAAGCACAGGGGAAAATTTGTAATAATGGCATGTATATAATGCACGTCAATAGCCTGCACAGGGAAAATGTTTAATATCGCTTACATAGCGATATTGATTATTCCCAATATATAAAATCAATACATGTATGGTGGCGTGCCCAATTTTGATTGTTAAATTTTTAACATTAATTTCCTAATTTTTCGCCCCTCTACCAAATTTTGCCCGATTAGCAATTATCGAGGAAAATCAACCAATCCTCTTGAATAAAAGCCGGTGCGTCGCTAAGAACAGGGAGTTATTTTTTGGTAATGACCAAGAGACCCCCGACCCACGGTAAGGTCTCTTGATCCTAAAAGAGTCTTAAAAGTAAAAGTAAAAGTTATATACAAAGAGTCTTAAAACTAAAGTAAAGTCACATACAAAGAGTCTTAAAAACTAAAGTAAAAGTTATATACAAGTGGCTTAGAGTTAAAAACTATTTTGCATAAGTGCTTAAAAAATAAAAATTGAACTTCTTTTTAAAGCACTCCCAGTCCTTGTTGTGAGAAAGAACATTAGTAAGATTCCCGTTCACAACAAAAATTTGGTGGCAGCGGTTCCGTTTAATAAATCAATAGCTACCCCGTATAAAAAAGGTAACCTAAGCCAGGCGCTTAAAAAGGTGCACCCAACGTTGTGTTCACACAACCCGATCTCAGCCAGGTGCTCAGAGATCGTGCGAATTATATATATATATTACAAGTAACAATGGGTCAAAGTGGCCCCAGAAGAGACAATAAATACAACGAGATTAAGGAACAGATCATCCAATACACGCAGCCAGCGGACTCCGACGACGATACAATGGACTTCGAAGAGTACAAGAAAATAGTCGCAAGACTACAGCGCTTCGGTAGCCTTCGCAAGTAAGAATTAAATTGTCATTATATATATATAGGTATATATATGTACTATTCATTTTTTTATATATTTCGGTGAATTAGACTTATATTTTATATATACGCTTTTCTTGCTCTGATAATATTTTTTTTCGATGAATTAGGCTTATATTTTATACATACGTATATTTTATGCTCTGATAATTACCCCGATAACTCTGGTTATTCTTTTACATTAGTGAAATTTTCTTTGCGGTCGCCTATTTTTAATTGTGAAGTGTTAAAAGTGAGGTTTTAGAGTGCAAAGGTTTTTTTTTTGTTTGTTGCGTAGTATTCTTATCAAAATTGTCTCTACACGATAAAAAAATTATTCAGTCCGAGCTACCACTAGCCGGCTAACAACTCCACGTTTGGCCCGTGTTACCCGGTATATCCGTCAAACCCACAAAAAACCAACCATGCCTAATACTGGGAACTCTGCAGATAATTCTTCTTTAAAGGCAAGTGACCTTAAAATTTCATTGACCGATGCTCGTAATATGATTTCCGAGTATGACGGTAACCCTGAAGGTTTACACAGATTCATAGCATGTTGTGACCTATTATTCGAACAAGGCAAATGTGACGCAGATCGAAATATGTTCCTGAGTATTTTAAAAACTCGGATGACAGGCCCCGCGTATGATCTCTTAAAGTATCGAGACTTTTCTTCTTGGGATTCTTTAAAAAAGGAACTTAGCACACATTTTCAAGACGAGAGGCCAAGAATAGCCATACAGGGCGAACTTCTACGGCTCAGACAAAACACTCGCGAAAGTATTCAAGATTTTGCAAGAAGGGTTTCAAAAAAATTGGCTGATTTAAATGACGCCACCGTCCATGAAGCAGCTGATAGCACTTCACAGAAATATTTGCTCACAGAAAACGAGCAGAATGCTATTCGAGCTTTCGAAGATGGGCTCAGAAATGATCAATTAAAAGTGATAGCAAAAGCTCGCTCTGAAACTTCCCTCAGAAAACTAATCAGTTTCACAAATGAACATTCACAACGCATTGAGGAGCCACAGCAAAGCGTGTCCCATTCACAACATAATATGCTTGTTTGTGATTACTGTGGCAAAAAAGGCGATACAAAAGATAGTTGTTTCAAGCGTAAACAACTACCTCCGTTTCACGTAACATATCCAAACATAAAAAGAGAAGTGAATAGAATCACATGTGAATGCTGTAATAAACCCAATCACCGCGCTTACGAATGTCGAAAGAAACGCTATGATGATCGACTTTCTCGTTCACAGCCAAATAACGATAGGAGAAAATTTGACCACAGACCGGCTTCTAGTAACCAACCTCAACCAATGAGACAGGTTAGGTGGTCCATTCCTCATGAGTCATATCAGGGAAACCAATTTCCGCGGGATGACTCGGACGGCGAGACATCCCGCGAGATAATCACTCGTGCCGTAATACACGAGTAACCACATTTAGCGTCCCAAAAATATTGACACAAAAAATTCGAGTGCCTATGAGCACATCACAAAATTCACTAACAGTGCAATTCTCATTTAACATTTCAAAATATAAAATTACACGATTTATAGTAGACACTGGCGCTGAAATAAGTTTTCATAAAGCAGAAGCTACAATAGAAACAGCCCTAGTTTATGAAAATCAGCGTTGCACAATAACCACCCTAGCTGGTGATGCAATTCCTTCTTTAGGTGCGTCATATGGCTCACTCATTCTCAATTCAGAACTGTCAATTAAACACCCAGTCCACATAATTCCGGAAAACAATAAATTACCAAGTGACGGCTTGTTAGGAAATTTCTTAACAAAGTATAAATGCAGTCTCAATTATTCAGAAGGCTATTTGGAAATGGAATTTGATATTCCCCAAGTAAACAAAGTTAATATTCAACCCCCTATAATGTACGGAAAGCTCCCCAGCAATAATACTAACTCAGTGAAATCGAGTCTCAGAAACAGAACAAAACGACAAATCTGAAACACATGCAAGAAAAGTTGTAGAACACTAACACAGTGAAATCGAGTCTCAGAAAGACGGAACAAAACGACAAATCTGAAACACATGCAAGAAAAGTTGTAGAACAGTGCAGAAGTAACAAATAAAAACAGAATCGCCGATGAACAAATTCAAGAAAATAACCCCATAAAAGCAAAGCAAAGTAGCACGGCAAATGAAGAACCCTCAAATACAAATGATTTGGGAAGGGAAGGATCTAGTAATGACAGGAAAACGAGTCCAGTCTTAATGGTCTTCCAAATTTTATACTATCTAGTTAAGATAGCTTTAAAAAGCTTTTCTAATGGTAATTCTAGATCTACGAGTTGTCTGTATGTGAGAGTTCATTTATGCAAGCTCAGGCGAACTCTACTGCCTATGTGGATGTTGCTCAAGAAAATAAAAAAAAGAACTATTAGAAGCATCAAATAAATATAATAGCGATGTTTTAATAACTTCTAGGGAAATCAATTTCACTTCAAATAGGGATAATACTCGTAGTGATATGGTAAATAAGAAGCCTGAGAGTGTCATTTCATGCAGAAGGAAATAATTTACCTGGGACATGTAGTAGGTGAACATGGTGTTCAGCCAGATCATAGTAAGGTTGAAGCAGTTAAAACCTACCCCACAACAAAAAAGGCGAAAGATATCAAAGCATTTCTTGGTTTTGTGGGATATTGTAGACGTTTCATACCGAATTTTTCCAAGATAGCTAAACCTCTGACTAACCTACTGAGAAAAGATGTGGTGTTTAAATGGGACAGTTTTTGCGACGAATCGTTTAAGATACTAAAAAATAAGCTTATTTCCGCGCCTATACTAGCATATCCTGAGTTTGATAGAGAATTCAATATAACAACTGATGCCAGTGACTTCGCCGTGGGCGCCGTGTTATCTCAAGGGGAGATCGGAAAAGACCGCCCAATATGTTATACCAGCCGAGTCCTGAACTCTGCAGAGACTAGATACTCGACTATCGAGAAAGAACTACTGGCGATCGTCTATGCTGTCGAGCAATTCCGCCCATACATATATGGCAGAAAGTTCACGATAGTCACTGATCACAAAACACTAGTCTGGCTGATGAAATTGAAGTATCCCACATCTCGGTTGATGAGGTGGCGAATCAAAATCGAAGAGTATGATTATAACATTATTCATAAGCCCGGTTCATTGAACGCCAATGCCGATGCCCTAAGCAGGATAATATCTGACGAAACCAGCAAACGTAATGAGAGTAAGGCAATCAATGTAATCACTCGTAGGGAAGCCCAAATTTCAAATTATCCATTGACTCGTGCATCAATTGATAGTTCATACAATGACTATATATCAACCCCACTTGTGGATAATAGTTCCCTGTCCGAGGCCACCTTCTTAATGAAAAAGGCGTAAGATACAGGTTTTTTATGTTACCCAAAACTGAGGATCAAATAGAGATTTACTTAAAAGAGATCTTTCCAGAGTTGACAGACAACTTAGAAGTTAGCAAAATAAACGAATACAAAAAGAAGAATCAATCGTATGTCATAACAAAGACTAATATACCAATGCGAACGGAAAACGACAACTAACAAGTGCTAAAAAATTTTTATGACTATAAGGAATATTGCAAGCAACGCAAACTCACAGAACTATATATATCGTCTATATATATCGTTACCAAACGTCGATCTATTAACTCTTTCGAAAATAAAAAGTAAGATAAACTTCGTATTCCAGGATCTGGATTACAAAATTAGGGTGAATGCACCAGTAGTTGACCATACACCAGTAGTTGACCTTTTTCTAATAAAGTTAAAATATTAAACTATTGGGTCAACTAATCATTGCCTTCACTGTAGCAACTAGTACGTAGTCATATCCTCAATGAACTGATTATACCGTTAGACGAACAATTTCATGTCATCGAGATTACACACGTTTTTGCTGAACAGAGTACATTTCAGTCTTATTTTGATCGGGCTGAAATTAGAACGTAAACACTGATTACTTTCGGGATACTTTTGAGGTTCTGTTGGTTTACTTAACGTGTAGCTTGTGATTTCTAGATTTTTGAGTGCAAGAAGTGCTGAAATAACAGTTCTAGGGTTTCAAATAAACTAAAGTAAGTGCTAAGTAGATATTTTAAAGTGGTCAACTATAGGCACTTTATTTATAAACAGTATCTAGTAACTGCTGAATTTGTGTCAATTTTTCAGATAATAATATTTGAACTTGTAGCGGTTTTAATTCTGAGAGCTTGTTACTTGTAACACATCACTCAATAAGTCTCCGGTCTAGGTAAGAAAACCAATTTTTTTAGACGCATTTCATTTATTTCACTTGTCTGTCGGGCCGTCAATCTGTCAGTCTGTCTGTTTTTCAAATCTTGTAATCAAATTTTGAACCACTTCTTATCAAGATATCGCTCTGAAATTTGGAGTAGGTATATACCAACTCAAGCCAGGGCTCAATTGAAATTTCAATAACAAATATGGTTCCAAATCCAATATGGCGGACGCTGTAAAGATGGCGTATTAATATTTTCTTCATAATCCCACGATATGGGTATCAAATGAAAGGTGTTGACGAGTAGAATACGATAAACTACATGACGTCATTACAAATCCAACATGGCGGATGCGCCATGATGGCTGCTTACCAACCCCCGGAAAAACAATTTTTTTATGAAAGCATGTTTTCAGTTTTTGCTTAAATATAAATTATTAGAAATTCGACTTTATTCGTCAACATACTTTCCCTGAAGCATGTTTTTGATGTCTGGGACAGTTCTGGTGCGTACGGTGGGTGCGGAAGCAATTCGAAGTGTAATTCATTCAATTTAACCATCATTTTCATCAGACTGGTGACACCAGGCATTGTCTTGGTGAAGCAGATTTTTTTTTCTTTTATAGAGGCCGTTTTTTCTTGATTTCAACACTCAATCGACCCAATAATGCTATGTAATATTCGCTGTTGATAGTTTTATCTTTCTCACGATAGTCGATGAACAAAATACCATTCACGTCCCAAATACGGATGACTAACCTTGCTAGAATTCCTTGTATTATTTGTACCGTGTGCAGAAATCATATGGGTTTGTCAACAGTGTTGCCATATATGTGTCTGACTGGAGACTTTTTTGGTTATGTGTTATTATTATCCCCACATGTTACGATTGCTGCAGTTGTCGCGACTGGCCTGGCATTCCGGTAGATTCGGAAGCGCTCGGCACCTCAGTTTTCGATCAAAACATTTGGAAGGTTTTAAAACTAAGATGTTTCGAAAATACTCAGAGCTTTTTCAAGACACCTTTAGTTAGTAGGCGTTGTATTTTTTAAAAAAGAAAAAAGAAAAACAAAAGAAGATTTGGATCTGATTTGTTTTACAGCTTTTCTTCTAAGAGCATATCTTTAGAATTTAATTAAAAAAAAAGAAAAGAAGTTTATAGTTTTTATTATTATTTTGTTCTCACCGCTCTATTACGAGTTAATGTGATATATAGAATAACAGCTAGACGTTTTGGGTGCTATCAAACGGCAAGCAGCAGATCCTGTAATACAAGCTACACGTATTCCGGCTACTACCCAAGTAGACGTTTGATTCTACGAAAGAGCAACCAGACGCCCCAGTAGTGCAAATTGAGTGCATATACCGCTGTGTGGAAAGTAGACGTTTCGTGTACCCGGGACTACACCAGACGTACCTGCAGTGTAATCCACCTTCTGACGATGGTGAGCATATCGTCTTCACATCACACAACCAATTATCATCCAAACACACACCTAATTGATGGATATTTACCTTCATTAATTTGCAGGTCAATTTAATTTTCAGTTAAAATGTCTATGAAACGAAGAACCTTTTTTAAATATAGTGAAGAAGACTTATTGAAAGCTATTGAAGAAATTCACGATGGGGCTCAGTTTAGAAAACCTGGAAGAAAATACGGGATTCCCCATTCAACATTGATCAACAAAATAAAGTTATGTCATCCCATTGAACGTAAAATGGGCCCATCTACAATTCTAACCAGCCAAGAAGAAAATCTAATTAGTAAATGGATTATAGCAATGACAAAAAAAGGCTTTCCAGTAAGGAAAGAGGACATAATCGAAACAGTGTCAACAATAATAAGAACGGATGGTCGGCCTACACCTTTCAAGGACGGTACTCCAGGAAGGAAGTGGTTCATGTCGTTTATGAAAAGGCACAAGGAGATCAGTCAACGCCATGCGGAATTAATAAATGTGGTTTGATCTCAAATAACAGAATCGGCCATACGAAAGTGGCATTCGGAATTAAGACAATATTTAATTCTTGAAAATACTGCAGATAATTTGGACGACCCAGATCGAATTATAAACGCTGATGAATCTGGTTTTCAAACCAGCCCTTCGAGTGGATTAGTTTTAGGTCCCAGGGGATATAAAAATTTTTACAACATTAGAGATAAAGAAAAAGAAAATGTAACCGTTTTGGGAACCTTTACAGCCTCCGGAAAAGTTATACCTCCTTTGATTATTTTTCCTTATGTAAGAATACCTTCCGAAATCGCGAAAAATATGAATAAGAATTGGTGTATCGATCGATCTGAGAAGGGATGGATGACCTCTCGAGTATTTTATGGCTACATCGCGAACACATTAATACCTGCACTCAAAAAAATTAATGTTAAATTTCCAGTTCTTTTTTTAATTGATGGCCATAAATCTCATATAAATTATGAAATTGCAAAATTATGTCTCGACAATCGGATAATACTCTATTCGCTTTATCCGAATGCCACACATGAAGCGTTGTAACTAGAGCACAATTTGCTCCTTAATTAGAAAATGCATTTAAGGCGGTTACTCCAACGACAATATGTAATGGGTTTAAAAAATGCGGCATTTATCCGTTTGACGCAGACGCTATAGATTATACTAAATGCATGTCTGATAGCTCAAGACAACAACTGCAAGATAAACCCGCTGAAATTGGTCCAGAACACTTACTGTTGTTTGAATCTCTAATGCCACCAGGTAGAGTACAAGAATTCCGTAACGTAAAGAAAGAAGACCAATGGGAAGCTGATGAGTCTGCTTCAGAATTATTTTTCGTTTGGCGTAAAATAAAATCTAAAGTAAATACATTAATCACAACTGTAAATAGTACCTACTAATGGAGGAAATGAAGTGCAGACCAATAATCATTACGATAATGTAGAAAACTCGGCGATATGTAATACTGGAAATACAGAAGAAATAGAAAACGTTCAAGATAGACTAGATGAAACAATCGAAGTTTGCCATCAGTTACCATTTAGCAATAATTGCATGTTGAACATAACATACCCACTCCAACTCGTAACAGCTCAAGATTCCGAAAGTAATCCTCAGGAAGAAGATTTTGGAGAAGTTGAACAATCCAATGCAATCGGTAAAACGGTAGGCTGTAATATTAGCCCAGCTTTTGCAAATGCAATATTGTGGCCAACTGAATCCCCACCCAAAAGTAAAAGAAGGGCAAAAGCTAGATTACCGGATGCAATAAATTCAACACAATGGTTCACATACTGGAAAGAAAAAGAAAAGGAAAAGATTGAAAAAGAACAGAAAAAAAAATCTACAGCAGAAAAATGAAAACGCAAGCAAACTGAAAGCAAAACTAGCAGAAAGGAATCAGGAAAAAGAAATAAGGTTCATCGGATCATTTACTCTGACTCTGACTCTTAAAATTTAATTCCAAACTATTCGTGTAATTTTTTGTCAAATGGTGAATGATTTTTTTAAACTTAGTTTTATTTATTTTTTTTTCGAAATTAAAACAGATTTTTTTATTGTTTTGTATTAATGTATGAATATCTTTTTGTTTAAGTTTGTTAAATTAAAAGTAAAATCTAAAATTTTAACATTTTTAATAAATAAAAATAAAGTAAATAATAAATAAATAAATAAATAAATAAAGTTAAAAAACTAAAACCCCACTACGACTTTAACTGCCCACTCAACAGATATAAGCTCGACTTGGTAACTGATAACTAGACCTCTATTGTGTGTAATAATAATAAAATACTGGAATTAGTTAAAACGCTCTAGTCACACGTTTTATATCAGTTAAAGTTTATCGGCAGTTAAAGCTGTAATGGCGTCTTAGTTTTGTTACTTTATTTCTATTTTCTGCTTTTTAGTCGTGTGAGTGAAATTTCGCAATCGAACCCTTTTATTTGATACCCATATCGGAGGGTTATGAAGCATAAGGTAAGCCGCCATATTAGATTTAGAATGACGTCACGTATCTTATAGTATTCTACTTGTCAGAACCTTTCATTTGATACCCATATCAAGGCGGTTATGTAGAAAATGGTATGCCGCCATTTTGGAAGTCCGCCATTTTGGAAGGCCCGCCATATTGGATCTAACGTAACGTCATATAGTCGATATTAAGCGGAGCATTCATTCAAATAAAACGACACCTCATTTGTCCAAATCTGATGAGTACTTTAGCTGCTACGGGGGACCAGATGAACATCGATACATACATACATACATCCAAACATACCTTCATACAAACATCCATAGATTGCCAAACTCTTAACCCTCCTTTTCTTTGCCGCAGCCACGTAAAAAATCCTAACTTTCAACGCTGGTCAATTAACGGTGCAATCCATGTTCAATAACTGGAACCACCTGGTCAACAACCGGTGAAAAGGGTATTTTTTGAAAAAAAGAATATAAACAAAAGCATGGTATGGTTTTTAAACCTTCTTAAAAAATAACTATGTGAATTATTTAATTCCAAATTTATATTACATATTCGCTATTCGAAATTTGCAATATTATAATTTTTATTTTTATTTGCAAGAGCAAAGACACCTTATCTGGTCAACTACTGGTGCAATCACCCTATATTGTTTATTACAAGAATTACAATAATTAAAAACTTAGACGAACAGAGGAGAATAATAGAACAGCTACATGAATCACCCCTAGGTGGTCATCAAGGGATCACAAGGACAATTAAAAGAATCCAAACAGTGTATATCTGGCCAGGAATGAACTTGGACATAGAAAAATATGTCAAAAGGTGTCGATCCTGTCAAACTAATAAATTGACTAGAAACCCAAAGATGCCGATGAAAATTACATCGGCGAGCACTAGGCCATTTGAAAGGGTAGCCCTGGACATAGTGGGACCTTTGCCTATCAGTCACGACGGCCATCGATATCTCTTAACATTCCAGGACGACCTGACAAAATACACGGAAGCCATTCCTCTTCGCAATGCTGAAGCGCGAACAGTCGCTGAAGCATTTGTAACAAATATCATATGCAAACACGGAATTCCGGACTCCCTACTAACAGACCAAGGAACCAACTTCGTGAGCGAAATGTTCACGCAAATGTGTAAGTTACTGAAAATTAAGAAACTTCAGACGACACCCTACCACCCACAAACCAATGGTGCTTTGGAACGCAGTCATAGGACACTGGCCGAATATTTACGGCACTATGTAAATCGCGACCCGCTCACTTGGGACACCTGGATCCCATACGCTGTGTTCGTTTTTAATACTAGTCTTCATGCTAGTACAAATTTTTCACCGTACGAACTACTGTACGGATTTCCACCCAATATTCTCTCCATAGTCAAAACAAATCCCGTTGTTAACTATAATTACGACAATTACAGTAATGAGCTAAAAGCCAGGTTGCAACACAGCTACCAAATAGCACGAGAAACTCCTTAATGCTATGGACAAATCTAAACGTCTGTACGACAAAAATTCCCAAGCCAAAACAATCTATCTCGGAGACAAAATCCTCCTAAAAATTCACGGAAGAAAATATAAGTTTTCGCCCCTATGGACCGGACCATACGAGGTAATAAAGATCAATACGACTGAAAATTCGACAATCAAAATGGGGAATAAGTCTAAAGTAGTACAAAATAACAATATAAAATTATTCGTCGAATAAAAGACTAATTCTTAACTTACACTATAGGTACATATGGATTCTCATTATTATGCATGTTGGGATGGGCGCCGCTATAACTAATAGACCAGAAGCCTTGAAAATAACATACCTGAAGGACAATCCCGGGATTCATTTCGAGGAAGTGGGCAGAGTAGGCCTTTACAGTAATGAATGGCAAGATTTCAATTTTGAGCTTGAAAAATTAAGTAATTGTACGGAAACCTCCAAGAAACTTTGTAATATAATTAAAGCTTTTAATAATAAGCTTCCGTTATGCGACGATATAACACACCAATTATATTCCATCAATAGTATACTTAGACAAAACTCAGAGTTACTAAAACCAGAGACTTCACGTTACAAAAGAGGGTTATTTAACGTAGTAGGGACCCTAAGCAAAACTTTGTTCGGTACCTTGGACGCTGAAGATGCAGCCAACTTCGACTCACAGATAGAAAAACTTAAAACTGATCAAGCCTACCACCTAGAGCTTTTGAAAAATCAAACTACAATTGAAACCACTGTAAATATCTTCAATAAGTCCCATATGGACATTAAAGAACAGTTTATCCACATCGATAAAAAAATCGATACCATCAATTCCGCGATTAATAAATACAGGTTAGACTCCCTACAACAAAACATAACTACAGAATTAGAAACCTTAGTATCGCTCACTGCCCTAATGATGCTCAGATACGAAACCACTCAAAATCTGTTAATCGACTTAGTAACGGATGTCCGACACGGAAAGCCACACCCGTCAATTATAACACCAACTCAAATAAAACATACCCTGGAAACAATTCAGAAGGAATTACCCAATTCACTCACGTTGCCTATAAACAAAGATTCGAATAACCTCCTGCAAATATATAAACTGAGCAGTGTTCGTACTGCTACGACAGGTAACAAAATAATTTTTCAAGTAAAACTCCCATTACCATTCAAAGACAACTATCAACATTTAAAAACCTACCCTCTCCCAACTACACATGGAAATGCATTAGCGTACATAGAGCCCTCGCTAGAATATCTAGTAATACATTATAGCCGAGAACACTACTATCCACTAAATGAATTCGACCTACAAAACTGCTTAACATTGGACTTGGTACAGTATTTGTGTCGAACCGTCCATCCGGTAAGCAACATTTTCCGCGTAAATAATCTGTGCGAGATAGACCTCCTCAAACATAGTAATTCGATTCCTTCGAATTGCAAAATCCAAGTAGTCCCAAGACCAGAATTCTGGATACAATTATCCCAACCGAATAAATGGTTATTTTCTATGCAACAACCATTAATGATCGACACTATCTGCGGAAATGAAATAAATTCCTACAAAATCACAGGAACAGAATCATTGAATTAGCCTCTAGCTGTTTCTTACGTACCAAAGACATTGTTATTCATGCACACAATACAAAAATATCAGAATTGAACAACCATTAACTCCCGTCCTTGAATTTAACGTATAACCTACCTCAACCAAACCCAATTAATCGGCAACACACCGAAGACAGGTCGCATGTAATTAAATTCCACGATGACAATCATGAATTACAAATGCTCAGCACAGCCATCTCCCAACAAAAACAAAATCAGCTTCGCACACTGAGCCCTCACAATATCCACCATTATGTAATCTCATATGTACTACTGTATTTAGTGGTAAGTCTAATTATTGCAATCGCATATAAATATACCTTTAGCAAGAAGAAAAAAAATACAAATTCGTTCAAAACTTTCGAAGTAGTACAGGAAAGAGTAAAAGAGAAACCAGAATCTCATAATCAATTGACAATGAAAGCTTAAAAAAAAAGCAAGGAAAGCTCGTAAGCTAAATAATTTTAAGAGACTATTATGATATGATATGATAGAATTTTTCTTATGAATTAAAAAAAAAAAAAACATTTAAAACAGAGCTCGTAAGCTTAGAATATTTTAAGAGATTATTATGGATTTTTCTTATTATTATTTTAGAGTAAGGCAAACAAGTGTTTTTGTTTTGTACTAGACTGCATTAGTAATGTCCCAAATTGTAAAATCATATATATATAATAATAATCATCTAAGATATTGTTGCGAAATCATTAGATTTCCCCGCGATGAAGACAAAAGCCTGCTAAAGTCCGACGCGTAAATTATGACGCTTATGAAGGAGACAAAACAGTGCGTCAGAGCGGGGACCCACAAATCTAAGAGATGGCGCAGCTGCCCCCAATGCGGCGAATTCTGGCCCCACTCACGTGGCAGCACATATTTTTCCCCTGAAGACCGTACATCATGAGGAGGAGAGTTCCTTTTGGATTGATCGAGAAGTCTACCAGTGATCTTAAAGTTGACAGCATACATGATTTTTTTAGATAGATTGAAATTTGTTCAAAATTTAATAAGTTGGTAATCGTTTTTTTTAAATTGATGAAATTTTCGTAATCATACTTTAAAGTGGTTTAAAATCCAACCAAAAAGTGTAAATTAAATTATTCCATAAAGTACGAAAATTGGAGCATCCCCAAGAAACGGGACAGATCACCCAACGGAATCTCGGAATCCCGCTCTAAAAACACTTGGCACAGATAAGTAACAGCAGTCGAAAATTTCATTTCATTTGTGGTTTTTCTTTTATATTTGTTGTGAGGTACATTAGTACCGGCAAGACTGAATAAGCGGCGACACGAAAGCATATTGAAATTTGTTCAAAATTTAATAAGTTGAAAGTGTACATTAAATTATTCGGTAAAGAAGGAAAATTTGAGTATCCCCAAGAAACGGGACAGATCACCCAACGGAATCTCGGAATCCCGCTCTAAAAACAATTGGCACAGATAAGTAACAGCAGTCGAAAATTTCACTTCATTTGTGGTTTTTCTTTTATATTTGTTGGTAAATTTTTTTTTTTTTTTTTTTTTTTTACTGAATTCTATAATTATCCTAGCTCATTTCCTATTGTTTAATTTAAATTGAAGTGATGTACTTTAGTACCGGCATGCCTGAGTAAGCGACGACACGAAAACATTCACGCCTTCACGTGCTGCTCGAGTTCTGTGACAAAGGTTACTGAAATCTTGTGTAATTTTTGGTTATTTCAGGTCTACCCTACATAGCAGAACGCTTTGAGCAAAAGTACTAATTTTCGCCAACTAATTTATTTACGCCTAAGGTGCGTTCACAATTGGTATCTTATCCTGCAATTTTCATGAATATTGGGAATATTTTGATGTAATACCACGTAGGTAGGAACACCACTTTCATTCCACACCCACTAAGTAAGACGATTGTAGTACGAAAAGTAAATTTTTGTCGATATATACATACCTAGACTCTTTCAACTAAGTTCAAGTCTGAACTCCCATTCAATTGGTCAACTCGAAGTCGATGAAATCCCGTCGGTAAAATCCTTTTAAGTTTGCTCTCGGTTTTACAGAAAACGTCTACCTGAGCGCAGCAAGTGAGACAGCGTGTGAAAGAACGACCTTTTAGTCCATAAGGACGCCTCAGAGTCGACATCAGGTAACGTTCAAAAGGGATCCATACAGACAACCAGAATCCATTGCACAAGCTATCACGAAGGGACCCCTGAGCTCGATTTCCTGGGAGATTTTTCTACAGTGGAATCCGGTGTTGTTCAGAAACACACATTCATGCATTTCATTAATGCCACTCACTTCTGCAGGCTCACGCTTACCCTGCCTCAGCTAGCGCCGACTCTTCGGCACCTATAGGTACGTCACAGGATAACCGAACAAGTCCATGGAACTGAATACTTGATTGAGTGTTATTATTGCCAACTTGGCACCTATTCTGCCCGTCTTTGCGTTACGATTGCAATTTCGTTATGAACACGTATACTAACCTAAACGTCCGGAGGTAAACAAAACAAAATTTGAGTGCTGGCAGTTGGCTACACCACCTGGTACATTGTTCACGGCTGACAATACACCAGACTTCCTGACGAAGAGTTTTTGTTCGTCCTTTTCCGAGACTCCTCTAGTGCACTTTTTTCTCACAAATTGCTTGCTAATTTTACATTCACCTTATTTTGCCAAAGACATCAACCACTAGAATTTCACAATTATATAGTGCGTGTTGAAATCAACGGAAGAGTGTCGTTTACTATTGTGAAATAAAAGCGAATGGTGAAAGCTTTGGTTTTACCCCGTGCGCACGGAAATTTCTAGCGAAGACACGAAAGAATCCCCACGACGATTGCGCGAGGGCTTATCTGCGGGGAAAATAAATTGCAGGAACGATCGAGTCGACAAGGACAGGTGGAGCGGTTAGACAAGGCTATAGTATTTGACAGGCGACGTGTATAGGGATACACAATTAGGATTGCTCCCTCGCTACCGTTCGGCCGGGGCAATTTTATTTTGGCAGAATAATAAAATAATCGTTATAATTGGTGTCAAGTGTGGGGTAGTAGGAAATATCCCTGCCGATATTTATTCCCATCTTGATAATTTATTTGGTTTAATCTTAATAAGACAAATAAAAATAAAAACAAATCTTCTTTCATTTGCAGCTTTACATTTCTTTCATTTAAAATTTTATGAATTTCTACATTTTTAAGTTTTTAGTTATTAAATTTTAGGAACAATAAGTTACATAGAGATTCTCCTTTTAGCTTTAACACGTTATATTCATAAGCTTTTGATTTTTTTTCTTGTTCCTGCGTAACAATAAATAAATGAGAAGTAAGCGAGGCATAACAATTGTGTCTGGTCCTTGGTCTTGAGTCTTTAGTGCTGTTTCGCATTCATATTAGTAGCACTACTGGGAATTCAGACGGATCGCTATTTAGTATTTCTTGTCGTTAATAACATCTTTCCTCAAACGAAAAGATTTTTTTTTTTTTTTTTGCATTAGAACTTAAGTGTAGAATACATAATTTAATGCGTTTAGAAAAACGAGAAAACCGTTCATAGAGGAAGTTTTAATTAGTTAATAAGGCATATCTACTGGTTTTTTGTTTTTTTTTTTTTTATTTATGGGCTTCTCGGAATACGGAAATTCTCAACAAGAGCGTATCTAATTCTTTAGTTCGAGTTTTGTTCATATTTTTTTTTACTTATATACACATTACATTTTTTTATGAATAATTTAACCTCTTCGGACTTAGAAATTAAGTAATTAAGAATTTCCAATTTTGAATTTTAGTCTACAAGTTAAGCTCATACTTTGAATTATTGAATTATTATTATTCTTGTTATTTTCAATTGGAGCCGAAATTTTTATTTCTGCTATAGAAAACGAACCAACCTTGAATGGTGGTTAAATACAAGGACAATCGAATCTGAAATTGTTACTGCGTGTCTACACCGTTACATTTTCTTTAATTAAATATACTGTAACAGATTATCGGTCACAGTTGCGTGAGTCTAAGTCTACTGTCCCTTATAGCAGCCCTAGACTAGGTGAAATGGATGCTGAGCAGTTGAAGGAGCTGAAAGAGGAGATGAAGGCTATAGTGACCTCGTTGGTAAAGAGCGTTATTAGCGAATTAAAGGAGGAGATAAAATCTGAGCAGTCTTCCTCTATGGCAGTAATAGAGTCGGGATTAGCTGAACAAATTGCCAATCTCTCAAAAAAAGTGGACGATTTAGACAAGACCCTGAACGGGACAGCATTTGTCAATCGCGTGTTTGAGGACTTCTCTCCTCCGACATATACTTCATCCCCAGCGGGTACTACAACATCAACAACGACGTCAGTGAATACAACTACTGCTTCGTCCTCAGTTCCAATCCACTCGTCATTAATTCCGACGACCACTTCTGAAACACCTGGCGGCATTCCTTTGTGTACTGTGCCTGCAATTGCTCCAACTCATTTCCCTATATTCTCGTCGGCTCAAACGGTGCAAACGTACAATCAGCCCCTGCAAAGAATTCCAAGTTTGAACAATCAGCCTACAGGGTACTATTCTACTTACCCAAGTCATCCTCCACTAACTTTTGGGCTCCGTCATAGTTTAGAGCCTCCCCCTAGTAGGCCAGTCATTCCAGTCTGCAACTCGGCTGAACTGCGTTATCCAAGCGGCGACCTGCCTCAGCTGCCTAGTACTAATATTTCTCAAAACCCCCCTTTATCCACCACTCGAAATACGATGACTACCAACTCTGGCGCTGGAACTCTCGTCTGTAATATTTCCCCATTTGACGGTACGGTGTCCTGGACAGACTATCGCATGCAGTTTGAAATAGTAGCACGCCATAACAATTGGTCAGAACTAGAAAAGGCTGCTGCCATGGCAACGCAGTTACGAGGTAATGCCCTGTCCGTATTGAGTGTTTTTCCTCCGGGACACCAAATTCAATACGATGAATTGGTTGGAATACTAGAGCAGAGATTTAGCATAGACTCTTATTCGAGTCAAGTACAGTTTTGCGGAAGAACTCAAGGCGTAAGGGAGAGCTTTGCTAACTTTCCACTGGAGCTGCAGAGATTAGCCACGACTGCGTTTCCCTCCTGTCCTCCAGATGTTGTCGATAGGATGGCCGCTCTGCGATTCCTGGAGGGGCTTCGTGAAGACGAGTTGCGGACATTGGTTAAAGTTCGGGGACCCAAAACCTTACATGAAGCTGTTAGCGCCGCCCAGAAGTTAGCTCCCAGCATAAGCACTTCGTGATACTCCAGAGCACATGTAGCACAAGCACAGCCTCCTCAATATAATTATGGACAACGTAAAAAATACGGAAGAAATACTCGACCTTGCGCAGAACTGGATGGTCAAAAATCTTCCGGGGGACCTAGTATTAACACAATTTCGAATCCACCTGGGCTTTTTGATTCTTTTAAGCCAGCATCAAGTGTCGAAGTTCCTTCTCTTGTCTCTCTCAACTCGGGAAACCCATCAACATCGACTCAGGGGGCGCGAGTCGATGAACATCTCTTCTGCCCCAGGAATTGCTGACGACCTTGCTAAGTCCCTGGAATTAAATCTGACGTCTACTACACAAGAAGAGTCGAGCAACAGATCTCAGGATAGTCGCCCCCAAGCAAACTTAGAAGCAACAGAAGTAACTATTCAGGCCGTCGGGCTATCTAAGAATAGCCTCACGATCAAAGGTCTGATAAACGGTAAGCCTTCTGACTTTATATTAGATACTGGAGCGACCGTATCCATCATTCATCCGTCTTTTTTAAGTCATTCATCTCTAAAAAATCTTCAGAAGTCGAATATCGTGATAAGGAGTGTTACTGGAGATAGCACAAATGTGTTAGGAAAATTAATAGTGGATATCCATCTGAAGAAAAGTAGATTTCCACACGCCGTATTGGTCGCGAACATAGAGCCTGTGTGTATACTCGGCGTGGACTTCCTTGATTCGAACCAGTGCCACTTAGATTTCAAAAGAAACCTTCTTCAGCTCGGCCAAGTGACTATTGCCTTGACCAAGCCCGATTATGGGCACCTGGGAATTTTCCTTCCAGAGAAGGTTCTGCTAGCTGCTCGTAGCGAAACGATCGTTCCCGTAAACTGCAATGGGGTATTGCCCGAGGGCCCAAGCTTACTAGTAGGTTCCAAATTTCAGTCTGAGTTACCATACGGTGTAATTGTAGCCCGCATTTTAATCAAATCGAAATCAAGTCAAGTGCCAATAAGGCTAGTCAATTTGACAACAAGTGATGTTTTCGTTCCCCGCGATACTTTTATCGGACAGCTTGAACCTGTTTCCATTTCAACTGCGAACACACTAGATTATGATGCAGGGACAGAGGACCTTACAAAAATCCTCGACGAAGTTGAGGAGGAACTGTCTAAAGAGGAGAAACAAAAACTTACTTGCATACTAATGGACTATAGAGATATTTTCTCCACGGGACCTAGCAATACTGGGCGGACAAGCATTACGAAACATCGGATTGATACGGAAGAGGCGAATCCTTTTAGAATACCACCTCGTAGAATCCCCCTAGCAAAAAAGACTGAAGTCGACCAACTAGTACAGGAAATGGAGGAGAACGGCATTATACGAGCGTCTAACAGCCCTTGGGCCTCCCCAGTAGTCCTAGTTAAAAAGAAGGATGGAATAACTAGATTCTGTGTTGACTACAGGCGGCTTAATGACATAACTAAGAAAGATTCTTACCCACTTCCTCGAATAGACGATACGCTGACTTCATTCGCAGGATCCACATGGCTTTCTACGCTTGACCTGCAGAGTGGGTATTGGCAAGTGGAAATGAACCCAGAAGACAGGCAAAAGACAGCGTTTCGTGCTGGCAGTGGCTTGTGGGAATTTAATGTAATGCCTTTCGGCCTCTGTAATGCACCAGCTACATTTGAACGTCTGTTTTTCGAAGCTTAGGTGCAGATACGGCCTTAGTGTACTTAGACGACATAATCGCACATGGCTGTAGCTATGACGATCACCTTGTTAATCTGACGAAAGTGTTCGACAGATTACGTGCCGCCAATCTTAAGCTAAGCCCAAAGAAATGTCACCTTCTTCGTCGACATGTTAAATATTTGGGGCACGTGGTCTCCGTAAGGGGACTCCAAACCGACCCAGATAAAACGGAAGCAATTAGCTCTTGGCCAACCCCAAAGAACAAGAGGGATATTCGAAGTTTTCTTGGTCTCGCTTCCTATTACAGGAGGTTTGTGCACAATTTCTCTACAATCGCGAAACCCTTAACGGAGTTGACAGAGGAGAAAAGAAAATTCGAATGGGGAACAGATCAGCAAGAAGCTTTTAATGATCTAAAGTCTCGTTTAATCTCTCCTCCTATACTGGCATTCCCTCAACTCGAAGGTGCATTTATTTTGGATACTGATGCTAGTCAAACCGGGCTTGGAGCCGTGCTTAGCCAAGTTCAAAACGGTACGGAGAACGTGCTGGAATATTATAGCAAGACACTCAGTAAGTCCGAGAAAAACTATTGCGTGACTCGAAGGGAACTGCTAGCTGTAGTACGAGCGACTAGTCACTTCCACCATTACATTTTTGGTCGAGCATTCAGAATTCGCTCTGACCATGCTTCTCTCCGCTGGCTGTTGAATTTTAAAGAACCAGACGGGCAATTAGCAAGATGGTTGGAGAGATTACAGCAGTACCATTTTACCATCGAACACCGGGCTGGTAGTAAGCATCTTAACGCGGATGCTCTCTCGAGACGCCCTTGTCAGGAATGCAACCACTGCGAGCAAAAAGAGCAAAAGGAGCAGTGAGGTACAGTAAATCTTATATCTTCGGAGGTTTTAATAGATTTGGCCGCTGAGCAAGATAAGGACCCTATTCTAAAAGTAGTAAAGTCCTGGATAGTAAAAGATCAAAAGCCTTCAAGAGAACAAATACTTTCTGAAAGTCCAAGCTTGAAAGTCTTCTGGGCAAAATGGCAATCATTACGCATAGTAAATAACGTTCTCCATCTTACGTGGCACGGTGACGAACAGTTCCTATTGAAAGTCGCGCCAACAAGTCATGTCAGTAAGATCCTCCACGATTTTCACAATAAACCAGAAGCGGGTCATTTTGGCATTCGCAAAAGAACAGAGAAAATAAAAGAGCGCTGGTTTTGGCCAACTCTGCAAAGAGACGTTGAAATATAGTGCGCAAAATGTCACATTTGTCATGCTAAGAGAGGCCCCACCAGAAAAACGCGTGGAGAACTTCAAATCTATAACGTAGGGGCCCCATTCGAGAGACTAGCGATTGACGTTTTAGGACCACTACCTAAAACCGAAAGAGGCAATAAGTACGTCGCTATTGTAATGGACTATTTCACAAAGTGGCCGGAAGCGTTCGCAGCTCCCGATCAAGAGGCAGAAACAATAGCGGATGGCAAAAAGTGTAAATTAAATAATTCCATAAAGAACGAAAATTGGAGCATCCCCAAGAAACGGGACAGATCACCCAACGGAATCTCGGAATCCCGCTCTAAAAACACTTGGCACAGATAAGTAACAGCAGTCGAAAATTTCATTTCATTTGTGGTTTTTCTTTTATATTTGTTGTGAGGTACATTAGTACCGGCAAGACTGAATAAGCGGCGACACGAAAGCATATTGAAATTTGTTCAAAATTTAATAAGTTGAAAGTGTACATTAAATTATTCCATAAAGAAGGAAAATTTGAGTATCCCCAAGAAACGGGACAGATCGCCCAACGCAATCTCGGAATCCCGCTCTAAAAACAATTGGCACAGATAAGTAACAGCAGTCGAAAATTTCACTTCATTTGTGGTTTTTCTTTTATATTTGTTGGTAAATTTTTTATTTATTTTTTTTTTTTACTGAATTCTATAATTATCCAAGCTCATTTCCTATTGTTTAATTTAAATTGAAGTGATGTACTTTAGTACCGGCATGCCTGAGTAAGCGACGACACGAAAACATTCCGCCTTCACGTGCTGCTCGAGTTCTGTGACAAAGGTTACTGAGATCTTGTGTAATTTTTGGTTATTTCAGGTCTACCCTACATAGCAGAACGCTTTGAGCAAAAGTACTAATTTTCGCCAACTAATTTATTTACGCCACAATTGGTATCTTATCCTGGAATTTTCATGAATATTGGGAATATTTTGATGTAATACCACGTAGGTAGGAACGCCACTTGCATTCCACACCCACTAAGTAAGACAATTGTAGTACGAAAAGTAAATTTTTGTCGATATATACATACCTAGACTCTTTCAACTAAGTTCAAGTCTGAACTCCCATTCAATTGGTCAACTCGAAGTCGATGAAATCCCGTCGGTAAAATCCTTTTAAGTTTGCTCTCGGTTTTACAGAAAACGTCTACCTGAGCGCAGCAAGTGAGACAGCGTGTGAAAGAACGACCTTTTAGTCCATAAGGACGCCTCAGAGTCGACATCAGGTTACGTTCAAAAGGGATCCATACAGACAACCAGAATCCATTGCACAAGCTATCACGAACGGACCCCTGAGCTCGATTTCCTGGGAGATTTTTCTACAGTGGAATCTGGTGTTGTTCAGAAACACACATTCATGCATTTCATTAATGCCACTCACTTCTGCAGGCTCACGCTTACCCTGCCTCAGCTAGCGCCGACGCTTCGGCACCTATAGGTACGTCACCGGATAACCGAACAAGTCCACGGAACTGAATACTTGATTGAGTGTTATTATTGCCAACTTGGCACCTATTCTGCCCGTCTTTGCGTTACGATTGCAATTTTATTATGAACACGTATACTAACCTAAACGTCCGGAGGTAAACAAAACAAAATTTGAGTGCCGGCAGTTGGCTACATCACCTGGTACATTGTTCACGGCTGACAATACCCCAGACTTCCTGACGAAGAAGTGTTTTTGTTCGTCCATTTCCGAGACTCCTCTAGTGCACTTTTTCCTCACAAATTGCTTGCTAATTTTACATTCACCTTATTTTGCCAAAGACATCAACCACTAGAATTTCACAATTATATAGTGCGTGTTGAAATCAACGGAAGAGTGTCGTTGACTGTTGTGAAATAAAAGCGAATGGTGAAAGCTTTGGTTTTACCCCGTGCGCACGGAAATTTCTAGCGAAGACACGAAAGAATCCCCACGAAGATTGCGCGAGCGCTTATCTGCGGGGAAAATAAATTGCAGGAACGATCGAGTCGACAAGTGACGGACAGGTGGAGCGCTTAGACAAGGCTGTAGTATTTGGAAGGCGACGTGTATAGGAATACACAATTAGGATTGCTCCCTCGCTACCGCTCGGCCGGGACAATTTTATTTTGGCAGAATAATAAAATAATCGTTACAATTGGTGTCAAGTGTGGGGTAGTAGGAAATATCCCTGCCGATATTTATTCCCATCTTGATAATTTATTTGGTTTAATCTTAATAAGACAAATAAAAATAAAAACAAATCTTCTTTCATTTGCAGCTTTACATTTCTTTCATTTTTAAGTTTTTAGTTATTAAATTTTAGGAACATTAAGTTACATAGAGATTCTCCTTTTAGCTTTAACACGTTATATTCATAAGCTTTTGATTTTTTTTTTTTTTATTCCTGCGTAACAATAAATAAATGAGAAGTAAGCGAGGCATAATAATTGTGTCTGGTCCTTGGTCTTGAGTCTTTAGTGCTGTTTCGCATTCATATTAGTAGCACTACTGGGAATTCAGACGGATCGCTATTTAGTATTTCTTGTCGTTAATAACATCTTTCCTCAAACGAAAAGATTTTTTTTTTTTTTTTTGCATTAGAACTTAAGTGTAGAATACATAATTTAATGCGTTTAGAAAAACGAGAAAACCGTTCATAGAGGAAGTTTTAATTAGTTAATAAGGCATATCTACTGGTTTTTTGTTTTTTTTTTTTTTTTATTTATGGGCTGCTCGGAATACGGAAATTCTCAACAAGAGCGTATCTAATTCTTTAGTTCGAGTTTTGTTCATATTTTTTTTTTACTTATATACACATTACATTTTTTTATGAATAATTTAACCTCTTCGGACTTAGAAATTAAGTAATTAAGAATTTCCAATTTTGAATTTTAGTCTACAAGTTAAGCTCATACTTTGAATTATTGAATTATTATTATTCTTGTTATTTTCAATTGGAGCCGAAATTTTTATTTCTGCTATAGAAAACGAACCAACCTTGAATGGTGGTTAAATACAAGGACAATCGAATCTGAAATTGTTACTGCGTGTCTACACCGTTACATTTTCTTTAATTAAATATACTGTAACAGATTATCGGTCACAGTTGCGTGAGTCTAAGTCTACTGTCCCTTATAGCAGCCCTAGACTAGGTGAAATGGATGCTGAGCAGTTGAAGGAGCTGAAAGAGGAGATGAAGGCTATAGTGACCTCATTGGTAAAGAGCGTTATTAGCGAATTAAAGGAGGAGATAAAAGCTGAGCAGTCTTCCTCTGAACAAATTGCCAATCTCTCAAAAAAAGTGGACGATTTAGACAAGACCCTGAACGGGACAGCATTTGTCAATCGCGTGTTTGAGGACTTCTCTCCTCCGACATATACTTCATCCCCAGCGGGTACTACAACATCAACAACGACGTCAGTGAATACAACTACTGCTTCGTCCTCAGTTCCAATCCACTCGTCATTAATTCCGACGACCACTTCGGAAACACCTGGCGGCATTCCTTTGTGTACTGTGCCTGCAATTGCTCCAACTCATTTCCCTATATTCTCGTCGGCTCAAACGGTGCAAACGTACAATCAGCCCCTGCAAAGAATTCCAAGTTTGAACAATCAGCCTACAGGGTACTATTCTACTTACCCAAGTCATCCTCCACTAACTTTTGGGCTCCGTCATAGTTTAGAGCCTCCCCCTAGTAGGCCAGTCATTCCAGTCTGCAACTCGGCTGAACTGCGTTATCCAAGCGGCGACCTGCCTCAGCTGCCTAGTACTAATATTTCTCAAAACCCCCCTTTATCCACCACTCGAAATACGATGACTACCAACTCTGGCGCTGGAACTCTCGTCTGTAATATTTCCCCATTTGACGGTACGGTGTCCTGGACAGACTATCGCATGCAGTTTGAAATAGTAGCACGCCATAACAATTGGTCAGAACTAGAAAAGGCTGCTGCCATGGCAACGCAGTTACGAGGTAATGCCCTGTCCGTATTGAGTGTTTTTCCTCCGGGACACCAAATTCAATACGATGAATTGGTTGGAATACTAGAGCAGAGATTTAGCATAGACTCTTATTCGAGTCAAGTACAGTTTTGCGGAAGAACTCAAGGCGTAAGGGAGAGCTTTGCCAACTTTCCACTGGAGCTGCAGAGATTAGCCACGACTGCGTTTCCCTCCTGTCCTCCAGATGTTGTCGATAGGATGGCCGCTCTGCGATTCCTGGAGGGGCTTCGTGAAGACGAGTTGCGGACATTGGTTAAAGTTCGGGGACCCAAAACCTTACATGAAGCTGTTAGCGCCGACCAGAAGTTAGCTCCCAGCATAAGCACTTCGAGATACTCCAGAGCACATGTAGCACAAGCACAGCCTCCTCAATATAATTATGGACAACGTAAAAGATACGAAAGAAATACTCGACCTTGGGCAGAACTGGATGGTCAAAGATCTTGCGGGGGACCTAGTATTAACACAATTTCGAATCCACCTGGGCTTTTTGATTCTTTTAAGCCAGCATCAAGTGTCGAAGTTCCTTCTCTTGTCTCTCTCAACTCGGGAAACCCATCAACATCGACTCAGGGGGGCGCGAGTCGATGAACATCTCTTCTGCCCCAGAATTGCTGACGACCTTGCTAAGTCCCTGGAATTAAATCTGACGTCTACTACACAAGAAGAGTCGAGCAACAGATCTCAGGATAGTCGCCCCCAAGCAAACTTAGAAGCAACAGAAGTAACTTTTCAGGCCGTCGGGCTATCTAAGAATAGCCTCACGATCAAAGGTCTGATAAACGGTAAGCCTTCTGACTTTATATTAGATACTGGAGCGACCGTATCCATCATTCATCCGTCCTTTTTAAGTCATTCATCTCTCAAAAATCTTCAGAAGTCGAATATCGTGATAAGGAGTGTTACTGGAGATAGCATCAATGTGTTAGGAAAATTAATAGTGGATATTCATCTGAAGAAAAGTAGATTTCCACACGCCGTATTGATCGCGAACATAGAGCCTGTGTGTATACTCGGCGTGGACTTCCTTGATTCGAACCAGTGCCACTTAGATTTCAAAAGAAACCTTCTTCAGCTCGGCCAAGTGACTATTGCCTTGACCAAGCCCGATTATGGGCACCTGGGAATTTTCCTTCCAGAGAAGGTTCTGCTAGCTGCTCGTAGCGAAACGATCGTTCCCGTAAACTGCAATGGGGTATTGCCCGAGGGCCCAAGCTTACTAGTAGATTCCAAATTTCAGTCTGAGTTACCATACGGTGTAATTGTAGCCCGCATTTTAATCAAATCGAAATCAAGTCAAGTGCCAATAAGGCTAGTCAATTTGACAACAAGTGATGTTTTCGTTCCCCGCGATACTTTTATCGGACAGCTTGAACTTGTTTCCATTTCAACTGCGAATACACTTGATTATGATGCAGGGACAGAGGACCTTACAAAAATCCTCGACGAAGTTGAGGAGGAACTGTCTAAAGAGGAGAAACAAAAACTTACTTGCATACTAATGGACTATAGAGATATTTTCTCCACGGGACCTAGCAATACTGGGCGGACAAGCATTACGAAACATCGGATTGATACGGAAGAGGCGAATCCTTTTAGAATACCACCTCGTAGAATCCCCCTAGCAAAAAAGACTGAAGTCGACCAACTAGTACAGGAAATGGAGGAGAACGGCATTATACGAGCGTCTAACAGCCCTTGGGCCTCCCCAGTAGTCCTAGTTAAAAAGAAGGATGGAATAAGTAGATTCTGTGTTGACTACAGGCGGCTTAATGACATAACTAAGAAAGATTCTTACCCACTTCCTCGAATAGACGATACGCTGACTTCATTCGCAGGATCCACATGGCTTTCTACGCTTGACCTGCAGAGTGGGTATTGGCAAGTGGAAATGAACCCAGAAGACAGGCAAAAGACAGCGTTTCGTGCTGGCAGTGGCTTGTGGGAATTTAATGTAATGCCTTTCGGCCTCTGTAATGCACCAGCTACATTTGAACGTCTGTTTTTCGAAGCTTAGGTGCAGATACGGCCTTAGTGCACTTAGACGACATAATCGTCCATGGCCGTAGCTATGACGACCACCTTGTTAATCTGACGAAAGTGTTCGACAGATTGCGTGCCGCCAATCTTAAGCTAAGCCCAAAGAAATGTCACCAGCTTCGTCGACAAGTTAAATATTTGGGGCACGTGGTCTCCGTAAGGGGACTCCAAACCGACCCAGATAAAACGGAAGCAATTAGCTCTTGGCCAACCCCAAAGAACAAGAGGGATATTCGAAGTTTTCTTGGTCTCGCTTCCTATTACAGGAGGTTTGTGCACAATTTCTCTACAATCGCGAAACCCTTAACGGAGTTGACAGAGGAGAAAAGAAAATTCGAATGGGGAACAGATCAGCAAGAAGCTTTTAATGATCTAAAGTCTCGTTTAATCTCTCCTCCTATACTGGCATTCCCTCAACTCGAAGGTGCATTTATTTTGGATACTGATGCTAGTCAAACCGGGCTTGGAGCCGTGCTTAGCCAAGTTCAAAACGGTACGGAGAACGTGCTGGAATATTATAGCAAGACACTCAGTAAGTCCGAGAAAAACTATTGCGTGACTCGAAGGGAACTGCTAGCTGTAGTACGAGCGACTAGTCACTTCCACCATTACATTTTTGGTCGAGCATTCAGAATTCGCTCTGACCATGCTTCTCTCCGCTGGCTGTTGAATTTTAAAGAACCAGACGGGCAATTAGCAAGATGGTTGGAGAGATTACAGCAGTACCATTTTACCATCGAACACCGGGCTGGTAGTAACCATCTTAACGCGGATGCTCTCTCGAGACGCCCTTGTCAGGAATGCAACCACTGCGAGCAAAAAGAGCAAAAGGAGCAGTGAGGTACAGTAAATCTTATATCTTCGGAGGTTTTAATAGATTTGGCCGCTGAGCAAGATAAGGACCCTGTTCTAAAAGTAGTAAAGTCCTGGATAGTAAAAGATCAAAAGCCTTCAAGAGAACCAATACTCTCTGAAAGTCCAAGCTTGAAAGTCTTCTGGGCAAAATGGCAATCATTACGCATAGTAAATAACGTTCTCCATCTTACGTGGCACGGTGACGAACAGTTCCTATTGAAAGTCGCGCCAACAAGTCATGTCAGTAAGATCCTCCACGATTTTCACAATAAACCAGAAGCGGGTCATTTTCGCATTCGCAAAACAACAGAGAAAATAAAAGAGCGCTGGTTTTGGCCAACTCTGCAAAGAGACGTTGAAATATAGTGCGCAAAATGTCACATTTGTCATGCTAAGAGAGGCCCCTCCAGAAAAACGCGTGGAGAACTTCAAATCTATAACGTAGGGGCCCCATTCGAGAGACTAGCGATTGACGTTTTAGGACCACTACCTAAAACCGAAAGAGGCAATAAGTACGTCGCTATTGTAATGGACTATTTCACAAAGTGGCCGGAAGCGTTCGCAGCTCCCGATCAAGAGGCAGAAACAATAGCGGATGGCAAAAAGTGTAAATTAAATAATTCCATAAAGAACGAAAATTGGAGCATCCCCAAGAAACGGGACAGATCACCCAACGGAATCTCGGAATCCCGCTCTAAAAACACTTGGCACAGATAAGTAACAGCAGTCGAAAATTTCATTTCATTTGTGGTTTTTCTTTTATATTTGTTGTGAGGTACATTAGTACCGGCAAGACTGAATAAGCGGCGACACGAAAGCATATTGAAATTTGTTCAAAATTTAATAAGTTGAAAGTGTACATTAAATTATTCCATAAAGAAGGAAAATTTGAGTATCCCCAAGAAACGGGACAGATCGCCCAACGCAATCTCGGAATCCCGCTCTAAAAACAATTGGCACAGATAAGTAACAGCAGTCGAAAATTTCACTTCATTTGTGGTTTTTCTTTTATATTTGTTGGTAAATTTTTTATTTATTTTTTTTTTTTTACTGAATTCTATAATTATCCAAGCTCATTTCCTATTGTTTAATTTAAATTGAAGTGATGTACTTTAGTACCGGCATGCCTGAGTAAGCGACGACACGAAAACATTCCGCCTTCACGTGCTGCTCGAGTTCTGTGACAAAGGTTACTGAGATCTTGTGTAATTTTTGGTTATTTCAGGTCTACCCTACATAGCAGAACGCTTTGAGCAAAAGTACTAATTTTCGCCAACTAATTTATTTACGCCTAAGGTGCGTTCACAATTGGTATCTTATCCTGCAATTTTCATGAATATTGGGAATATTTTGATGTAATACCACGTAGGTAGGAACGCCACTTGCATTCCACACCCACTAAGTAAGACGATTGTAGTACGAAAAGTAAATTTTTGTCGATATATACATACCTAGACGCTTTCAACTAAGTTCAAGTCTGAACTCCCATTCAATTGGTCAACTCGAAGTCGATGAAATCCCGTCGGTAAAATCCTTTTAAGTTTGCTCTCGGTTTTACAGAAAACGTCTGCCTGAGCGCAGCAAGTGAGACAGTGTGTGAAGGAACGACCTTTTAGTCCATAAGGACGCCTCAGAGTCGACATCAGGTAACGTTCAAAAGGGATCCATACTGTTGAATCCAATGACGATGATATTCACCTAAAAGCAAAAAATACTCAAACAAAGCAAAACTTCTTATACTACAATACTTATCTGATGTCATTGATCCCTTCGATAAGAATTCCGGGCATAATCCTTGCAACTTCAACCCAAATGTTATCATCAGCTGAAACAGAAAAATTTGTAAAAAACCATATAATTGTAAACAAACACGCACAACTACTATCTGAACATAACGCATAGAAAATGCAATCATGAACTAACAATGAATCTATAATAGTTCATTGTTAGTTATGAATAGAAAATGTTTGTTAGAAATTAACACTAAATAAGAAAAATTACGAAAATACTTACTGGAAAATAGATCCATCCGCGCAATAATCTAAACTTTCCACTTGACAAGTTGACGTTTCTGTCACTTAACCACTCCCGCCCGTTCCTGGCGAAACTTCGGAACTTATATAAGGAATGAGGTGGGACTGGGGTCTAATGGATGCAAATAATGCACCCAATACTGCAACCTGCAAGATTAAAGTCATTGTTTCTAGTACTGCATTTACTACCTAGGGAGGTCGATAACCTTTGCCTTAAAAAAAATGCAAATATGTACATATCCGTTGTCTTTTAATGTTGAATACGGGAAGATTTAGCGGAATCTGTTTTGCTAATTACTCTTACTGGAGAAACGAAAATAGTCGGTCGGAAAAGAAATAGTTGTGCGAGTTTGGAAGAATATTTATAGAATTATACATTCAATTGAAATCGAATATATGATAATTATACTAGTTTTGTGAATAAAATATTTTGAAAGGCATCACGCGCGGGATTTTAATTTAGAACTTTGGTTAGTTTTTACTAGATAAAACATTTGGTCCTTCAAATCCGGATACTGTGAACGGGCAGAACGGCAGACTTATTAAATTTGTACGAAAAAGTCTAAATTAAATGCCTGGAACTAATAAGTGAGTGTGAAGTGAGAGATATTGACTCATTGTGTGAAAGATACGTGGAAGAAGAGTTAACCAAGTCGTATATTTATTATAAAAATACGGAATATCTGGTAAGTGATAAAATAATTAATTTAAAAAAAAAGCAATCAAAATTAAAATTATCATATAAATTAAACTTAATCAACCGAGCTATATATGAAATGGATAATTTGATGAAGCAACAAAATGCCTTACAGGCAGAAATGAATGTTTTCAAAAGAAACTACGATAAAACTTCTAAAAGTCGTCACTCTATTGGCTATTTAAAGGGCCGCATAAACGGAGTTGAACCAATTTGGCAAAAGTTCAGAGAAAATCATCTGGAAATTGTAATAAAAGCTACAAATGATGATGAAGAAAAATCATACTTCACAAACAATATTTATGAATCGGTGGAAGAGTTATACTACGATTTACAGGGAACATTTGCAGATGCTTTAACAGAAATTAGTCCAAAAGAAATGAATCCAGTCACTAACAACACCACTACCACAACCAAGCTCACACATAATGAACTGAAACTTCCGACTATCAATATACCGATATTTAACGGTTCTTATTTGTCATGGACCTCATTTAAAGATCTATTTACCTCATTAGTACATAATAACGAATCCCTGACAAATGTTCAGAAATTACATTATTTAAAATGCAATTTATCAGGGGAGGCAGAACAAATTTTGAGACATCTTAGTATAACTGAAGCTAATTATCAAACTGCATGGAAGGCGCTGCTAGATAGATATGAAAATAAAAGAATACTAGTGGATGCCCAACTAACGCTTCTATTAAATCAGCCGCCAGTTACAAAAGAGAACTGGCAACGAACGAGTATTTACATTCTTTGAAAAATCTTGGTTTACAGATAGAATACTGGGACCCCTAATCTATTTAACAGTTAAAAAGCTGCCAAACGACACCTACCAACTATGGGAGTCGAAAAACGAGGGCAACAAGGAAACTCCAAAGCTCAGCCATCTACAAACCTTTCTGGAAGGTCGTTTGCAAACGTTAGAGCGAATCTTTGATCAACAGAAACATGTAGTAAAGGATACAACTTCCAAACCACTTAACAGCACATATCGTAAACCAATCGCAAAATCATTTCACACATCAACCACAGTATCGTGTGCGCTGTGCAAAAAAGCTCACACTGTAAGACAATGTCCCGAATATCTCAAACTGAGTCCCCAACAAAGACAAGATCTGGCTAAATCAAAGGGTCTTTGTTTTAATTGTCTTTCACCCGGCACCATACAGCTAAATGTGAAAGTATTAGCAAATGTTATATATGTGGTATGAAGCATCATACTCTTTTGCATATCACTAAAACTACTCATCATGGAAACCAAGGAACTACACTCAATATTCCAGGCATTCTACAACCGACAAACATGAATCCACAAGAATCTACCTCAAAGGACTACCATACTTACCACACTACCGAATCATCTTCAAAATGCGTTTTACTAGCCACAGCTTTGGTAAACGTGCAATCTGCAACGGGAGATACCCTTACGCTTAGAGCCTTAATAGACCAGGGCTCACAAGCGTCTTTCATAACTGAAGATGCCGCTCAGAAACTTCAAGTGAAAAGACAATCTGTCTTGACATCAATAACAGGATTAAATAGCAATAAACCAGTGAAATCTCGTGGACTGATTCAACTAAATATCGCTGCCTACACACAAGAATCAGATCCTCTACAAGTCAACTTACTAGTTATTTCCTCAATAACTAATTTATTACCACCATATGCTCTTTGTAACCAAAATTGGAATTATCTGAAGGGACTTAGCTTGGCTGATCCAACATAGTGGAAACCAGGTAAAATCGACATTTTACTAAGAGCTGATATATATGCAGAGATTCTCTTGAATGGAATTATCAAGGGTCCTATTGGAACTCCACTTGCGCAAAGAACTACACTTGGATGGATACTTTCCGGGCCCTCCCAAATTGACAGTGAGCAGAAAATCGTCGTTACTTTACTCAGCCGCGACAATCTCGATTCAAGTCTTCGACAATTTTGGGAAATTGAAGAAATTCACCCGGAAAGGAAGAGGACAGCTGACGAAATAACATGTGAAGAAGCCTACCAGAAGTCTACCAGAAGAAACAAAGATGGCTGTTATACCGTCAGCCTTCCCTTTAAGAGCCCATCAGGTCAATCAACCGCTTTAGGACGGTCTCGAAACCGTGCACTTAAAAGATTACTGTGCAACGAGTCCAAGCTTAAAGGGAATCCTCTGATGCTCTCGGAATATAACACCTGTCTACAAGAGTACTTAGACTTAGGACATATGAAAATAATCACAACATCAGAAAATGATCATTGTGGCAAGAACATGGATAATACGATCTACTTTGCCTGCTGTTACTTACCCCACCATGGGGTTATTAAGGACAGTAGTACAACCACGAAATTACGCATAGTCTTTGATGCGTCTTGTAAAACAACGTCAGGTGTATCTCTGAATGAAGAACTCTTAGTTGGACCTACAATACAAGATGAATTGTTCCAAATTTTACTAAGATGGCGTATCCACAAGGTAGCATTTACTGCGGATATTGCTAAAATTTATCGCCAAATTAAAATCACAGAAAATGACGCCGAATTTCAACGAATACTGTGGAGACCTAGCCCCCAGGAAGAAATCAAGGACTACAAACTACTCACTGTTACGTTCGGCACTTCTTCAGCACCATACTTAGCGATACGCACACTTGAACAATTGGCGAAAGATGAGGAAAGGAAGTTCCCACTTGCAGCAAGTATTATTCGCAATGATTTCTATTTGGACGACTTGATGTCTGGAGCGGATTCAGCAGAAGAGGCCATAGAACTGTATCAACAACTGATAAATCTTACTAAAGCAGTGTTGTGACCCAGGTGCCTATACCCCGAATCACAACAATAAAACCAATACGCCAATATCTTGCCCTATGCAATATATTGGCGTACTACAATTTGACCCTGAAAAATAAAGTTCATTTAAAATTTCAATTTGCATTTAAAAATGCATTTACGTACTGCAACAAAATGCAATTTAGCATAAATTGCATTTTGTTATCAGTCATACATTCCGTTCACACGGCATGTATACTTACCTACATGCAGTACTATGTACATACATACATACAGTTTCTTTTTCCTAAATTCATAAAACTTAATCGTATGTACATACATACACATAATTATTCTTATCACCTAAAAATATTACTTTTTCAAGACACAAGTGCATATCAGATTTCATGCATATGCACTGTGTCTATATTTTTTTGTACATTCCCACGTACGATTTTTCACGTCGTGGGAAAGTGATAAGAAGAAAAAGAAGCTTTCATGGGTACCTGGGGGCAGCTAGCCCGAACCTCGAGGAGTCGTCTTTTAACCCGTCGAGGAGTAAAATCTCCTGAATTAATCACCCCGCGAGTTATAAGTTTCAGATTTTTTGATTGCAACAAGGAATACATTCAAATACTTTTCTAGTGACAAGTTTTGTGAAATTAGTAAAATCTCATAAATTGTATTTTTCTTAAAATCGCCTCGCGAGTCATAAGTTTCAACATTTTTGATTGCAACAAGGAATACATTCAATTACTTTTCTAGTGACAAGTTTTGTGAAATTAGTAAAATCTCATAAATTGTATTTTTCTTAAAATCGCCTCGCGAGTCATAAGTTTCAACATTTTTGATTGCAACAAGGAATACATTCAATTACTTTTCTAGTGACAAGTTTTGTGAAATTAGTAAAATCTCATAAATTGTATTTTTCTTAAAATCGCCTCGCGAGTCATAAGTTTCAACATTTTTGATTGCAACAAGGAATACATTCAAATACTTTTCTAGTGATAAGTTTTGTGAAATTAGTAAAACCTCATAAATTGTAATTTTCTTAAAATCACCTCGCGAGTCATAAGTTTCAACATTTTTGATCCCAATAAAGAATATAATAGTGAACTATTTGCCATATAGTTTTTTTTCGTGTCCTAAATTTTCTCTCCGATCGATTCTTCCTGGGCATACCTGGAAGCATGAGAGATCGTATACATAACAACTGGTGGCAGCGGTACCCCAAATCAGTGCCAGTGAAAGTAAAAACAAATTAACGAAATCAAAATTAAAAAGTTAAAAATTAAAATAAAATAATAATAAAGCCCGCACATTATAACAACTGGTAGCAGCGGAACCAGCATAAATCAGTGTAAAACAAAAAATATAATATAAATATAAATGAATAAATCAATAAATAAAAACTAAAAAATTTTAATTAAAAATAACAAACACCTGGCCACAATATACAACAACTAGTGGCAGAAGTAACGACACGAAAGCCAGTAAAAAAATAAATTAAAACATACCATAAAAATAAATAAATAATAATAATAAATGCCTAATTTTCCTTTTGGTAATTTAATTAAAACTAAATAACAAAATAATTACAAAACAACAAAATACGCAACAACATTTTGGTGGTATATATATATATATATAAAAAAAAAAAAAAAAAACCTGTCAGAAATAATAACTGTGCCTTAAATAAAACAAAAAAATTATAAAGAAATAACAAAAAATAAGCCCGGGTACCCTTAATACAGGGTACTTAGAGGAGATAATATAATTGTTTAGAGCGCCATAGTGCTCCATCGGGGGACCCTTGCGAGGCTTCATCCCTGCCTCACCAAGACGTTCAGCAACCGAAAGGAAAATCTCCTGTGTATAAACTCCATCATCATCTCCACCAATAATAACAGCGCCCACAACGACCAGGAATTCCAACCGAAAACCAAAATACACAACACTATCCTCATCATAATCATCAACACAAGCTCAACATCAAATACAACATTGGAAGGTACAGTGAAAGCCTTTTTTTTTAGTATTTTAAATTCTCTTATAAACATATGTTTTTACACACGTGTAAGGATTATTTTTTTTTTCAACATTTAATTAATTAATTGAACTCATAACAAACTACCATCTTATACAACCAACTGAATATATATATATATTTTTTGTTTTCATTTGCTTCGCATTACAAATACAAGTGAGTACACAAGGGAATGATCCGATTAAAAGAAATGATCCAACAAATAATCCTTAAACCTATTACCGAAATTTTGCGTATATATAGAATTTAATTCCCAAATTTCTTTGCAAAGGAAAAAATTAAATTATTTAGTTATTTTCTGACTATTTACATATTTTTATATGTATTATATGTGTGTAATGGATGGAAAACAATTTCTTCCGATTCTCGGCTAATTAAATTAATTAAATTCAGCACAGAAAAATTAAAATCCGCTCTTCCTAGAAGCGACCTCTGCGGCAAGACCTCGTGAGCTTGTTGGTCAGAGGACTTCGACAAAAATCAAATATCAATCCCCTGCGGTACGACTTCGTGAGCCTATCGGTCAGGAGAAAGATATTGATTGGAAGAGCCATCTATTAACAATTTAAAAATTTGCAGATCAGATAACGAAGCACTTTTCTTTTTTATTGCATACATACCTACACATGTGTATAATGTCTAAATTTTTTTGTGTTGTGATAAAATATTTTTTTTTTCTCCTACAAGTCCAATTCTCCCGTAAAAAATTAACAGAGATATTTAAAATAAATAAATAAAAATCAGTTTTTTTTATTATTTAAACATAAATTCTTAGCATTCCTTTTATTAGAATTCGAGAATTTCGTAATACCAACAAATCCAACAAATTATCATAACCCCCGTTACTGTACTCTACTCACTTCCTACAATTTACAAACTTTTTCCTTTAAAACAAAACTAATTAGACATAACAAACTGTTTCACAACTTATTACTGTTTGGAAATTTGACGATTAGTTTTCTACTCGGCTGTGTTTTTTTTTATTAAATACAATTTTGTCATATCCTCTATACGCTCCAGTACAAATTATAACGAAATCGAAACACAAAAGTATATAATACGCAAAGACATTTCAAACATCATAAAATATTATACTATATTTCTGTCGAATTTTCCCTCTATTACTTCAGAAATCAGTCATGACTGAAGAAACCGTTTCTTTCGATGAGCTATGCGCATCTCAAGTAGAAAAAAACAAGGAAATAAGGCTAATCCTAGAGGCTTATCACCAAGCCGGTAAAGCAAAGCGTACTAATACCTTTGTGAATGGTAAATTAAAACAACTCGAAGAAATATGGAGTGCCTTCGAGAAAACAGAAGAACAAATACTTCAGCATAAAGACTTCACGACCGATCACGATTATTTCAAAGAATCGTGCTCATATAAAACTGAGGACTGGTACATGTTGACGAAAGCAACACTTTCCGAAAGATTGAAATCAATCTCAGAAAGTACTATGAACCAGCAAAAACCCTTTCATATCCCATCACCCAGAGCTTCGTGGAGAATTCCAACCAAATCACAAGTTACAGAACCTAATAAGGAAACAGAAGGTCCACAAAATGAAAGTATTTTCAGAAGTCTAAATACAAAAATTAACTCAATTACAGGAGTTATACAATCATTAAACCCTGATACTTTACCTACAGTGAGTAAAACATACCTAGAACAAAAACTGAGTATCCTAAATAAACATTGGGCTGAATTCGAAGAACTCAACAATACAATCGAAATGCAATCTACGCCACAAGACCTAGAAAATAAATACTTTACTGAAAATGTTTTCGGTAAAACAGAAGCAGAATATGAAGAAACTGTAATTGCTATTCAAGAACAGCTAGATACGCGCTTCCCTAATTACCAACATGACACACGAAATAACTCAACACACTTTCACAATGAAAGCACAGAAGTGAAAATTTCACATATCTCTCTATCAGAAATTAAATCGTTAATACCTAATTTTAACGGCGATACAAAAGACCTCCATAAATTCGTGTCATGTTGCGATGATATTAATAGACTTTATCCCAATACCGACCAAACAACCCTGTTTTCAATAATCAAAAGTAAGCTATTTGGAGATGCCTACAATATACTTAAGTACAATGATACAAGCAGGTGGTCAGATTTGAAGCAAATACTACTCGAAACATTCGAAGTAAAATTAGAAAAGTCTGTACTCCAATCAAAACTCCAAAACACAAGACAAAAAGTAGGAGAGCCTGTCAAAGAATTCTTGCAACGAATAAATATGACACATGCACAATTGAATGAAGCCACGCATTCATATACAACAGATAAATTGCTGTTAAATTCCCTAATAAAGGACAACGAAAAACAAGCTATTAGAGCAATAGAGGATGGATTAATAAGCGAGCAACTCCAAACTCTGGCCAAACTCCACGAAAATAGAGCATTAAAGCCCATTACGTCATATATTGGCGAGCAACCATTACGCCTAGAATCGAAGGCAACAAGATTAGCAACAAACTCTTCTCGCACTGTTCAATCAATGCAAGTGCAGAGCCCCTTTTGCTATAAATGCAAAGCACAGGGACATTTACCCCCAAATTGTCCACAAAATATTCGTACATACCCAACCCCAAATAAATATTTTTCAAATAATTTAAACAAAGGCAATCCTCCTAAGCAGGCTAGCACGTCCAACAGCACTACTCCTACATGCAGGTATTGTCACAAATTAGGACATACCATAGAAGTATGCAGGGCAAGGATAGCAAACCACGGGAATTTCTACAGGGGAAATATAAATCCCGTTGATCAAAATTTCAGAAAGCGAACGGAAAGTCCCAATAGAACTACAATTACCCAAAAAGAGGTCAGCTTCAACCAGGTTCCAAATCTAAATTTTAGAAAAAATTCCCATTCCTCGACAATACAACCCCAAAATGAACCAAGATCAAACAAAGATCACGTACAAAATCCGGGAATATTTTTAACACACTCGGAAAACAAATCAAGGTGAGAGGAATCAGTCGGCAGCCCCTCGCAAATTCAAACAGAAGCCGACATACACACCAACCCAAATTAGATAATGCACATTTATTAAATGATCACATAACGCTGAAAATTCCAATTATTATCAATTCCAACTCCATTACTATCTCTCTATCTACTAATGTGTGCTCCAATAAAGAAACAAAGTTCCTCGTAGACACAGGAGAAGAAATTAGTCTCATAAAGTTCAATGCACTGAAAGCAGGTAGCACTTACTATAAAGATGCAATCTGCAAGATAAATACTTTATTTTCGGAATCTAAAACTACAGAAGGATTAATATTAGCAAAACTGGCAAATACATCAAACGAAGAATGTATAATAGAACATCCCTTCCAAATAGTAGGAGAAAACTCAACCTTAGCATATGACGGCCTAATTGGCCACGACTTCTTGTCTAGATACAACGCTTGTATCTATTATAAAAACAATTACATTTCCTTAGAGGTGAAGCAATGTCATTCATCCTATCCGATAGAGCAATATCGCTCAGATTATCCAAATACATATCTTAGATATGCTAACAATGACAAGAACTCCGAAACAAACAATGCAAGTGCTGATAAAAGCAAGTTTCCCAGTACTTCACGGGATTTAAATACCAAACGTGAAAAGTACTCCAACACAAATATCCTACAAAAAACGGAATATATTTTACAATCCAATGAAAACCGAAACGAATCGGACAAATTACATAATAAACTTATTACAATTCCCGCTCGCTCTGAATCCATAATTCAAATTCCAACTTTGTCAACTACGGAATCAGTATATTTTAAAAAAGAGGTAAAGCCAGGGTTGTTCATAGGTAATACCATAGTCAACCCATCACAAGGAATGGCAAAAGTCCTAGTTCTCAACACGAATGAACAGGACGTCGAACTGGCAATTCATGACATGAATCCAGAATGCCATGACCTTAATGACTTCGATTGCATCTCCACGGATTCCAACAGAGATCCAATTAGGGGCAGAATAAAAAAACTGCACACCCTGATTAAATTGGATCACTGTAATTTGGAACAAGCCGAGAGTATTCGGAAAATTTGTAAGGATTTCAACGATCTCTTCTACTTAGAAGGGGATTTCCTAACATTTACAAATGCAACCGAGCACAAAATCGAAACAATCCCGAATAAACCTCACATATATACTAAACCGTACAGACTTCCAGAAACAAGCCGGAGAGAAATTACTCGGCAAATAAATGAAATGTTGGATTCAGAAATAATAAGTCCTTCAAATAGTCCGTGGAATTCTCCCCTACTTCTCGTTCCCAAAAAGCCGGATGAGCATGGGAACAAAAAATGGCGAGTCGTTGTAGATTTCCGCCGAGTAAATGACATTACTATTGGCGACGCGTACCCATTACCTAATATTACAGACATCAATTGGGTAAATCTAAATATTTCACAACGCTAGACCTCGCCAGCGGATTCCACCAAATTCGCATGGACGGGAAGGATAGAGCAAAAACTGCGTTTAGCACTCCTTATAGTCATTACGAGTTTAACCGTATGCCATTTGGATTAAAAGGTGCACCCGCAACCTTCCAACGTGCCATAAATAATGTCCCTTCCGGACTCCAAGGCATTTACTGTTTCGTATACATGGACGATATTGTAGTCCATGGATACAATCTTAAAGACCATAATATTAGGCTCGCAAATGTATTTAGCCGCCTTCGGGATTTCAATTTAAAATTACAACCCGATAAGTGCCATTTCCTAAGAAAGGAAATAATGTATCTAGGGCACATCATTACTGAAAATGGAGTCAAGCCAGACCCGGCAAAAATTAAATCAGTTCAATCTTATCCTAGACCCAAGAAGGAAAAGGATATAAAAGCCTTCCTTGGTTTCGTCGGCTATTATCGCCGCTTTATTCCAATTTTTTCTAAAATCGCGAAACCCCTTACTAACCTTCTGAAAAAAGACACTCCTTTCAAGTTCGATGCAATTTGCGATGAAGCATTTTGCGAATTAAGAAAAAAATTGATATCAGCACCAATTTTATCTTATCCAGATTTCGACAAAGAATTTTTTGTCACCTCCGATGCCAGTGACTACGCCATCGGAGCAGTCCTTTCCCAAGCAGATGATCAAGGAGATCATCCAATCGCCTATGTGAGTCGAGTTCTCAATGGTGCAGAGACTCATTACTCAACAATCGAAAAAGAGCTTTTGGCAATTGTTTTCGCAGTTGAGCAATTCAGGCCATACGTTTATGGTAGACAGTTTACCATCATAACTGACCACAAACCATTAGTATGGCTAATGAATCTAAAGGATCATTCCTCAAGGCTAATGAGATGGAGAATACGTCTTGAGGAATATGACTATAAAATAGTCCATAAACCTGGAAAGCTCAACACAAATGCAGACGCTCTCAGTAGGGCTATCCCAGAAAATTCCGTAAAATCAACGGAACCTAGCACCCATGTAAATGTGGTAACCAGGAATCAAGCCAAAGCTCAGGCGAATTTAGATACACCCAATCCAAATATTACTACTACAAATCCAGATTTATCAGTAGTAAACAGTTCCTCAGTGGTAATAACTGAGACCAATTTCCCATTACCTTTAACTAAAAATTCTAACCCCAAAATTTTCATCTTGCCCATGCAAGATACAGAACTTGAAAGAGTTTTAAAATCTAAACTAAAACTTTTAGACAAACCTCCTCTACTAGAAAATGAACTGAACTTCTTTAAGAAGAAAGACTCCACAGTAATCATTTCGAAAGTCAATCTACCTTGCCGATCACAAAGAGATAGATTAGACATTGAAAAGATTTTAACTGAGATCTGCTCATACACAGAAGCAAATCAGTTAAATCAGGTAAATATCTCCTTCCCAGTGTTAGACAAACAAAATTTATCAACTATTAAAAACATTTTTACCAAGGTCTTCGTTAACCAAAAAATAAATATAAAACTTCATCAAGATTCCATAAAGTATTTATCTAATAACAGTGATATTGAACAAGTTCTGAAAGATTTCCATTCTCTACCAACGGGAGGCCATCAAGGTGTCTCCCGTACAATCAAACGAATTAAAAAACAATTTTATTGGCCTGGCATGTCAGACGATGTTGTAAGATATGTAAGGAAATGTAAAGTTTGTCAAGTAAACAAAGTATCCAGAAATCCTAAGATTCCTATGAAAATCTCAAGCATAAGCTCAAAACCTTTTGAAAGAGTGTACCTAGATGTTGTAGGACCTCTCCCAATTTCCCATTCTGGAAATAAGTACATCCTTACATTTCAAGACGATCTTTCCAAGTTCTCCGAGGCTATTCCCATAGTCAACACTGAATCTAAGACATTAGCGGAAGCCTTCACGACAACAATAGTTTGTCGACATGGTATTCCAGAAAGTATCCTAACAGATCAGGGATCTAACCTCATAGGTGGCATGTTCGCCGAGGTATCTAAACTGCTAAAGATCAAAAAGCTCAAAACTACTCCATATCACCCTCAAACAAATGGTGCATTAGAGAGAAGTCATAGAACTTTAGCAGAATTCTTCAGATCTTATGTAGCGAAAGATCCTCAAGACTGGGATACATGGATTCCATATGCCATGTTTGTCTACAATACCACACCTCACTCGAGTACAAATTATACTCCCCGCGAACTCCTGTACGGATACCCAGCCGAAATCCCAAATAACCTAAAATCATCTCCGACCGGTTGCTATAATTACGATAATTATGCAAACGAGTTAAAAGCACGTCTACAACACAGCTATAAAATTGCGAAAGACATAGCCATGGCCAACAAAGAGAAATCAAAACTCCATTATGACAAAAACACAGTTCCAAAATCCTTCGATATTGGGGACAAAGTCTTAATAAAAAGCAGAGTAAGAGATAACAAATTCTCACCACTCTGGACAGGTCCCTATGTGATTGTAGAAATCAATTCTTCTGAGAACTCCACTGTGAAAATAAATAATAAAAACAAAAGGGTCCACAATAATGACTTAAAACTTTTTTCGGACTAGTACAAAACTTCATCTACTTCAAAATCATCGCAAATGATTAAAACAATATCCTATTCCAGGTTCTCACGATGATGCGAATAGTATTCCTTTTAATCTGCATCCCTTTCGTCTCCGGCTCAGGGATGGAAATAAAGCAAATAAATGCCAGCGCAGGCATTTACTTCGAAGAAATTGGCAGAGCCAATTTCTACACCAACGAGTGGAAGATCGTTACCTACTACGATCTAGAAAATTTCAAGTCAGAATTCAGGAACATCAAATTCATCACGGAGCAAATTACGGCTATCTGCAAGAAATTGGATGGGAATTCAGCAATGGCACACACTTGTAACGGTACGTTGCTACAGATAAACCTTATCATAGCAAATATAGAATATAAAAATATGCTCCTAGTAACTCAAAGCAGATAACAAAGAGCACTTTTAAATGTAATAGGATCAATTTCCAAAGCTCTTTTCGGCACATTAGATGAAGATGATGCCAAGCTATATGATGAACAAATTCACAACCTCACTTTAAACCAAAATTCCCTCCTTTCCCTCATGAAAAGCCAAACCGCAATAATAGAAGCAACAGCTCAAATTTTTAATAAAACCAAGGCCGCAATTGAAAAGGAATTCCTGAATATGCATAAAAAACTAATTTCGATTCAAATATCTACATCGCTAATGGAAAATAGAACACTGGATAATCAAATATCCATTGAATTAGAATCACTCGTCTCACTTGTTTCATTAATGACATTCAGATATCAAAATACACAGTCAGAATTAACAGATCTTTTAATTGATTCCAAACATGGAAAATTTCACCCTACACCAATATCACCTAATAAGATGGAAAAAATTTTATCAAAAATTAGGCAGGAGCTGCCGAGTTCAATGATGCTTCCTATAAATTCCAGAGACAATATATTTTCACAAATCTACAAATTAAGCACAATATCTGCAAATATTTTTAACAACAAAATAATTATAGAACTTCGAATCCCACTTCCCTTTAAAGAATCCTACCAAATTTTCAAAGAAATGCCATTACCGACAATTCTAAACGGTTCATTCATATATATTGAACCATTAAAGGAATATATATTAATTGATTACAATCGTGATCACTACATCGAATTAACACTACAGGAAATCCACAATTGCGCAACGTTGGACCATACTCACTTTTATTGTAAAATTTCATCACCCATCCTTAATACAAACAATAGAGTAAATCAATGTGATATCAACTTAATAAAAAAGGAACTTATTACATCAAAATGTGAAATTTTGACTTTAAAACAGAACTACTATATGACACAATTATCTCAGCAAATTGCATGGCTTTTCTCCCTCAAAAAACCTTTCCATATAGATATCGTTTGCGAAGATTCAATTAGTTCGGAAACCCTGCAGGGAACCGGAACAATATTTATCTACCCAGGTTGTTATGTCCGCAGCAAAGAATTTATCTTGCACGGACATAACGTAAAAATATCAAAATTTAACTCCCATTTCATCCCAACAACAAACATTTCCAACATAATCGAAAATATGACGCTTCCCTCTATGGAAACGTACGGAAGAACAAATCCTTTAAATATCACAAACAACATGGACTTCGATGAAATTTTAAAATCCATCCACCTTCAAAAAGAACAAGAATCAAATTCTCTAAATCCTATAAACAATCACCACATTCACCACTATGCTTTATCATATTTAACAATAGCATTAGTTATCGCTATTCTAATCACCTACATGTACATGAAATTCAGACCAAAAACCGGCATAGGTAAGGATATACCTCTGGTACCGGAACATATACTTGCAGATGTGCCCACTGCGGCACCAAGAAGGTCTAACTTCATCATAACCCCTGCTCCCAACAGAAGAACTGCAGATAGTTCCCCCAACTAATTCTAATATATTTAAATATATAAAAACACATGTTAGCATATACATATCTCGTGGACTCATGCTTCCAATCAGAAAGTAAAAAGTACCAAAATTACAACAACAAATAACAGACGAAATAACCTTTTCCATCCTTTAACATCCCTTAACACCTTCCCCTCCCAAAGATCAAACGAGGGAAAAAGGAAATTTAAAGGAACAATACAACATTTTTTTTTTCTCTCTCTTTATGAAAAATATTTGTTTTTTTGTCAAGGTTTTTTCATCCCCACTAGAAAACAGTCTAAGAGACAAATAATACCCACACATTCCATTGCGTATGCACTTGTATATGAGTGTAATTGAATGTAGAAGAAAATGTAAATAACCAAAAGTGATAAAGAATAAAGAGATATATATATATACATAGTGTAATAAATAAAATAAAAATAAGATAAAAAAAGCAAAGTAATAAATATAAAAAGAAATATATAGAGATTTGAAATAAATATAGTATCGACAAAATTATGAAAGCTATCTGAAATTATATACAAGGACACCATATTTTCTTGTATATAAAATAAATAAATAACAATTTTAAAAAGTAAGTATACCAAAGTATTTGAGCGAATAAATAAATAAGATAAAATAAATATAATTACGTTATTAATGTTATTTACTTACGATTAACGTTAGTTCACCACTATATATATAAATAATATATAATTCCTTTTAAATTTTATATGTGAACATTTTTTTTCCTTTCACTTTCCCCATTCTCTTTTGAATGAAACTAAATGTCTACCATTTCAATATTCTTTTTTGTTCTTTAAATAAGATAAAAAATTAATATAAATATATATATATAAAATAAATAGATAGCTATTACATATATTTCAATAAACAAATATGCATCTTATATTGTATAATTATTTCCATCGTCTATAAATTGAAAACTTGTTTAAATAGATAATTAAATTAGAAATATGTAATTAAAAATATCATAATATGTATATATATTCCGTAATAATACCTAACAGCAGGTATATTCTTAGTATATAAATACATCATTCACATGTAACCTTATAATCATCAAAAACAAAGATTAAGTTAGTTAAAAAGAAAGTTTTCTTCTCGAAAGAATAAAACTTTCTTTTCCCCAGGGGGGAGGGATGTTGTGACCCAGGTGCCTATACCCCGAATCACAACAATAAAACCAATACGCCAATATCTTGCCCTATGCAATATATTGGCGTACTACAATTTGACCCTGAAAAATAAAGTTCATTTAAAATTTCAATTTGCATTTAAAAATGCATTTACGTACTGCAACAAAATGCAATTTAGCATAAATTGCATTTTGTTATCAGTCATACATTCCGTTCACACGGCATGTATACTTACCTACATGCAGTACTATGTACATACATACATACAGTTTCTTTTTCCTAAATTCATAAAACTTAATCGTATGTACATACATACACATAATTATTCTTATCACCTAAAAATATTACTTTTTCAAGACACAAGTGCATATCAGATTTCATGCATATGCACTGTGTCTATATTTTTTTGTACATTCCCACGTACGATTTTTCACGTCGTGGGAAAGTGATAAGAAGAAAAAGAAGCTTTCATGGGTACCTGGGGGCAGCTAGCCCGAACCTCGAGGAGTCGTCTTTTAACCCGTCGAGGAGTAAAATCTCCTGAATTAATCGCCCCGCGAGTTATAAGTTTCAGATTTTTTGATTGCAACAAGGAATACATTCAAATACTTTTCTAGTGACAAGTTTTGTGAAATTAGTAAAATCTCATAAATTGTATTTTTCTTAAAATCGCCTCGCGAGTCATAAGTTTCAACATTTTTGATTGCAACAAGGAATACATTCAAATACTTTTCTAGTGATAAGTTTTGTGAAATTAGTAAAACCTCATAAATTGTAATTTTCTTAAAATCACCTCGCGAGTCATAAGTTTCAACATTTTTGATCCCAATAAAGAATATAATAGTGAACTATTTGCCATATAGTTTTTTTTCGTGTCCTAAATTTTCTCTCCGATCGATTCTTCCTGGGCATACCTGGAAGCATGAGAGATCGTATACATAACAACTGGTGGCAGCGGTACCCCAAATCAGTGCCAGTGAAAGTAAAAACAAATTAACGAAATCAAAATTAAAAAGTTAAAAATTAAAATAAAATAATAATAAAGCCCGCACATTATAACAACTGGTAGCAGCGAAACCAGCATAAATCAGTGTAAAACAAAAAATATAATATATATATATAAATGAATAAATCAATAAATAAAAATTAAAAAATTTTAATTAAAAATAACAAACACCTGGCCACAATATACAACAACTAGTGGCAGAAGTAACGACACGAAAGCCAGTAAAAAAATAAATTAAAACATACCATAAAAATAAATAAATAATAATAATAAATGCCTAATTTTCCTTTTGGTAATTTAATTAAAACTAAATAACAAAATAATTACAAAACAACAAAAAACGCAACAACATTTTGGTGGTATATATATATATATATATATAAAAAAAAAAAAAAACCTGTCAGAAATAATAACTGTGCCTTAAATAAAACAAAAAAATTATAAAGAAATAACAAAAAATAAGCCCGGGTACCCTTAATACAGGGTACTTAGAGGAGATAATATAATTGTTTAGAGCGCCATAGTGCTCCATCGGGGGACCCTTGCGAGGCTTCATCCCTGCCTCACCAAGACGTTCAGCAACCGAAAGGAAAATCTCCTGTGTATAAACTCCATCATCATCTCCACCAATAATAACAGCGCCCACAACGACCAGGAATTCCAACCGAAAACCAAAATACACAACACTATCCTCATCATAATCATCAACACAAGCTCAACATCAAATACAACATTGGAAGGTACAGTGAAAGCCTTTTTTTTAGTATTTTAAATTCTCTTATAAACATATGTTTTTACACACGTGTAAGGATTATTTTTTTTTTCAACATTTAATTAATTAATTGCACTCATAACAAATTACCATCTTATACAACCAACTGAATATATATATATATTTTTTGTTTTCGTTTGCTTCGCATTACAAATACAAGTGAGTACACAAGGGAATGATCCGATTAAAAGAAATGATCCAACAAATAATCCTTAAACCTATTACCGAAATTTTGCGTATATATAGAATTTAATTCCCAAATTTCTTTGCAAAGGAAAAAATTAAATTATTTAGTTATTTTCTGACTATTTACATATTTTTATATGTATTATATGTGTGTAATGGATGGAAAACAATTTCTTCCGATTCTCGGCTAATTAAATTAATTAAATTCAGCACAGAAAAATTAAAATCCGCTCTTCCTAGAAGCGACCTCTGCGGCAAGACCTCCTGAGCTTGTTGGTCAGAGGACTTCGACAAAAATCAAATATCAATCCCCTGCGGTACGACTTCGTGAGCCTATCGGTCAGGAGAAAGATATTGATTGGAAGAGCCATCTATTAACAATTTAAAAATTTGCAGATCAGATAACGAAGCACTTTTCTTTTTTATTGCATACATACCTACACATGTGTATAATGTCTAAATTTTTTTGTGTTGTGATAAAATTTTGTTTTTTCTCCTACAAGTCCAATTCTCCCGTAAAAAATTAACAGAGATATTTAAAATAAATAATTAAACATCAGTTTTTTTTATTATATAAACATAAATTCTTAGCATTCCTTTTATTAGAATTCGAGAATTTCGTAATACCAACAAATCCAACAAATTATCATAACCCCCGTTACTGTACTCTACTCACTTCCTACAATTTACAAACTTTTTCCTTTAAAACAAAACTAATTAGACATAACAAACTGTTTCACAACTTATTACTGTTTGGAAATTTGACGATTAGTTTTCTACTCGGCTGTGTTTTTTTTTATTAAATACAATTTTGTCATATCCTCTATACGCTCCAGTACAAATTATAACGAAATCGAAACACAAAAGTATATAATACGCAAAGACATTTCAAACATCATAAAATATTATACTATATTTCTGTCGAATTTTCCGTCTATTACTTCAGAAATCAGTCATGACTGAAGAAACCGTTTCTTTCGATGAGCTATGCGCATATCAAGTAGAAAAAAACAAGGAAATAAGGCTAATCCTAGAGGCTTATCACCAAGCCGGTAAAGCAAAGCGTACTAATACCTTTGTGAATGGTAAATTAAAACAACTCGAAGAAATATGGAGTGCCTTCGAGAAAACAGAAGAACAAATAGTTCAGCATAAAGACTTCACGACCGATCACGATTATTTCAAAGAATCGTGCTCATATAAAACTGAGGACTGGTACATGTTGACGAAAGCAACACTTTCCGAAAGATTGAACTCAATCTCAGAAAGTACTATGAACCAGCAAAACCCCTTTCATATCCCATCACCCAGAGCTTCGTGGAGAATTCCAACCAAATCACAAGTTACAGAACCTAATAAGGAAACAGAAGGTCCACAAAATGAAAGTATTTTCAGAAGTCTAAATACAAAAATTAACTCAATTACAAGAGTTATACAATCATTAAACCCTGATACTTTACCTACAGTGAGTAAAACATACCTAGAACAAAAACTGAGTATCCTAAATAAACATTGGGCTGAATTCGAAGAACTCAACAATACAATCGAAATGCAATCTACGCCACAAGACCTAGAAAATAAATACTTTACTGAAAATGTTTTCGGTAAAACAGAAGCAGAATATGAAGAAACTGTAATTACTATTCAAGAACAGCTAGATACGAGCTTCCCTAATTACCAACATGACACACGAAATAACTCATCACACTTTCACAATGAAAGCACAGAAGTGAAAATTTCACATATCTCTCTATCAGAAATTAAATCGTTAATACCTAATTTTAACGGCGATACAAAAGACCTCCATAAATTCGTGTCATGTTGCGATGATATTAATAGACTTTATCCCAATACCGACCAAACAACCCTGTTTTCAATAATCAAAAGTAAGCTATTTGGAGATGCCTACAATGTACTTAAGTACAATGATACAAGCAGGTGGTCAGATTTGAAGCAAATACTACTCGAAACATTCGAAGTAAAATTAGAAAAGTCTGTACTCCAATCAAAACTCCAAAACACAAGACAAAAAGTAGGAGAGCCTGTCAAAGAATTCTTGCAACGAATAAATATGACACATGCACAATTGAATGAAGCCACGCATTCATATACAACAGATAAATTGCTGTTAAATTCCCTAATAAAGGACAACGAAAAACAAGCTATTAGAGCAACAGAGGATGGATTAATAAGCGAGCAACTCCAAACTCTGGCCAAACTCCACGAAAATAGAGCATTAAAGCCCATTACGTCATATATTGGCGAGCAAGCATTACGCCTAGAATCGAAGGCAACAAGATTAGCAACAAACTCTTCTCGCACTGTTCAATCAATGCAAGTGCAGAGCCCCTTTTGCTATAAATGCAAAGCACAGGGACATTTACCCCCCAAATTGTCCACAAAATATTCGTACATACCCAACCCCAAATAAATATTTTTCAAATAATTTAAACAAAGACAATCCTCCTAAGCAGGCTAGCACGTCCAACAGCACTACTCCTAAATGCAGGTATTGTCACAAATTAGGACATACCATAGAAGTATGCAGGGCAAGGATAGCAAACCACGGGAATTTCTACAGGGGAAATATAAATCCCGTTGATCAAAATTTCAGAAAGCGAACGGAAAGTCCCAATAGAACTACAATTCCCCAAAAAGAGGTCAGCTTCAACCAGGTTCCAAATCTAAATTTTAGAAAAAATTCCCATTCCTCGACAATACAACCCCAAAATGAACCAAGATCAAACAAAGATCACGTACAAAATCCGGGAATATTTTTAACACACTCGGAAAACAAATCAAGGTGAGAGGAATCAGTCGGTAGCCCCTCGCAAATTCAAACAAAAGCCGACATACACACCAACCCAAATTAGATAATGCACATTTATTAACGCTGAAAATTCCAATTATTATCAATTCCAACTCCATTACTATCTCTCTATCTACCAATGTGTGCTCCAATAAAGAAACAAAGTTCCTCGTAGACACAGGAGCAGAAATTAGTCTCATAAAGTTCAATGCACTGAAAGCAGGTAGCACTTACTATAAAGATGCAATCTGCAAGATAAATACTTTATTTTCGGAATCTAAAACTACAGAAGGATTAATATTAGCAAAACTGGCAAATACATCAAACGAAGAATGTATAATAGAACATCCCTTCCAAATAGTAGGAGAAAACTCTAATTGGCCACGACTTCTTGTCTAGATACAACGCTTGTATCTATTATAAAAACAATTACATTTCCTTAGAGGTGAAGCAATGTCATTCATCCTATCCGATAGAGCAATATCGCTCAGATTATCCAAATACATATCTTAGATATGCTAACAATGACAAGAACTCCGAAACAAACAATGCAAGTGCTGATAAAAGCAAGTTTCCCAGTATTTCACGGGATTTAAATACCAAACGTGAAAAGTACTCCAACACAAATATCCTACAAAAAACGGAATATATTTTACAATCCAATGAAAACCGAAACGAATCGGACAAATTACATAATAAACTTATTACAATTCCCGCTCGCTCTGAATCCATAATTCAAATTCCAACTTTGTCAACTACGGAATCAGTATATTTTAAAAAAGAGGTAAAGCCAGGGTTGTTCATAGGTAATACCATAGTCAACCCATCACAAGGAATGGCAAAAGTCCTAGTTCTCAACACGAATGAACAGGACGTCGAACTGGGAATTCATGACATGAATCCAGAATGCCATGACCTTAATGACTTCGGTTGCATCTCCACGGATTCCAACAGAGATCCAATTAGGGGCAGAATAAAAAAACTGCACACCCTGATTAAATTGGATCACTGTAATTTGGAAGAAGCCGAGAGTATTCGGAAAATTTGTAAGGATTTCAACGATCTTTTCTACTTAGAAGGGGATTTCCTAACATTTACAAATGCAACCGAGCACAAAATCGAAACAATCCCGAATAAACCTCACATATATACTAAACCGTACAGACTTCCAGAAACAAGCCGGAGAGAAATTACTCGGCAAATAAATGAAATGTTGGATTCAGAAATAATAAGTCCTTCAAATAGTCCGTGGAATTCTCCCCTACTTCTCGTTCCCAAAAAGCCGGATGAGCATGGGAACAAAAAATGGCGAGTCGTTGTAGATTTCCGCCGAGTAAATGACAATACTATTGGCGACGCGTACCCATTACCTAATATTACAGACATATTAGATCAATTGGGTAAATCTAAATATTTCACAACGCTAGACCTCGCCAGCGGATTCTACCAAATTCGCATGGACGGGAAGGATAGAGCAAAAACTGCGTTTAGCACTCCTTATGGTCATTACGAGTTTAACCGTATGCCATTTGGATTAAAAGGTGCACCCGCAACCTTCCAACGTGCCATGAATAATGTCCTTTCCGGACTCCAAGGCATTTACTGTTTCGTATACATGGACGATATTGTAGTCCATGGATACAATCTTAAAGACCATAATATTAGGCTCGCAAATGTATTTAGCCGCCTTCGGGATTTCAATTTAAAATTACAACCCGATAAGTGCCATTTCCTAAGAAAGGAAATAATGTATCTAGGGCACATCATTACTGAAAATGGAGTCAAGTCAGACCCGGCAAAAATTAAATCAGTTCAATCTTATCCTAGACCCAAGAAGGAAAACGATATAAAAGCCTTCCTTGGTTTCGTCGGCTATTATCGCCGCTTTATTCCAAATTTTTCTAAAATCGCGAAACCCCTTACTAACCTTCTGAAAAAAGACACACCTTTCAAGTTCGATGCAATTTGCGATGAAGCATTTTGCGAATTAAGAAAAAAATTGATATCAGCACCAATTTTATCTTATCCAGATTTCGACAAAGAATTTTTTGTCACCTCCGATGCCAGTGACTACGCCATCGGAGCAGTCCTTTCCCAAGCAGATGATCAAGGAGATCATCCAATCGCCTATGTGAGTCGAGTTCTCAATGGTGCAGAGACTCATTACTCAACAATCGAAAAAGAGCTTTTGGCAATTGTTTTCGCAGTTGAGCAATTCAGGCCATACGTTTATGGTAGACAGTTTACCATCATAACTGACCACAAACCATTAGTATGGCTAATGAATCTAAAGGATCATTCCTCAAGGCTAATGAGATGGAGAATACGTCTTGAGGAATATGACTATAAAATAGTCCATAAACCTGGAAAGCTCAACACAAATGCAGACGCTCTCAGTAGGGCTATCCCAGAAAATTCCGTAAAATCAACGGAACCTAGCACCCATGTAAATGTGGTAACCAGGAATCAAGCCAAAGCTCAGGCGAATTTAGATACACGCAATCCAAATATTACTACTACAAATCCAGATTTATCAGTAGTAAACAGTTCCTCAGTGGTAATAACTGAGACCAATTTCCCATTACCTTTAACTAAAAATTCTAACCCCAAAATTTTCATCTTGCCCATGCAAGATACAGAACTTGAAAGAGTTTTAAAATCTAAACTAAAACTTTTAGACAAACCTCCTCTACTAGAAAACGAACTGAACTTCTTTAAGAAGAAAGACTCCACAGTAATCATTTCGAAAGTCAATCTACCTTGCCGTTCACAAAGAGATAGATTAGACATTGAAAAGATTTTAACTGAGATCTGCTCATACACAGAAGCAAATCAGTTAAATCAGGTAAATATCTCCTTCCCAGTGTTAGACAAACAAATTTTATCAACTATTAAAAACATTTTTACCAAGGTCTTCGTTAACCAAAAAATAAATATAAAACTTCATCAAGATTCCATAAAGTATTTATCTAATAACAGTGATATTGAACAAGTTCTGAAAGATTTCCATTCTCTACCAACGGGAGGCCATCAAGGTGTCTCCCGTACAATCAAACGAATTAAAAAACAATTCTATTGGCCTGGCATGTCAGACGATGTTGTAAGATATGTAAGGAAATGTAAAGTTTGTCAAGTAAACAAAGTATCCAGAAATCCTAAGATTCCTATGAAAATCTCAAGCATAAGCTCAAAACCTTTTGAAAGAGTGTACCTAGATGTTGTAGGACCTCTCCCAATTTCCCATTCTGGAAATAAGTACATCCTTACATTTCAAGACGATCTTTCCAAGTTCTCCGAGGCTATTCCCATAGTCAACACTGAATCTAAGACATTAGCGGAAGCCTTCACGACAACAATAGTTTGTCGACATGGTATTCCAGAAAGTATCCTAACAGATCAGGGATCTAACCTCATAGGTGGCATGTTCGCCGAGGTATCTAAACTGCTAAAGATCAAAAAGCTCAAAACTACTCCATATCACCCTCAAACAAATGGTGCATTAGAGAGAAGTCATAGAACTTTAGCAGAATACCTCAGATCTTATGTAGCGAAAGATCCTCAAGACTGGGATACATGGATTCCATATGCCATGTTTGTCTACAATACCACACCTCACTCGAGTACAAATTATACTCCCCGCGAACTCCTGTACGGATACCCAGCCGAAATCCCAAATAACCTAAAATCATCTCCGACCGTTTGCTATAATTACGATAATTATGCAAACGAGTTAAAAGCACGTCTACAACACAGCTATAAAATTGCGAAAGACATAGCCATGGCCAACAAAGAGAAATCAAAACTCCATTATGTCAAAAACACAGTTCCAAAATCCTTCGATATTGGGGACAAAGTCTTAATAAAAAGCAGAGTAAGAGATAACAAATTCTCACCACTCTGGACAGGTCCCTATGTGATTGTAGAAATCAATTCTTCTGAGAACTCCACTGTGAAAATAAATAATAAAAACAAAAGGGTCCACAATAATGACTTAAACCTTTTTTCGGACTAGTACAAAACTTCATCTACTTCAAAATCATCGCAAATGATTAAAACAATATCCTATTCCAGGTTCTCACGATGATGCGAATAGTATTCCTTTTAATCTGCATCCCTTTCGTCTCCGGCTCAGGGATGGAAATAAAGCAAATAAATGCCAGCGCAGGCATTTACTTCGAAGAAATTGGCAGAGCCAATATCTACACCAACGAGTGGAAGATCGTTACCTACTACGATCTAGAAAATTTCAAGTCAGAATTCAGGAACATCAAATTCATCACGGAGCAAATTACGGCTATCTGCAAGAAATTGGATGGGAATTCAGCAATGGCACACACTTGTAACGGTACGTTGCTACAGATAAACCTTATCATAGCAAATATAGAATATAAAAATATGCTCCTAATAACTCAAAGCAGAAAACAAAGAGCACTTTTAAATGTAATAGGATCAATTTCCAAAGCTCTTTTCGGCACATTAGATGAAGATGATGCCAAGCTATATGATGAACAAATTCACAACCTCACTTTAAACCAAAATTCCCTCCTTTCCCTCATGAAAAGCCAAACCGCAATAATAGAAGCAACAGGTCAAATTTTTAATAAAACCAAGGCCGCAATTGAAAAGGAATTCCTGAATATGCATAAAAAACTAATTTCGATTCAAATATCTACATCGCTAATGGAAAATAGAACACTGGATAATCAAATATCCATTGAATTAGAATCACTCGTCTCACTTGTTTCATTAATGACATTCAGATATCAAAATACACAGTCAGAATTAACAGATCTTTTAATTGATTCCAAACATGGAAAATTTCACCCTACACCAATATCACCTAATAAGATGGAAAAAATTTTATCAAAAATTAGGCAGGAGCTGCCGAGTTCAATGATGCTTCCTATAAATTCCAGAGACAATATATTTTCACAAATCTACAAATTAAGCACAATATCTGCAAATATTTTTAACAACAAAATAATTATAGAACTTCGAATCCCACTTCCCTTTAAAGAATCCTACCAAATTTTCAAAGAAATGCCATTACCGACAATTCTAAACGGTTCATTCATATATATTGAACCATTAAAGGAATATATATTAATTGATTACAATCGTGATCACTACATCGAATTAACACTACAGGAAATCCACAATTGCGCAACGTTGGACCATACTCACTTTTATTGTAAAATTTCATCACCCATCCTTAATACAAACAATAGAGTAAATCAATGTGATATCAACTTAATAAAAAAGGAACCTATTACATCAAAATGTAAAATTTTGACTTTAAAACAGAACTACTATATGACACAATTATCTCAGCAAAATGCATGGCTTTTCTCCCTCAAAAAACCTTTCCATATAGATATCGTTTGCGAAGATTCAGTTAGTTCGGAAACCCTGCAGGGAACTGGAACAATATTTATCTACCCAGGTTGTTATGTCCGCAGCAAAGAATTTATCTTGCACGGACATAACGTAAAAATATCAAAATTTAACTCCCATTTCATCCCAACAACAAACATTTCCAACATAATCGAAATTATGACGCTTCCCTCTATGGAAACGTACGGAAGAACAAATCCTTTAAATATCACAAACAACATGGACTTCGATGAAATTTTAAAATCCATCCACCTTCAAAAAGAACAAGAATCAAATTCTCTAAATCCTATAAACAATCACCACATTCAACACTATGCTTTATCATATTTAACAATAGCATTAATCACCTACATGTACATGAAATTCAGACCAAAAACCGGCATAGGTAAGGATATACCTCTGGTACCGGAACATATACTTGCAGATGTGCCCACTGCGGCACCAAGAAGGTCTAACTTCATCATAACCCCTGCTCCCAACAGAAGAACTGCAGATAGTTCCCCCAACTAATTCTAATATATTTAAATATATAAAAACACATGTTAGCATATACATATCTCGTGGACTCATGCTTCCAATCAGAAAGTAAAAAGTACCAAAATTACAACAACAAATAACAGACGAAATAACCTTTTCCATCCTTTAACATCCCTTAACACCTTCCCCTCCCAAAGATCAAACGAGGGAAAAAGGAAATTTAAAGGAACAATACAACATTTTTTTTTCTCTCTCTTTATGAAAAATATTTGTTTTTTTGTCAAGGTTTTTTCATCCCCACTAGAAAACAGTCTAAGAGACAAATAATACCCACACATTCCATTGCATATGCACTTGTATATGCGTGTAATTGAATGTAGAAGAAAATGTAAATAACCAAAAGTGATAAAGAATAAAGATATATATATATATACATAGTGTAATAAATAAAATAAAAATAAGATAAAAAAAGCAAAGTAATAAATATAAAAAGAAATATATAGAGATTTGAAATAAATATAGTATCGACAAAATTATGAAAGCTATCTGAAATTATATACAAGGACACCATATTTTCTTGTATATAAAATAAATAAATAACAATTTTAAAAAGTAAGTATGTGTATTTTTCTTAAAATCGCCTCGCGAGTCATAAGTTTCAACATTTTTGATTGCAACAAGGAATACATTCAAATACTTTTCTAGTGATAAGTTTTGTGAAATTAGTAAAACCTCATAAATTGTAATTTTCTTAAAATCACCTCGCGAGTCATAAGTTTCAACATTTTTGATCCCAATAAAGAATATAATAGTGAACTATTTGCCATATAGTTTTTTTTCGTGTCCTAAATTTTCTCTCCGATCGATTCTTCCTGGGCATACCTGGAAGCACGAGAGATCGTATACATAACAGCAGGAGGTTTTCAACTTAGAAAATGGACTTCAAACTGCAAGGAATTGTTACAAAAAATTACATCCAGTGAGCTTGAGCTTAATCTACCATTGACCATAAGCGTCGATCTTTCAGTAAAAACCTTGGGAACATACTGGAATCCCTTAACAGATACTTTCATCTTCAAACTATCCCTTCCACCAATAGAGGGTCACATTACTAAAAGAAATATATTGTCTGATATTGCACGTTTGTTTGATCCTTTAGGTTGGATATCACCCACACTTACAACAGCTAAAATATTTATGCAGAGACTTTGACTAAAAGGTTTGGCATGGGATCAAACCGTTCCCGAAGAGGTATCACAAAAATGGTTAAGATATAGAAAAGATCTACAATATATAGAAAATATGAAAATTCCCAGGTGGGTTGGTACTAAACGCAAAGAATCTGTCTGCGAAATACACGGGTTTTGTGACGCATCGCAAAAAGCTTACGCAGCTGTGCTATATCTAAGGATAAGCAATTCTCCTAACTATATTGTAAATTTGTTAATTTCAAAAACAAGAGTAGCCCCCCTTAAAGAAATATCTCTTCCACGCCTAGAACTATGTGGAGGTGTCAAATTGTTTGGGACTTCCCATCTCTTCTATCTACGCCTGGACGGACTCTACGATAGTTATCTCTTGGATCCGAGGTCATCCTAATCGATGGAAATATTTTGTTGCAAATCGCGTCACAGAAATCACTACAACTTTAAAACCAGATATTTGGCGTCATATAACGTCAGAACAAAATCCAGCAGACTATGCAACAAGAGGCATAACACCCGAGATATTAGAAAAAAGTTCAATGTGGTAGCATGGCCCACACTGGCTACGAAAGGCGTCAAACGAATGGCCCATTGGTGAAAACGAATTTCCTGAAACAAGAGAAGAAGAGAAGACAACCAACACTTTTTTGATTCATAAGGAAAATGATGAACTATCTATTATGACTCGATATTCATCACTTAACAAGCTAATAAGGGTAACAGCTTACTGTTTCCGGTTTATCAATAACGGTCTATACAAACTAAGAAAACAAGAAAGGGAGAGGGAATGGCTGAAACCACGCGAGTTGCATGATGCTCTCCATAAATTGTGTTTAATCGCTCAAACTGAAGAATTTTCCGAAGAACAAACCAGCTTAAGAAAACATTCAACAATTTCCCCAAAAAGCCGACTGCTATCGTTAAACCCGTTCATAGATCAAGAAGGATTACTTCGGGTAGGAGGTCGACTGCACGAATCTCATCTATCATTTTCAGAAAAACATCCTATCATACTCACAAGTAAACATCCATTTACCAAGCTGGTAATAGATTTCGCTCACCAGACTACGCTTCATGGAGGCGTCCTGCTAACATTGTCGTATTTAAGAAAAAAATACTGGATTATAAATGCGCGCAATGTGGTACGTCAACATATTCACAAATGTACCAAGTGTTTTCGTCAAAAAGCACAGCCAAACTCGCAATTAATGGGAAACTTACCGAAGCCACGTCTTCAAATTACCAGACCATTCACACACACAGGCATTGACTATGCCGGACCCATAGATATACGGGTTTCAAAGGGTAGAGGTAATAAATCGTACAAGGGGTACATTTCGCTCTTTATATGTTTATCCACAAAGGGAATACATCTGGAAACAGTCAGTGATATGACTTTAAATGCGTTTTTGGCTGCCTTTCGACGATTTGTTTCTCGACGTGGTCTACCCAGTCATTTATACAGCGACTGTGGGACAAACTTTATTGGTGCCAAGAACCAATTGGCAAAGGAATTTTGGCAAGCAAAGCAAACTAATAAAGAAATGGCAGAAATACTAGCTAATGACGGCATCGATTGGCACTTTATTCCGCCAGCATCTCCACATTTCGGAGGATTATGGGAGGCGGGTGTAAAATCCATAAAACAACATTTGAAAAGAATACTAGGGGGTACTACATTAACCTTCGAAGAACTTACGACACTATTGTGGCAAATAGAGGCATGCTTGAATTCCCGTCCTCTTTGTCCAATAACCACGGACCCTACAGCCTTGAACATCCTAACTCCTGGGCACTTTCAAATAGGAACCGCTCCAATAACCCCTGTAGAGCCATCGCTCATTGACATGAGAACACATACTTTAAGTCGATGGCAGTACATTCAAAAAATGTACCATGATTTTTGGAAAAGATGGAGCGGCGAGTATTTAAATAGACTCCAACAACGGCCTAAATGGAACTCTAAGGAGACCAATATTCAAAAGGACGAGTTAGTACTCATAAAAGATGAACGTATGCCTGCTTGTAAGTGGTTATTAGGTAGGATAATCGAAACACATCCCGGAAAGGATGGCCTAGTTAGAGTGGTTACTGTCAAGACAGCAAATTCAATTATGAAGAGACCTATTACAAAAATCTGCTCTTTACCTAGCTCAAATGAAATGAACTAATAAAACTATATACTTAAATTAACCTAAAACTTAATTAAACTGCAATGTAACAATAAATAATAAAATATGAACTAATATAAATTAAGAAAACTAACCTAAGAAACAATACTAATTAACTGAATTAAAAAACAAATACTAATGAATTGAATCTCACCCAACGCGACGGGTACACTCACAATCGGGTTCACGTTCAAATCGTCGTTCGTTGTTGAAACAATCGTAGCTTTAAGAAACTATGAAATTATGTTAATCTTTGTATACTGCTGCAATACTATTGAAGCCATATGGTTGTCAAACGATACCGAGTCCAACGCTGGATATGGAGTAAGAGGTGTTCCCAGCTACACCTCTTATAAACGAAGCTAAGTTTGCTAAGTTTAGCATTATAATCAAGTTTCTAATTTAATATTTATGTCCCCTTGCAGTAGTCGCCAGAGAGTCTTGAAATAGGATATTTCAACGGGACGGAGTATGTTGAATCCAAAGACGATGATATTCACCTAAAAGCAAAAAATACTCAAACAAAGCAAAACTTCTTATACTACAATACTTATCTGATGTCATTGATCCCTTCGATAAGAATTCCCGGCATAATCCTTGCAACTTCAACCCAAATGTTATCATCAGCTGAAACAGAAAAAATTTGTAAAAAACCATATAATTGTAAACAAACACGCACAACTGCTATCTGAACATAACGCATAGAATATGCAATCATGAACTAACAATGAATCTATAATAGTTCATTGTTAGTGAACTAACAATGAATCTATAATAGTTCATTGTTAGTTATGAATAGAAAATGTTGTTAGAAATTAACGCTAAATAAGAAAAATTACGAAAATACTTACTGGAAAATAGATCCATCCGCGCAATAATCTAAACTTTCCACTTGACAAGTTGACGTTTCTGTCACTTAACCACTCCCGCCCGTTCCTGGCGAAACTTCGGAACTTATATAAGGAATGAGGTGGGACTGGGGTCTAATGGATGCAAATAATGCACGCAATACTGCAACCTGCAAGATTAAAGTCATTGTTTCTAGTACTGCATTTACTACCTAGGAAGGTCGATAACCTTTGCCTTAAAAAAAATGCAAATATGTACATATCCGTTGTCTTTTAATTTTGGATACGGGAAGATTTAGCGGAATCTATTTTGCTAATTACTCTTACTGGAGAAACGAAAATAGTCGGTCGGAAAAGAAATAGTTGTGCAAGTTTGGAAGAATATTTATAGAATTATGCATTCAATTGAAATCGAATATATGATAATTATACTAGTTTTGTGAATAAAATATTTTGAAAGGCATCACGCGCGGGATTTTAATTTAGAACTTTGGTTAGTTTTTACTAGATAAAATACATACAGACAACCAGAATCCATTGCACAAGCTATCACGAAGGGACCCCCTGAGCTCGATTTCCTGGGAGATTTTTCTACAGTGGAATCCGGTGTTGTTCAGAAACACACATTCACGCATTTCATTAATGCCACTCACTTCTGCAGGCTCACGCTTACTCTGCCTCAGCTAGCGCCGACGCTTCGAAACCTATAGGTACGTCACAGGATAACCGAACAAGTCCACGGAACTGAATACTTGATTGAGTGTTAGTATTGCCAACTTGGCACCTATTCTGCCCGTCTTTGCGTTACGATTGCAATTTTATTATGAACACGTATACTAACCTAAACGTCCGGAGGTAAACAAAACAAAATTTGAGTGCCGGCAGTTGGCTACATCACCTGGTACATTGTTCACGGCTGACAATACACCAGACTTCCTGACGAAGAGTTTTTGTTCGTCCATTTCCGAGACTCCTCTAGTGCACTTTTTCCTCACAAATTGCTTGCTAATTTTACATTCACCTTATTTTGCCAAAGACATCAACCACTAGAATTTCACAATTATATAGTGCGTGTTGAAATCAACGGAAGAGTGTCGTTGACTATTGTGAAATAAAAGCGAATGGTGAAAGCTTTGGTTTTAACCCGTGCGCACGGAAATTTCTAGCGAAGACACGAAAGAATCCCCACGACGATTGCGCGAGCGCTTATCTGCGGGGAAAATAAATTGCAGGAACGATCGAGTCGACAAGTGACGGACAGGTGGAGCGCTTAGACTAGGCTGTAGTATTTGAAAGGCAACGTGTATAGGAATACACAATTAGGATTGCTCCCTCGCTACCGCTCGCCCGGGGCAATTTTATTTTAGCAGAATAATAAAATAATCGTTACAATATTAAGAATGTAAAGCGACCACCGGCAATACTATTCTCCATGTTTCAACGATAATCTTTGTTTTTCTTTTTCTTTTCGAAAGTTCCTTGAACTTTCTTTTCTAAGGGGGAAGGTGTAATGAGTGGCGCTCATTACGCATCTCATAAACAATAAAAAGCTTATCTTCACACAAGCTAATTACGCATTTCATAGCCCCGAGACAATAAAAAAGCTTTCGGCATAAAACATTTTCAATAATTACTCCCACAAGCTTTCAACCAGAAGTCAACAAATTCTTCAAATTTATTGCCGACTCAACTTTTTATGTAGTACGGGCATTGCCCATAGAACCAAACTTTCAGCACGAGACCGATTCACATAGGCCGTGCCTGACCTACCTTACAGCCAGTGCAGGCGGCTTACATGAATTATGTACATACATGAAATACTATGCGCAAAGCGCTTAATGTTTCTCCTCGTTTCTTAAATATATATACATACATATATTTTACTGCCAATGCACTATGCTCGCTTTGTGCAATTTGTTTGGTACATGACCCACATATTTAGCACTGCATGTTGTTTGTAATTCTTGTCATATACATATAACATAAGCCAATAGCCTGCGTTTAATTTCTTTAAGCACAGGGGAAAATTTGTAATAATGGCATGTATATAATGCACGTCAATAGCCTGCACAGGGGAAAATGTTTAATATCGCTTACATAGCGATATTGATTATTCCCAATATATAAAATCAATATATGTATGGAGGCGTGCCCAATTTTGATTGTTAAATTATTAGCATTAATTTCCTAATTTTTCGCCCCTCTACCAAATTTTGCCCGATTAGCAATTATCGAGGAAAATCAACCAATCCTCTTGAATAAAAGCCGGTGCGTCGCTAAGAACAGGGAGTTATTTTTTGGTAATGACCAAGAGACCCCCGACCCACGGTAAGGTCTCTTGATCCTAAAAGAGTCTTAAAAGTAAAAGTAAAAGTTATATACAAAGTGTCTTAAAACTAAAGTAAAGTCACATACAAAGAGTCTTTAAAACTAAAGTAAAAGTTATATACAAGTGGCTTAGAGTTAAAAACTATTTTGTATAAGTGCTTAAAAAATAATACTTTAAGTCGATGGCAGTACATTCAAAAAATGTACCATGATTTTTGGAAAAGATGGAGCGGCGAGTATTTAAATAGACTCCAACAACGGCCTAAATGGAACTCTAAGGAGACCAATATTCAAAAGGACGAGTTAGTACTCATAAAAGATGAACGTATGCCTGCTTGTAAGTGGTTATTAGGTAGGATAATCGAAACACATCCCGGAAAGGATGGCCTAGTTAGAGTGGTTACTTTCAAGACAGCAAATTCAATTATGAAGAGACCTATTACAAAAATCTGCTCTTTACCTAGCTCAAATGAAATGAACTAATAAAACTATATACTTAAATTAACCTAAAACTTAATTAAACTGCAATGTAACAATAAATAATAAAATATGAACTAATATAAATTAAGAAAACTAACCTAAGAAACAATACTAATTAACTGAATTAAAAAACAAATACTAATGAATTGAATCTCACCCAACGCGACGGGTACACTCACAATCGGGTTCACGTTCAAATCGTCGTTCGTTGTTGAAACAATCGTAGCTTTAAGAAACTACAAAATTATGTTAATCTTCGTATACTGCTGCAATACTATTGAAGCCATATGGTTGTCAAACGATACGGAGTCCAACGCTGGATATGGAGTAAGAGGTGTTCCCAGCTACACCTCTTATAAACGAAGCTAAGTTTGCTAAGTTTAGCATTATAATCAAGTTTCTAATTTAATATTTATGTCCCCTTGCAGTAGTCGCCAGAGAGTCTTGAAATAGGATATTTCAACGGGACGGAGTATGTTGAATCCAAAACCGATGATATTCACCTAAAAGCAAAAAATACTCAAACAAAGCAAAACTTCTTATACTACAATACTTATCTGATGTCATTGATCCCTTCGATAAGAATTCCCGGCATAATCCTTGCAACTTCAACCCAAATGTTATCATCAGCTGAAACAGAAAAAATTTGTAAAAAACCATATAATTGTAAACAAACACGCACAACTACTATCTGAACATAACGCATAGAATATGCAATCATGAACTAACAATGAATCTATAATAGTTCATTGTTAGTTATGAATAGAAAATGTTTGTTAGAAATTAACGCTAAATAAGAAAAATTACGAAAATACTTACTGGAAAATAGATCCATCCGCGCAATAATCTAAACTTTCCACTTGACAAGTTGACGTTTCTGTCACTTAACCACTCCCGCCCGTTCCTGGCGAAACTTCGGAACTTATATAAGGAATGAGGTGGGACTGGGGTCTAATGGATGCAAATAATGCACCCAATACTGCAACCTGCAAGATTAAAGTCATTGTTTCTAGTACTGCATTTACTACCTAGGAAGGTCGATAACCTTTGCCTTAAAAAAAATGCAAATATGTACATATCCGTTGTCTTTTAATTTTGGATACGGGAAGATTTAGCGGAATCTATTTTGCTAATTACTCTTACTGGAGAAACGAAAATAGTCGGTCGGAAAAGAAATAGTTGTGCAAGTTTGGAAGAATATTTATAGAATTATGCATTCAATTGAAATCGAATATATGATAATTATACTAGTTTTGTGAATAAAATATTTTGAAAGGCATCACGCGCGGGATTTTAATTTAGAACTTTGGTTAGTTTTTACTAGATAAAATACATACAGACAACCAGAATCCATTGCACAAGCTATCACGAAGGGACCCCCTGAGCTCGATTTCCTGGGAGATTTTTCTACAGTGGAATCCGGTGTTGTTCAGAAACACACATTCACGCATTTCATTAATGCCACTCACTTCTGCAGGCTCACGCTTACTCTGCCTCAGCTAGCGCCGACGCTTCGAAACCTATAGGTACGTCACAGGATAACCGAACAAGTCCACGGAACTGAATACTTGATTGAGTGTTAGTATTGCCAACTTGGCACCTATTCTGCCCGTCTTTGCGTTACGATTGCAATTTTATTATGAACACGTATACTAACCTAAACGTCCGGAGGTAAACAAAACAAAATTTGAGTGCCGGCAGTTGGCTACATCACCTGGTACATTGTTCACGGCTGACAATACACCAGACTTCCTGACGAAGAGTTTTTGTTCGTCCATTTCCGAGACTCCTCTAGTGCACTTTTTCCTCACAAATTGCTTGCTAATTTTACATTCACCTTATTTTGCCAAAGACATCAACCACTAGAATTTCACAATTATATAGTGCGTGTTGAAATCAACGGAAGAGTGTCGTTGACTATTGTGAAATAAAAGCGAATGGTGAAAGCTTTGGTTTTAACCCGTGCGCACGGAAATTTCTAGCGAAGACACGAAAGAATCCCCACGACGATTGCGCGAGCGCTTATCTGCGGGGAAAATAAATTGCAGGAACGATCGAGTCGACAAGTGACGGACAGGTGGAGCGCTTAGACTAGGCTGTAGTATTTGAAAGGCAACGTGTATAGGAATACACAATTAGGATTGCTCCCTCGCTACCGCTCGGCCGGGGCAATTTTATTTTAGCAGAATAATAAAATAATCGTTACAATATTAAGAATGTAAAGCGACCACCGGCAATACTATTCTCCATGTTTCAACGATAATCTTTGTTTTTCTTTTTCTTTTCGAAAGTTCCTTGAACTTTCTTTTCTAAGGGGGAAGGTGTAATGAGTGGCGCTCATTACGCATCTCATAAACAATAAAAAGCTTATCTTCACACAAGCTAATTACGCATTTCATAGCCCCGAGACAATAAAAAAGCTTTCGGCATAAAACATTTTCAATAATTACTCCCACAAGCTTTCAACCAGAAGTCAACAAATTCTTCAAATTTATTGCCGACTCAACTTTTTATGTACTACGGGCATTGCCCATAGAACCAAACTTTCAGCACGAGACCGATTCACATAGGCCGTGCCTGACCTACCTTACAGCCAGTGCAGGCGGCTTACATGAATTATGTACATACATGAAATACTATGTGCAAAGCGCTTAATGTTTCTCCTCGTTTCTTAAATATATATACATACATATATTTTACTGCCAATGCACTATGCTCGCTTTGTGCAATTTGTTTGGTACCTGACCCACATATTTAGCACTGCATGTTGTTTGTAATTCTTGTCATATACATATAACATAAGCCAATAGCCTGCGTTTAATTTCTTTAAGCACAGGGGAAAATTTGTAATAATGGCATGTATATAATGCACGTCAATAGCCTGCACAGGGGAAAATGTTTAATATCGCTTACATAGCGATATTGATTATTCCCAATATATAAAATCAATATATGTATGGAGGCGTGCCCAATTTTGATTGTTAAATTATTAGCATTAATTTCCTAATTTTTCGCCCCTCTACCAAATTTTGCCCAATTAGCAATTATCGAGGAAAATCAACCAATCCTCTTGAATAAAAGCCGGTGCGTCGCTAAGAACAGGGAGTTATTTTTTGGTAATGACCAAGAGACCCCCGACCCACGGTAAGGTCTCTTGATCCTAAAAGAGTCTTTAAAGTAAAAGTAAAAGTTATATACAAAGTGTCTTAAAACTAAAGTAAAGTCACATACAAAGAGTCTTTAAAACTAAAGTAAAAGTTATATACAAGTGGCTTAGAGTTAAAAACTATTTTGTATAAGTGCTTAAAAAATAAAAATTGCGGTTAACTCAGACACGGAATGAACTGACTTAATCTTCGCTGGGTCTGGTTTGACTCCATTTTCTGTAATAATGTGACCTAAATACATAATTTCCTTTCTTAGGAAATTGAACTTGTCGGGCTGAAGTTTAAGGTTGAAATTGCGGAGGCGGCTGAATACTGCTGTGAGTCTGGAATTGTGTTCTTTGAGATTGTATCCATGGACTGCAATATCGTCCATGTATACGAAGCAATAGATGCCTTGAAGGCCAGATAAGACATTATACATGGCTCGTTGAAAAGTAGCAGGGTGTGCTAAAGGCAGTTTTCTCCCTCTTCTTCGAATCCATTTTTATCTGGTGGAATCCACTGGCTAAGTCTAGTGTGGTAAAATATTTCGACTTCCCCAACTGGTCTAATATATCAGTGATATTATGCAGTGGGTACGCATCGCCAATAGTAATGTTGTTAATACGACGGAAGTCTACCACTGCTCGCCACTTTTTATTTCCATTCTCATCTGTTTTTTTAGGAACCAGGAGAAGTGGAGAATTCCAGGGACTATGTGAAGGTCTGATGACGTCTGACTCAAGCATTTCTTGTATTTGCCCATTTATCTCAGTTCGGCTTGCTTCAGGAAGTCTATAAGGCTTGGTATAGATGGGCGGTTTGTACTGGACTGTCTCGATTTTGTGGGTAATCGCATCTGTATATGAAAGGAAATCGCCTTCTATGAAGAAGAGATCGTTGAGTTCCCTACAGATGTTTCGAATACTCTCACATTCCTCTGAATTACAGTGATCCAATTTTATAAGGTTTTGCATTTTAATTATTCTGCCCTTAATTGGATCTCTGTCAGAGTCTGTGGAGTTGACCACAAAGTCGTCCAAGGCTTGGTAAACTGGGTTCACCTCATAAGGTGCCAGATCGGCGTCCTCCTCGTTTGTGTTGAGGATTAGGACTTTTGCCATACCGTTGACTGTTTCGACGATCGAGTTTCCGAGAAATAAACCTGGTCTTATTTCCTTCTTGAAACAGACCGACTGATTTTGGAAAGAAGGAGTAGGAATTTCAATGACGAATTCTGATCGAGCCGGAATTTTAATTTTATTTAATTTATCCGATTCTTTCGGATTTCTAAAAGGAAGGAGATGTGATTCCAACTTTTGTGGAATTTGGAAGGGGTTATTCGATGATTCAGACTCGATAGAATTTTCAGGAGATAATACCTTATTGAATTTCTTTGACTTATCTTCTGATTTATTTCTGGAATTCACTTTTTGTGAATTTGCTGAAGAAGGAGATAGATTTTTATTATATATAGCCTTTTGTGCGGCTGAAAATGGAGATATACTTTTGCCTTTGTGCTTCGTCTCTTGTGAAGCTTTGGATGGAGATAGATTTCCTTTGTATGTTGGTTCCACTTTACTTGGAACTACTGATGCAGGCAGTTTTTCATTTAAAAAATTTTAGGATTCAATTCTTGTGAAGCATTTGTTGGAGATATACTTTTATGTAATTCAGCCTTCTTTCTGGCTATAGATAGAGATAGAATTTTATTAGTATTAATATCGGAGAATTTTATCTCCGTATTTAATAGGCTTTTTGTTTGAGACCTCTTTTCTGGGTCTTCGCTTTTCAAATAAACGTATGGATAATTGGAATAATATTCTTCGTACGGATAAGATGAATCAGATTCATTAACTTCCAGAGAAATGAATTTATTTTTATAGTCGATGCTTACATTGTATCGAGATAAAAAATCATGACCAAGTAGGCCATCGTATGAGAGGATGGAGTTATTTCCCACAATTTGAAATGGGTGCTCTAGGGTGGAGCTAAATTTGGTAGATTTCAAATTCAGTTTTGCAAATATGAGTCCTTCTGTACAGGTGGACTCGGTAAATAATGTATTTATATTGCAGAAAGCAACTCTGTAGCAGATACTATCTGGCTTTAGTGGACGGAGTTTAATTAAGCTGATCTCTGCTCCAGTATCAATCAAAAAGGTAAGTTATATCAACAGGCAAAGAAAGCGTTAGTGAATTTTTATTTATTTGAACGGGGATACGTATTGATTTATTTTTGTCTAGTTTCCTGTCGATATTCCCTCGGGCTTTCGATGCATCTGTGCTGTTGTTTCTATCTAGGAGGAGTTGCCAAAATTGACCCCCCGCTGCATCCAGTTTCCCTGCCTGGATGCCGATGGACTTTTGCTATTTCTCCTCTTTGGAGATGATTGGCATTATTATATCTCGACGGTGAAGTTCGACTTTCTCGGAATACTGGCTGCTGCCAGTTCCTGTTTTGTGGCTAGCTGTCAGCCATGCTTATTTGCGGAGCTGTGTTTACTTTTTGGAAATTATTCCGATTTCCTTGATTGTCGTTAAATCGGGAATTATTTGCAGCTCTTGTCCTGCATTCCTCGATTGTATGTCCCATCCGATGACAATATCGACATGATGGGCCCTGCGACGGAGATGTGACCTTATTGAAATCTGGCGGGCGCTGTAATTGCGAGCTTAGCTTCGGAACTGCGTCGACATTTTGTGTGGAGCGTTGTATGACTGAGCAGCTTGATGCAGCATGCCCCAGCCTATTACATTTGAAGTAACGAAGATTTGAATTTATTGTTTGCGCAAATGGATGTTGATTCATCTTATTTTGTGCATGGGAATCAAGTTGTTTCTGCTCTAAACGTGATGCATGCTCCAAGATGTGTGATTCTAAAGCAGAAAAGGATTTATCGGAATGCACTTTGGCTAAGGTCTGTAATTGTGGATGGGATAACCCATCTTCAATTGCTCTCACAGCCTGACACTCATTATCCCTTAACAAATACCGTAGGATCACCTTGTCCGTTGTATACGAATGTGCTGCTTCATTTAGCTTGGACAGTGTTGTATTTAGTCTTTGAAGAAAGTCTTTTACACTTTCCTCTCTACCTTGTCTTGAATTATTTAATTGAGACTGTAGGGTGGATCTTGAGATTTTGATTTCGAAGGTATACGTCATATGCCTCTGCAGATAATTTATTTTTTAATTTTTGGTTTAGGTATGCCTGGGTTGCAGTTGCAAGTGAGTTATTATTTATAGATTGAATAATATGGGATAACGTTTTTCTTCTATCTTCTTGCAATCGAAACCGTCCTGTATTTGATTGATCCTTGTTTGTGCTGTCTTGGTTATCAGCTGTAGTCGTTTTTTGAGAATTTTTTGGAAGCGGGACGTAAAACGGGTTATTTTTGCGCTCTGTGTGAACTGATATGGATTTCAACCTATCAGACAGAGTTGCCTTTGTAATATTGTACCAGTCCTCCATTTTGTCATAGCAGGACTGCTTAAAATAATCATGAGTTTCAGTAAAATCTTTGTGATCTTGAATCAGGGTTTCCATTTTTTGAAATGAAGCCCATACGTCTTCCAAATTTTGGAGTTTTTCAGAAGTAAGGTCTGAAGTTCTTTTACTTTTATTGGCTCTATGATAGTCGGCCAGAATTTGTCTAATTTCTGACATTTTTGGGACTTGTGACAAGCAGAGCTCATCGAAAGATTTGTTTTCTTCAGTCATGTTGTCATGTATGTAAGATGTAAAAATTAGGAAAAATGGGGGAAAGAAAAAAAAAATTTTATGAAAAGAGGTAAGGAAAGAATTTGTTTTTAATTATAATTAAATATATGTATATCTAATATATATACTATGTGATTACAGTATAGAAGATGTGGACATATTGGTTGAGACTCTCAACAACAGTGCGTAAATATTTTAATTTAAATAAAATTGGGGTTAAATGTAAGGAAAGAGGGGAAAAAATAAAATTGTAGCGATAGGGAAAAAAAATTTTGAAATAACACCTTTTCCAACTTTTCTATGCAACTGAAAAAATTTGTTTTCTTTAATTTTTCTTTTAATGCAATGGGAAAGAAGGAGAAAGAGAAAAAAAATTGCAATTATAAAAAAACTCTAAATTTGTGGTGCAATATGAAAAGAAAAATTCTTTTTTCTTAAAAATGTTGTTTTAATGTTTTTGTAATTAAATAACTTAAGCAGTTGTATCAAAATTTCTATCTCCAACAAAATTCTTTCTCCTGATCAATAGAGTTAAGAATTTCTATTGCAGGGGATTGATTACGGGTTTATCATAGTCCTCTGACCAGCAAGTTCACGAAGCCTTACCGCAGAGGTCGCTTCGTGGAGTAGCGTATTTTGCATACACTCGTAAAAAATAAAAACTTTTTTGTAAGAAAAAAAGGAAAAATTGTTTGCTTTTTCTACCTTATTATTTATCCAAGTATTGGTTTTTAGTTCCGATAGCTGTAGATGACGTTGCTAGAGATGTAGTATTCGGAGTCCTTTGTCAGGCGTTTTCGTTTCTGATAATGTTGCTGAGGAATGAATATAATGATGTTGATGATAGTGAAGTTACTTCGCGCGTCCGGGACGACGATTTCTTGTAGTCTTCCTTCTGGGAATCGTCCCACGTTGGAGCACTATGGCACTCTAAACTTTTTTATTCTATATATATTTTGTCTATATATAATATTTTTTTTCCTCTAAGCACCCCTTTTTTGGGATACCCGGGCTTCTTATTTTTTGTTCTTTTTGATTTCTTTAAACTGTCGATTAGATAATTGCCAATCAATAACTGTATTTTCTATTTTTTTTTTTTTTTTTGAGTTAAATGTTTGTTTTTATTATCACTGATTCAGAGATTTTTTTTCTACACTACTGGGGCACAATGATTAATCAATTTTAATTTAGATTTATGAGTTTTAATTACTGTTGCCAGCAAAATGTAACAGATTTTTGTTTTTTTTTTTTTGTTGTAGACACTTGTTTTCAAAGCATTGGTTTGTTGGTACGGAACACCGCTTTGTTAATTATTATTTTTTTTTTATTCTGATTAAGCAATAATTTCTTTAAAAATAAAAAATACTGCTGCCACCAGTTGTTATATCGTGTGGCAATAATTTTTATTATTTTATTTGATTTTATTTTTAGCTTTTTGGCTTTTTAATTCTAATTTAATTAATTTGGCACTGATTAGGAAGAAGATGGAAAAACCACAGTGACACCAGTTGTTATTATTTTTTTTTTGTTGGATTTTAATAATTTAAAGATTTTTGAAGGCACTGCTTTCGGGGTACCGCTGCCACCAATATGTTGTGGTCGGAGTGCCGAGCTCGTGATGGAGAGCACTCGACCTTTAAGACTAAGACCGTTTAGGATTTGGGGGTTTAATTAACAAAAAAAAATCTTGGGTTTTGAAGTTATTATTTTATTTTAAAGCTTTTAGTTAAGAGTTTTCAGGTTTTCTGTATATAATTCGGGTTACCACTATCTACTAAACTTTAGTTTTAATGATCGTCAACTTTTCACAATAAGTTTAGTTATTACAAAAGTTCAGTTATTTCGTTTTACTAACAATTTTGTTTTACCGTAATACGATATGCACTTGTGCGCCCGTCTTGACATATTAATTTTTAAGAGGGCGCGAATAATTGTGATAATTGTATGTATGTATGTACATACAATTAGATTGGATTAAGTAGGTAATGTTCGTATGTACACAGTACATACGGAAAAAAAGTAAGAATACACTGTATGTAGGTAAGTGTGCATATCGTGTGAGTGGAATGAGTGTCTGATAACAAAATGCAATTTATGCTAAGTTGCATTTTGTTATAATATGGGAATGCATTTCTAAATGCATTTTACATTTTGAATGAGAACTTAAATGAAATTAATTTTGATTTTCAGGGTCATTTCTGCGATACATCAATATATTGCATAGGGCAATATATTGATGTATTCACCTTATGGTTGTGATTTAGGGCATTGGTACCTGAGTCACAACAGGATATCTTAGTGAAAAGATACGAAAATCCTCGAATTTTAGTAAATTCATATCTAAAAGTGATTAATAATCTTTCAAATATGACAACTGAGTCTGCACATGTAATCAAACGTATCCTAGACACAACATCAGAAACGCTCAATGCGTTAGAGAATCTAGGTCGGCCAGTAGTTCACTGGAATGACTGGCTTGTTTTCATCATCTCTCATAAATTAGATAGTGTAACAAGGCGAGATTGGGAAAATTTAATTTGTGAATCCACAGAAGTTCCGAAATATGAGAGAAATATAGACTGCGAATTCTAGAAACTATTAAGGCCTCCAGTGAATCTAGTAGAAAGAATCAAGCTCAACAAAAACGAAATTCGTTCATAACTCTGGGCAATCAAGCTAGTTCGACTAATTCTAAATGCGTTCTATGTGGAAAAAAGCATTTGCTACTATTTTGTCTAGCCTTCAAGACTAAATCTGGAACAACGCCAAACGTTCATTCAAAGGGAGCAATTATGTTTTACTTGCCTAACAAGAGGACATCATGTTAATAAATGTCTCTCTACTCATTGCTGTAAAATTTGTAATGAGAAGCGTCATTCGATGTTACATGAATCATCACCAGAAAATTCCAGACCGTACGTAAAATCTCAGTCGAGTAAAGAATTGCCCAAACACCAAGTTGAATCATCCTTTACTAATTAACTTTTAGTTGAAAGAGTTTTAACATCTAACCCTGTCCTGCTAGCTACAGCTCAAGTCCTCATACGTGCACCAAATGGAAATGTAGTCCGTGCTAGAGCACTCTTAGAACAGGGCTCGGAATCAAGTTTCATATCAAATTCGTTAGCTCAACTTCTTCAGCTGCCTAGACAAAGAGTTAATATTTCCGTTCATGGAGTTCGCGGGAGTAATGCGGCATGCGCAACATCTATGGTTAATCTAGAATTAATTTCGACAGTTGATCCTCAATTCAAACTAAATTTTCATACTTTAATTCTTTGAAAGGTAACGAATCTTCTTCCGGCGCAGCAGATAACTACTACAAAATGGGGACATATCAGTGATCTAAAGTTAGCTGACCCAGAGTTCTACATTCCCTCTCGTATATCTCATAATAGGAGCCGATGTATATGCAAGATTAATTCTAAATAGTCTTCGCCGTTTTAAACCAGGATATCCTCTAGCTCAACAGACAACCCTTGGTTGGATACTTTCAGGACGCCTGCATGCTGTATCCAATTTGCCGCTTGCTAGCACTACTAGCTTATACATATCTGTCAATAACAGCTTATTTGTAATACTCTGAAAATTTTGGGAAATAGAGAATGTTGCTGATAATATCCATCTCACGCCTGAGGAGCAGAAGTGTGAAGCACATTTGCGCAGTACTCTTTATCGAAATAACGAAGGAAGATACGTAGTTAGGTTACCACTGAAAACTCCAGAGCTCAGCTTGGGTAATTCACGTAGAATTGCTGAAAATTCATTATTAAGATTGGAAGGACGTTTATCTAAGAATACTATGCTACGAACGCAGTATACAGATTTTCTTAACGAGTATCGGTTTTTGGGGCACATGAAGCCAGTCGAAAATTATAATAATGACAGCAAAGGGTGTATCTACTACCTGCCGCATCATACTGTAGTTAAGCCCAGTAGCATCACAACAAAGTTACGTGTGGTGTTCAATGCTTCTCAGAAAACTTCGCTTGGTATCTCTCTGAACGATAATCTTCACAACGGACCCAATGTACTAAATGATCTGTATGCAGTTGTTTTAAGATGGCGCTTAAATCTCCACGTACTGTCAGCTGACATAGAGAAAATGTACAGACAGATATTAGTAGATATTTCCGACATCGACCTTCAATGCATATAATGGAGAAATGATCCCTCTGAAACCATCAAGGAATATAACCTACTAACAGTCACCTATGGTACTGCTTGCGTACTTTTCTTAGCATGTAGAACACTTCAATAACTATCTTCAGACTATGGACATATGTTTCCGCGAACAGCTCACGTACTTCGAACTTCCTTTTACGTGGATGATGCACTCTTTGGTGCTGATAACTAGTGCTCTAAGCTTACGGATGGATCCGTCTGACCTACTAAGCAAAGGTGGCTTCAAGCTTCGTAAGTGATGCTCAAATAATCCTGATCTGTTAGCTGATATTCCTGAGAACACGCGGCAGAGCCTATTATGCCCAATAGAATATCATGAGCTACTAGATTTAATCATGTACAACTCCTGAAGCAACACTTTTGGAACAAATGGTCAACCGATTACCTGAACTCATTGCAAAATAGGCCTAAATGGTAACAACCAACATTAAATCCTTGTGTCGAAGATTTAGTTCTGATTAAAGAGACAGATCTACCTGCATGTCTTTGGCTACTAGGAAGAATACTAGAAGTGCATAAAGGAAAACATAACTACGTAAGAGTAATTACAATAAAAACCAGCAAGGGAATCTTAAAAAGGCCGATAACGAAAGTATGTTTCTTTCCAAAATCTGCAGGAAGCCCAAATCTATAACGATAAGTGCATGTGCCTTAAACAAAAACTTATGTAACATATGTACCTACATACAGGTACACAACAGCAAGCCCGCATATAAAATTAAAATCTATTTTTTTTTAATCTCAAATGCATAAAATTTTTGCCGTGAGAAAATTCTAACAAAAGGAAAATTTTGCAAAACCAGCCGTTAACTGTGCATTCCAATATCGCATCTCAACAAATTCGAAAAAAACAATAACACTTAATTTTAAACAAATTTTGAAAATTTTCAAATATAGCTCGCATCGATTTGTATAAAACTCCTAATAAGTCCGTTAGCCTTGCCTACAAATTTGAATCAACATTTAAAATTACTAACCGTTACGTACCTTTAAATAGCGCGCACAGAATGTAAAGCTCATCAGTTTTAGTTCTAAATTCAACGATGCAATCACCTATACGCGAAGCCGATAGTGCATTAGTACTGCCACCAAAACCGGGAGGGAGTATAGAGGAATTTCTGGAGGAGCTGCGATTGAGCGCAATCCAGGTTCCAGAGGTCATCATAAATGAAGAATAAACTGTTAGCGAATGGTCAAATAAAGCTAATTCAATAAAGTCAATTTCTTTTTTTTTTCATAACTTAACCCTTTCCACCTATACACATAGGCCATAATAAACAATTATGCGAAGTTCAGGTTTTGCTGTAATTTCTCTTAGATTATCACCCGGGATCGAATTGTAAAAAAAAAAAATCGGTTTCAAGACAGAGCTTTTCCCGTGCAAAGATTTCATCATGCTGAAATTTCTGCAATACAAATTTCAAAAATGAGGCATAATAACAATTATGCAAAGTCCAGGGCGCTATTGCACCAAAAACTTATCGGTTATCACTTAGCAACTTATCCAAATTTCTGATTAATTTCTGTTGCACCAAAACGAAATTAGAAAAGCACTCATTTGAGTGTTGAAAAGTGAGAAGTTGTCAGCTTTTCAAATTACTGTTGCGCCAAACAGAAAATGAGTAAATGATAAGTGTTCTATGGAAAAGTGATAAAGTTAGCAAATTATATGCTTTTTCTCAATTTCCGTTGCACCAAATTATTACGCTTATCATTTTGCAATGGAGAGTTTGATAATTTAAGCAACATAGTGCCAAGAAAAAATTCTCTTTTCGAATAGATTATAAGTGGGGCTAACTTGGTAGGGGTATGTCCGATCGAAAAATTGGATTCCACCGTTTGGATCAGCTAATTACCAGCCACAATTTGAAGAGGAATTTTTTTTTTATTTGGGGCCTTTTAGGGTGGTGGGTAGGAACCCACGGCGAAAGGGTGGCTCCAATCCGACAAATTGCATAGCAAATTAAAGTCTCCGCCGACTACTATCGGGTGGTATACTTTTTTTCCCGATTAAAAAAACTTCGTCGGTGGGTTTTGCCATTGAAAACCCCATTTGCATGAATTTTCATGCACTTGGGTCAGATACAACCAAGTTACTACATATCACATATATTTGATCCGTTCTTTCTTTGACACGCATTAGTGCTCTGCTTTGAACATTTTCCCTCTGGGAAGTTATTTTCCCCTTCCCACCAATTTTAAGTAATCACGAGAGGAAAATAAGTTCATTTTTTATACAAAAAGCCACCATTTTTCACCTTAAAAAGGATGCATTTTATTCATTTTCAATTAACTCGAAAACTATTTCTCTCACGCAAAAGCTAATTAGATATCGGATTAGGGGACAAAATGTAGATGGGATTTCATACTACAAACGTGACCCACAGTTTATATTTAAAAATTTCATAGCATCTCTCCTGCGGTGGACGACGATCAAATCGACCATTTTTCGGATCATTTTTTGAAAATTTCAAATTTCACATGGCAAAATCGGTATTTTTCAGGAAGTATTACTTGAATTTCCATCATTCTTTTTTTTTAATATATAGCATATAGCATATAGCATATGCGGTAACACGGCCCGATGGGGGGGCACCCGGGTGGGGCGGGGGTGGTAAAATCGGCAAAATTTGCGGATTTTTTTACCAAAAAAATCAATTTTAAATCAAATATTTTAGTAATGAAATTAACAAAGAGGGCTAAGTGCGTAGGATTAGTCTCAACCCTTCTTTATTCTTAAAATAATTGTTGTCACAAAATCCAGTTTCGGTTGAAATTACGGAATCTGAGTTGATTTCGGTAGAATGCTACCTAAAATCTTAAATTACATTACATTCAACGGCACCGTGCGGATCTATTTCGCAACATTTAAGCCAGTTTCTTTGGAGTAAAATTATTATCTCTGTTATCTTTAATCTGTAGAAGGCCAGATTTCTTTATCTACATTAGTTTAGAAGCTGCTTACAAAATTACATTGCAAGATTTGCTAAATCACTTTAATCTAATTAACTCCTATGTATGTGTTACTCGTTGTCATTTTTCAGTAGAGTTTGATAATTTAAGCAACATAGCGCTAAAAATTCTGTTTTCGAATTGACTGTCAACGTGATCGGTAGTGTCATAATATAGAAATAAAAATATTAAAGAAATGTTTCGTTTTGAAAGATTTTTTGATGAAGGCCAGAATAAATGACACGCTGGACTCGGACACGTTAGAAAATTTCCGCTTAACACGCGTTCAAATAGAATATGTTCTATTAAAGATTGGAGGTTATTTGCAACATAGCAGTGGACGGAACAATTCTTTAAGTCCTTTGCAACAATTACTGACAACTCTATATTGGTTGGGAAATGCCGCCCAATACCATGGAATTGCCAATATGCATGGTATCAATAAAGTAACTGTGTGTAGGGTTGTTCATCGGTTATCAAATACCATAATTAATGTGATGATGGATGAAACAGTTCGTTGGCCAGAAAGAAATCATGGTTTGTCGCTACAATTTCTTGAAATGGGAGGCTTTCCCCAAGTAGCTGGATGCATCGATGGAACTATCATTAATATAGATGCCCCTATATTGAATGAAGACCACTTTATAAACCGGCACGGAAAACACGCACTTCATGCAATGATGGTGTGTGGACCAGACCGAAGCTTTTATGCTGTAAATTCCAATTGGCCAGGTAGTGTACATGATTCCAGAATACTCAGAAATTCCAAGTTATTCCGAAATTTTGAAGCTGGCTTTCGACCATTCCCTGGTGCAGTAATTTTGGGGGACAGTGCTTACCCACTAAAAGAATGGCTCATCTCACCATTGCGAAGAAATCCCGATAATCTAGCAGAGAAAAGATTTAATCGTGCACACACAAAAACAAGGCGTATTGTGGAAAACAGCTTTGGTAAGTGTTCATTAATTTACCTTTGATTAATTGTATCAAAAGTTTTCTTCAGGAATGCTGAAAGAGAAATTTCCATGCTTGAATCACCTACGGCTGAATCCCAGATTTGCTACAAAAGTGGTATTGATATGCTGCACTCTGCACAATGTTGCAATAAGGATTGGAGAAAATGAAACATTAAATGTCGAACTTGATGATGAAAATTCGGAGGAAGATATTGAAAATATTCCAGAAGAAGCAGATGCGAACGAACAATTAAACGAAAATTATATTCAACATTTCATTAATTTTTTTAATTAGAACAAATAATCTAGTTTAACATTAATTATTATAAAAATTTAAAATAGTTAAAAAAAATTAAAAATATTCAAAGTGTAGAAAAATGTACAATTCTAGCTTCCTCAACATCAGATTCTGTAGCATCCAAGTTTTTTTTCCATTCCTATACTATTTAACTGGAGATCTTCGGTGATTTTGGACGGTGATAGTCCCAACGCTCTTTCTAGCTGGAGAATTTCTAATTTATTTTTATATAGCTCAGACTCCAATACTTGTTTTTTTAAAAACTCGATGGAATTAGTGCTATCCAATTTTCTTTTGATGGCATTTCTACTTTTATGCCTTTTTGGCTGTTGCTCCATCGACGTTGGATTTTGTAAGATGATAGCAACACCATCTGATTCTGGCAATCCTAAGCCGTCTACGACTGGAGAGTCGGTACCTAGAATGTCTAGAATTGCTTCATCCACTTCATCTAATATTGCTGGCTTTCCACCACCTGTACCCGTTTTTCTAGCATTGTCTCTTTTCGCCTATAATGTGAATTCAAAACAATTTAGTTTTAATACAGGCAGATTGAACTTTATTTCGATCTTAGAACAAATACTAACAGGAATGGCTACAATCATTGTACCATGCAGTAGGTGTGAAGCTTTTTATTTATTTTTGCTACGGCTGTAACCCTCTGGCGACAAACACTGAAAAAATTTTAAATGAACTAAAAATGTAATCAAACATCACAACACATGAAGTTTACATAGATTGCCCATTCTTTTAGTTATTTGTTTTAGGATATGTTAATTAAAATTTTTTTACAAGAAGCTGAATTTACTTTTACCCAACTTATATATATATATTATATATATATATATATATTAGACTTTTCCACAGCCCAAAAATGTGGTCACGAGCATAAGTCCACTCTCGACTATTCGAGACCCTCCCAAGAGATTGTGCCTTTCTTAATATCTCTTTCCACGCTTCTTCCTTCTCCACTTTGCTAACAGCATTATTTTGGAAAGAGCCAAATAACACATTCTAGGAAAAAAAAGACAAATAAAATAATTAACAAGATTACAAAACAAATTTAACTTACCTTTTTCTCCTTCACCAACTGCAAAACAGCTACTTTTTTCAGCTTCTTATCAACCCTAGTCATAATGAATAATATGAAAAAATAATCATGAACAATTCTATTAAATTTTTGTTGGCAAACAGTTTGTTCTTGCTAATGTCAATGTTCAGAATATACCGCATACTTATCAATTCATAAAACTTTTCATTTTCTGATAATTAATTTTAAATTTTGGTGCAACACTTATCATCTTTACTTAACAAAAATTGATAAGTTTTCTCGATTGATAGTGACTGAAATTTTAAATATTTTTCGTGCAACTGTTAACATTTACACTTATGAAAAACAAATAAACTGATAATTTGCTAACTTGTAAGTGATAAATGGTTGGTGCAATAGGGCCCAAGTCTTTCCTATCGTTTCTTCACAACAAAGAAAATTTTTCAGACAAAAAAAAATTTGTTTTCCAAAAAAAACAAAAAAGGTTACTCAGCCCGACTCGAACCTTGAGCTCATTATATGACAATTGAAGCCATTCCAACACGAGGCGATCGCCAATGAGACAGACGTCAACCAAAGGAATGCGCTGCTCTGACTCAGCTAACCAATTAATAGCAACAGACACCATGTACCTTTCCGATTCTGATCGCCGTAACCATTGGGAAGGTAATAACAAGGTATAATTCCTTAGGTAAAAAAAAAGGGAAGTCACCAAAGGTATGCTTTGCCTCTTCGTTTTAAAATTAATTTATATTTTAAGTGCATTAATTTATAATTACTCGAAAGATTGAATTTTCAAATAAAATTCAACCTTTCAACAGGGGGCACTAGGTTCAAACCAACATTAAATAGCCACCTGGAAGTAAAATAGTTTAAAAGATTCTAATTCCAAATTTTTCTAATCATTGAAAATAGGTTAGGAATGAAACGATGTATACCTATCTACCATCGTACAAGCGCATCGATAAGGCAGTTATTACTGGAATAACAATCGATTCAACATGGCTACATTCCACATAAACAAATCCGGGAAACAATCCAATAAAAGGAAATGACTTGTCTTCGATAACAGTGCGCGAATCAAATGGAATTAAATTAAGTAATCTGTACATTTAAATGTATCTTTAAAGTAGCAAAGTAGCAATATTTAATAGGTAACTAATTGTATAATTACTTAATAACTTTAGCTAGGCAAAATTAGGAATGGCAATAAAAATACTCAAAGTTCCAGTTGCTTTGCACAGCTTCTAGGGTCAATGTACTCTTCTAACGTATGCACAGCTGCTAAGGTCAACGGATTTTTCTGTTGCTACATATGCACAGCTGCTAAGGTCAATGTACTATGGTTGAAATGCGCAAGTAAAATAATTTGTTTGTGCCGTGCGCAATTCAGACGAAATATAAGTCGCAGGCCAACTTGAATCCTACGCACTGCAGCATTCACATGTATCTACACGCTGCAGCGCTTTGTTTGTTTCTACAAAGGCATTTCTCTTTTCCTTTTGACCAAATTAATATAGGTAAGCTAGTTTACGAATTGAATTTTGTGATTTTAATTGATAAAACTGATTTGTTTTTAGGCACTTTGTAGAACACTTTGGTAGTCATCTTATTTTAAAAAAAATTTATGAAAAGTCTTTAAAATAAAAAAGAATGCAATACAGTCCTACAACAATTTTATTTAATTTTAGTCGGGACGTGTTTCGCCTTTTTAGGGCATTATCGAGCAACTGAAACGTAGATCGTTAGCTAAACCTGACTATCGTAATATTTTGGAATTTGAAATTTACTGTAACGGTCATTATAAATCCATACATAAGAGGAAGCTATTATTCATAAAATCTAACTGATAATTTACCAAAAATGAACTTTTACGTGTTTCATTATTAATGTAGTATATTTCGTTTTTATCTTGGAATTCTCCACCATCCAAGTTTTTTTTTAAATTGGCAGTTCATACTGATACAGCATTAATAGATGACGATACCGAAAGTAAATTTGCATGTGAAACAATAATTAGGGAGGCTAAATTATTGATAAACTCTAAAAGAAATAATGAGTGCACGATTATAAATAGTATACGTAGAAAAGTTAAAGATAATAACTTAATTGTTACAAAAGCGGATCACGGAAATAGTTCAGTTTTATTGGAAAAGAAAGTTTACATTAAAAAAACGGAAAATTGCTTATCAAAAATGAACCTCGCAAAATAAATAAAATATATTCAAATTAGTTTTAAATTAAGTAAGTATGTAAATAAAATGGACTAAAATGTACAAAATATTTTTTTTCTTTCTCAGTGATATAAACAAGAAAACTTTGATGCAAAATAAGAATTGCTACAACTCAGATTAAATCTTAAAAGTTTGGGCATCCATAACTATAATCACAATTGTATAACTGCAAATCATGCAGTAACCCTTTTAAGATTAAATGTGAGTTGTAGTATTTCTTATTTTGCATTAAACTTTTGTTGTTTATATCACTGAGAAAGAAAAAACATATTTTTTACTTTTTAGTCCATTTTATTTACAAAAGTTGTTTAATTATAGTTTTTTTAATTTATTTTATTTTCTAGTTTTTAATCATACTCTCGAAACTCGACTCTCGAAACTCGGCTCCCGGAACTCGACTCTCGAAACTCGACTCTCGAATCTCGAAGGGTGGTAGTTACCACCACCACCACAAAACCCCCAACACGTAGAAACATTTTACCCTATCAGAGAGCTCCCCATTCCCCCATTTTAAATCAAAATTCCCCATGCAAATCCATCCACGTTTACTTCCCCTAAACTCTTTCGTCACGAACAGCACTGTCAAAGCTTGGTATTTACCAGCCCAATCCCAAAACCCCAAGCACGTAAGAATATTTTGTCCCATCGGAAAGCTCCCCATTCAGCCATTCTAAATACAAATAAAAAACATGTAAATCCATCCACGTTTACTACCCTAAAACTATTTCGTCAAGAACGACACTCTCAGGCGCTCAGACACAAACCTTCTGAGTCAGAGGTCTGTAAGTTGATAGAAAATTATTAAAAATGACCCAGCAACAAACATAATAAATACAACATATCCAGTTTTTAACGAAAAAGATAAGTTCTCTTTGAAAGTAAATAACCTCACTGCTCCTATAGTATGTGGTCTAATCAAACTACATAAACCAGGTGCTTCAACAAGACCAGAATACTCTTCTTTCTATTTATTTATTTATTTATTTATTTATTTCGCTAAATGCTAGCTACAAAGTTCCCAGGACACAATACTTAAATTAAGCTAAAGTACAGAGCAATTATTGAGAATTTTTCTTAATTGAGTCTTATTAATGTTAAAATCTATCGAATGAAAATTCAAATTAAATGTACATCACATTCTAGTCATAGGCTCAAAGTGTCCATAGTTGGTTCGATGAGAACACAAATAAATGAAGTCATTAGATCGCAAGTGTCGAGATCGTGAATTGAAATTAATTTTCTGAAGCATCAAAGGCATGTCGATGTCACCCCTCACAAGTTGAAATATAAAGCTAATGTCACAAATTTTTCTACGGGTCTCAAGAGTAGGAAGGTGTATTAAATTTAATCTTTCGTTATAAGGAGGAAGATGAAGTCTATCCCTCCATTCGAGACCTCTTAGGGCAAAAAGTAAGAATCTCCTCTGCGCGCTCTCAATACGATCGGAGTGATTTTTGTAAGAGGGAGACCAGACAGGACTGGCATATTCCAAAATGGGTTTAACCAGAGTGGTAAAAAGAAGTTTAGTAATATAAATATCATCTAATTCTTTTGCCCAACGCTTTACAAAGCCTAACATTGAGTTTGCCCTATTAACGATGCGATCTATGTGAAAGTTAAAGGTGAGTTTCGAGTCAAACAATATCCCCAAGTCACATACTTTATCAACTTTTGAAAGTATTAACCCATTCATAGCATAGACAACATTCGAAGGGACTCGTTTACGAGAGAAAATGGTTACCTTACATTTATCAACGTTTAAAATTAGGGAACTCTTTTCACACCATTCAACAAGTCTGTCCAGGTCATCCTGCAAATTGAGACAGTCGCAATGCGAGTCGATAGATTTATATAGTTTTAGATCATCTGCGTATATTAGCAAATCAGATTTGGTAAGTACATAGTAAACATCATTTATGAATAATATGAAGAGAAGGGGCCCTAAGTGACTACCCTGTGGAACACCGGAGTAAGCCGTTATTTCTTCAGACAGGGCAGAACGGAACTGAATCCTAAGTTTGCGATCCTTAAGGTAGGATGATAACCAGTTCAACAGCCAAATTGGTAAACCTAAAGATCTCAGTTTAAATAACAAAACAGAGTGAGGAAGCTTGTCAAAAGCCTTGCTGAAGTCTGTATAAATATAGTGAGTTTCGCAACCACGCTCAAACGATTCGATACAGGCAGACGTAAACTGAAGCAAGTTTGTTGTTGTTGACCTTCCCTTCATAAAACCATGCTGATGAGCATTAAGAGCTCCACTACAATGAAAATACAAAAATTCATATAAAGAAGCTTCAAATAGTTTGGGAATACAAGACAGTTTAACAATAGGTCGATAGTTGGTAATAAGCTCCCTTTTACCCGACTTAAAGATTGGGACAATAAACGACTCTTTCCATAACTTAGGAAATTTACCAAGCCGCAGTGATAAATTAAACAAAAATGTTAACGGGTAAGAAAGCATTCCACTGCAGTTCTTTAAGACAATAGGGGGTATCCCATCAGGCCCAGCAGAACAACCAGAGTCCAGCTTGGACATGGAATCTTCAACAGATTTCTGATCAATAGTGAAGCACGGGATATCAACTTTAGGAAGCGTCGTTAAGTAATTAAAATAAGCAAAATCTATTTGAGCATCATATGTTAAAAATGATTCACTAAAGTAATCAGCAAAGAGATTAGAAATCACTGACGGATCATGACTAGAATTATCCTTAAATACTAACACAGGAGGAAAATTATTGGATTTCTTTTTGGTATTTACAAAACGCCAAAATTGCTTAGGATCAGATCTTATTACATTTCTCATCCTAGACAGGTACGTATCATAGGCATGCAGAAGAGTATTACGAAATTCGCTCCTCAAAAACAAAAATTGTGTTAAGTCATCGTTAGACTGAGAGAGGTGAAACTTTCGCCAAGCCTTATTTCTTAAGTTGCGCAAGCGTTTAAGCTCAGCATCGTACCAAGGAGGACACGATGAGCCATTCTTGATACAAGACAATGGAATACAATCATTGAAACAATTAAACATAACATTGTAAAATTGTGCTGTAAGTTCATCTACATCATTATTGCTAAACAGAAAGGACCAGTTAGTAGAAGATAAATTAAAGTTAAGTAGATCAAAATTGGCTTTTTTAAAATTAAAGGTTTCAATCAACATACCAGTACCCTCGCAATCAATGCCCACTATCACGTCCAAAGTTGGATGGTATGAGTCAATAGGAACCAATGACATGTCACACGGACGAACCATACATTTCGAAGCATCCGAGGTAAAGACCAAATCCAAGCATTTATTACGGTTGTTCTTAATATCATTTACCTGAGAAAGACCCATTGCTGCAATAGCATCCAGGAAGATCTGCGCATTTCCAGAAGATGTACTGGGGACCAAGGAGTCCTCATCATCAGAAACCTGCCATTGAACAGTAGAAAGATTGAAATCACCAAGGAATATAATATCATCCGAGTCCCGCGCTAGCTCGAACACATATTCCACAGCAGCAGCAACGGCATCGTATGAAGCAGACGGACTGCCAGGAGGAATGTATGCAGCTAGAATATATAGTAGTTTTGTCCCAATTGTTATACTGATGCATATGAATTCAGACAGGGATGGATTGGGAATATCTATCTTTGAACAGCCGTAAGAAAACTTTACCGCGATTAGAATACCTCCTCCGAGCACAGAAATGTCATCAGGATTTCGATCACGTCGAAAAACTTGAAAGTCGTTGTCCAGTAATTCAGCATCCGAAAAGGAATTGTTAAGCCATGTCTCCGTTAAAATAATAACATCGTGAGTAATATTAAAAGAGTTCAAGTAGAGCCGACGTGTTTTTGACCGTAGACCACGAACATTTTGGTAATAAACTACCAAGTCCTTAATCTGCGATTTTTCCATCGCCCCGTCTAATTCATTCGGTTTTTTGATGCATCCCGGATCGGACGAGCTATGAAACGTTTTACCAATACACCATGAGGCCAGAATTTTGAGTCCAATAGCAACGTCTCGAGGTCATCGGGAACTAGCAGTTTGAAAGACGACACTACACGACTGGGAAGGCCCTCTGGGGTCAAACTGAAGCATTTAATGCATGAATCCTTAAGACACACTTTTGAGTTTACATAGTTGATGATAGATTGCACAGAAGTCCCATATTTTAGACGTGACAGAAAAATAGCCTTCGGAGAAGCAACAGCCTCTAGGATAATGGTGTCCGACTGCCCTGAATTTTGTTGTTGTTGGAATTGTTGCGCATTCCGCTGCTTAGGCAGCTGTTGTGCCTGCAGTTGTTTTTGCTGTATCTGCTGTTGTTGTTGCATCTGCTGCTGCTGTTGTTGTTGTTGATGATGCTGGTGCTGTTGCGGCTGCTGTAGTTGTTGTTGTAGCTGCTGCTGCTGATGCAACTGCTGTTGTTGTTGTTGCTGTGGTTGTTGTTGTTGTTGTTGCTGTGGTTGTTGTTGTTGTTGCTGTTGTTGGGGTGGTTGTTGTTGATGATGCTGGTGCTGTTGCGGCTGCTGTAGTTGTTGTTGTAGCTGCTGCTGCTGCAACTGCTGTTGTTGTTGTTGTTGCTGTGGTTGTTGCTGAGGTTGTTGTTGTTGTTGCTGTTGTTGTGGTGGTTGTTGTAGCTGTAGTGGTTGCTGTTGCTGCTGTTTGTGATGCTGCTGCCCTTTATGTAGTTGCTGTTTCTGTTGACGCTCCTTTTTATGATTATCCGTCGCCTGAGAGCAGGTCGGTTTGTTAGATAGAGGAGTTAAATTTCTTACATCAACTGCAATGGAGCTTATAAGCCTAGAATTCTCAGTAACAGCTGACGACCAGGATCCTATATCGCCTTCAACTCGCTTTATACTGCGTCGAACGTCATCGATGAGAGGCATGAGGGAGGCTCCATCAGCATTTGAAGCACAGGCTGAACCATCGTGCACAAAGAGAGACTGAAGATCCTCCATAGAGTTGGACAAAGTCAGTACTTTTGATGTAAGTGCATGAGATTTTTCAAGCAATGTAGTCGTATTCTGGCTCAGCGTTTCCATAAGATCAATAATTCGATCTGACTTACCATTTAGAGAACTCAAGTCATCAGAAAAAAGCTCAAGACCCGGCCATTTAGTGCAAAAGGTGTTGACCTTGTCAGCTATTACAGATTGCACAGAAGAGTAAGCATCAAGACGTTCCATAATACTCTTTATCAGTCTTATAGTGTGGCAGGCCTTAATTTCTGCACACTCACAACATGTTGTAAAACCCGAAGAGGTAGCTCTAGTGCTGCGTTTTAAACATGCAACATGGAAAAAATTACCACAAATTCCATCACAGGCCACCAAGTCATCGGTTTTTTTTGTAGCGCAAACTTTACAAGTAGCCATGCTAGCTGACACAAATTCCAATTTATTGAAGATAGATTATTTCTAATTGATTAATCATAGGAGATAATTAAGGGAAATCAGTCAAACGAAGAGTCACAGAAAATAAAATCAACAATTGCAAACAAAGAAAATAAACCAAGTAAACAAATAAATAAAGAGCCACAAAGACTATATCAACAATTGCGAACAAAAAAAAGTAAATTTGGGCATAATTACAATTAAAATAGTCAACTGCAAGGTCACTCTAAAAACAACGATTGTATGTATGTAGGTCAGAAGTCAATGACCCCCGGCAAAATGCGAAAATCACAGATTTATCACAGAACGGCACTAATTTTTTTTTTTTTTTTTTGCACTATGGCTTATCGCAGGTCAGAAAAATTCAAACAGATGTTTGCACATTTACAGAATTCACGAACACTTTTTAATTGTTTGGGTTGATAAAATCAATGTATGTTGAGCATAAAAACAACTGTGAAGCAGTTTAGCCTTGAGCTACAGTTTAGATTTATATCACTCACTTTTCAGATAGAAATAGACCGAAATTATAATTAAAAGTTGAGTAATAACTATTGGCACTATAATATAGAGTACAGGAATTGCCGGAGCACACAAAAACACGTCTGATATGTAGGAGCTACTTGTCCACCTTCACAAAAATTGGGAAACAAATCAAGCACAATCTTACCTAAATTGTTAAATTGATCTCGTTAGCAAAATTACTAATTTGAATTTACCATTAAATGCTAAGCATGTGTTGTTTGATGTTTGTAATTTGTTTCCTTCCATTTTGTTATAAAAACTAAAGACTTACTTATATGCTGAAGTTGAAGATAATATCGTGGAAAGGGACAAATCATTACAAATTAAACAGCTGATTGATATTTATTTAGACTAAAATTACTTTTATTTTAACGAAAATTTGTATATTCAAATGGATGAATAAAATATAACAAAAAAAATTTCATTCAAGCTGTGATTTAGTTAATAAAATATTGTGCTGGTATCGTTATGTTGACAATGTTTTTTGTGTATGGATGGGCTCTGAGCGCAGTTGTATATGTTTTCAAATGCAATTGACAATAATTTACAGTTGATTTTAGAGCATAGTATTGATAATTTAAATTTCCTTGACTTAAACATTAAAATTATTTGTTTTATTTGATTTTTCCCGGACGGGAATCGCACCTACACTTGTTAGAATCAGTCAATGATGGATAAAGAGGAATTTTAAGAACCCTTCATCGTTACTGGTTAAAGCCAGTTGAAAGCAAATCGTGGCTTAGTATGCTAGTAACAGATTGATAAATGCAAGAGTGAAAATCATCTGTCTCGTTAGCTCAGTAGTAAGAGCAGTCACCCGGCAAGCGGAAGGTCCCGGTTTCAAACCCCGGACGAGGCGGTTGTTTTTTCTTGTTGTATTTACTAATTTGATTTAGAATCGTTAAAAATAAAAGTTCTTAAAATTCTTCTTTATCTATCATTGACTGATTCTAACAAGTGTAAGTTCGATTCCCGTCCGGGAAAAAATAAAATAAAATAAAAAGAATTTACAATTCATTTGTGCGCTTTCATCGTTACTGGTTAATGCCAGCTAAAAGCAAATCGTGGCTTAGTAGGCTAGTAACAGGTTGATAAATTCAAGAGAGAAAATCATCTGTCTCGTTAGCTCAGTGTTTTAGTTGAAACTGTTCCGTGCTCCGAAGGAGAGAGCAGTCGGGGATTTTCATAAAAAACAGAAACACTTTTTGTTTTTCGATACGTTTTCTTTAATTTTATTTTTATTTTGCAATTTTTCCCTGCATACAAATTTAAATTTTTATTATAATATAATATATTTACACTCAAATAGTATTTTCTTTTCACTTAATTGATGGTTTGTTTCGATGATGAACTCAATGCTATTTCATTTTTTTTTCTTTTACACTCTATTAATATTTTTTTCATTCAATTAATATTTGCTTCGATAACGAACTCAACGCTATTTTATTATTTTTTCTACACTCAATTAATATTTTCACTCAAAAAAATATTTGTTAAAACTTTTTACGTTTCAACTCCACCGGTTTAAAAAATGAAATCCTCCGAGATTTGGGCTTGTTGCCCCCAGGTACCCATCAAAAACTTCAAAGCTCTTTTTCTTATCTTTGTTACTTTCCCACGACTTTGAAAATCGTACGTGGGAAAGTACAAAAAGTTTAGACGCAGTGCATATGCATGAAATCCGATATGCACTTTTGTATGGTTGAAGCAATGATTTCAAGTCGACCGACGGAATATTGTAAGTTTGTATGTACATATGTACTTTGTACGGCATGCAGGTAAGTATACATACCGTGTGAACTGAATGTATGACTGATAACAAAATGCAATTTACGCTAAATTGCATTTTGTTGCAGTATTGAAATGCATTTTTAAATGCGAATTAAAATTTGGATGGAATTTTAAATAATTTTTACTTTTCAGGGTCAACTTTTGCAATGCATCAACATATTGCATAGGGTAATATATTGGTGCATGGACCTTATGGTTGTGATTTAGGCACCTGAGTCACAACATCCCTCCCCCCTGGGGAAAAGAAAGTTTTATTCTTTATAGAAGAAAACTTTCTTTCTCCAATAGTAATAAATTTTAATTGAGATTCCGGACAGTTATTTTATAAGTAAACTTATCTAAATGCGTAGTTATATATAATTGGAAGGCATACCATATATTGTTTTTTTGTTCTTTTTTTTTAAAAAAAAAAAAAAAAAAATATTTTAGTATATTTAAAGTTGACACAAACGTCTCCATAATTACATTATATTATTATAATAGGTTTTAAGCTAGTATAAAAGTACACCAATAATACTAGAATTTTAATTATACGTATATATATATAATTATTTCCTCCTTCGTATTTAATTTATACTATTTCTATATGTATATATACTCTTCATTTACATAATTTAGGGAAAGGAGGGGGAAAAAGAATAAAATATTAACACATATTTACCCTTATTCCTGTTACCCTTCTTTCTTTCTTTATATAATAAAAAAAAAAAAATTTTTATAATTCCATACCTACTTTTCTTTCACTGTTTTATTTAAGTACATTTAATTGCACACTCGTTAAATGAGTTAAAAAAAAAATGCAAGAAAAATTAAGAAATCTATTATTTTTTTTTCGAGTGTTCTGAGATAATACGCAGTCCGAGTTTGCCTTGAGATCTTGAGATTTGTTTTAGGAAAATAGAGAGGAGAAAAGGGGGAAAAAATATATATATAGCATAAATGCGTCAATGCGTTTGATTTCATATGTGCCCTTTCGTTTTCATGAGCTGCAATTTTAAGCGTATGTTGCGTTTTGCTTCTCGATTTTATTTATTGTTGCTTATCTCGACATTGCCGGGCTATGGGTTTTGGTATGTTCGCTTGTAGGTGTTGGAGTAGTATAGCTATGTCGGTTCTAGACCACTTTTGATCGAAATTTTTCTAAGTCCAGAAATACATGTTGCAGTATACTTCACTTTATTGCAGTATACTTCACTTTATTGGACTTAGAAAAATTTCGATAAAAATTGGTCTAGAACCGACATAGCTTTTTGTGGGATATTTCTGAAAAATTTTATTAAAAATTTTCTAAGTCTAAATGCCATTTCTGGACAGGAAGTTGCGGTTTTACCATTTATTTATAAATTATAAATAACAGATGTACAGGATGTTGCGGTTTTGTAATTAATTATAAAATGTAAATTTTATTAAAAATTTAAAATTTTTCTAAGTCCAGAAATGGCATTTGGACTTAGAAAATTTTTCAAGATATTTTAAATGTTGGGATATGTATAAAAGTTGTACTTTTTTATATAAAAAATTGTGAAAGGCTGACACATTTAAGCAGATTTTCCACCATACTAGTGACGACAACGACAAATACAACAACAATTTCTGGTACTATTAAACCGGACAGAAGAACGGACCGGCGGCATTCAGGGTTTTGAAATTCCACCATCCGAGAATGTCTCTGACCCCGGACTACTTTATCTCAAGTTGCGGTTATCCGCAGTTAAATCGTGAAAAATTCATAATATCAACTGCGCCTCCCAGTGGTGTGAAATTCGTAAAAAGCAATTCTCCGGAGAATAATCATAAAAATTTAAGACACCTTGCTTGTGATAGTGATAAGAAAAAATTGTTGAAAAAACGAGGGAAGAGTCATGGCAGCAGCAGCAATTGTAACGTTATCAACATGACCGTAACACAAAACAGTAAACCTTGTAAATGGGCCAGCGATAAGGAGCGCAAGTGCTACATGAATCGACAAATAAAGAAATGGGAGAATAATCAGAATGATTTGAGGAACAGCAGCAGTAACCAGCAGCTAGATAATCGGCTTGCCAGTTTTGATCGAAATTTTTCTAAGTCCAGAAATGACATTTGGACTTAGAAAAATTTCGATAAAAATTGGTCTAGAACCGACATAGCTTTTTGTGGGATATTTCTGAAAAATTTTATTAAACATTTTCTAAGTCTAAATGCCATTTCTGGACAGGAAGTTGCGGTTTTACCATTTATTTATAAATTATAAATAACAGATGTACAGGATGTTGCGGTTTTGTAATTAATTATAAAATGTAAATTTTATTAAAAATTTAAAATTTTTCTAAGTCCAGAAATGGCATTTGGACTTAGAAAATTTTTCAAGATATTTTAAATGTTGGGATATGTATAAAAGTTGTACTTTTTTATATAAAATAATTTCGTCAGGTTAGAAATATATTTTCTCAAGCTTTGTACAAAATATGGTCAAGTTCTTGTGGTCAATATATCTTTGAACAAAAGTTTGATTTAGTCTTCCGACAAATTGTGGTTAACGAATTTAAGAATTAACAAAATATAAATCGTGAGCAAGTTTTATGCTGTTGTGGTTTAAGCGTGAGAGTTTTAATGTGAAAAATTTGGATAAGAAATTTTTATGAATATACGTTTAGGAAATTGCGGTGAAATGAGTTTTTCATATAAATTATGAGCAAGTTTTATGCTGTTGCGGTTTTAAATGTGAGACTTTTAATGTGAAAAATTTGGACAAGAAATTTTTATGAATATACCTACGTTTAGGAAATTGCGGTGAAATGAGTTTTTCATATCAAAAACATTTGATTGAACCACAATTTTTGTCATAAATTTTGTATATAAAAGCTGTTAACTGATTGTATTAAAATTGTAGAAGCTTCTAAGTTAGTGAATAGTTCACAAGTTTGGTAAGTTCATTGATTTTAATTATTTTAAATTTATAAAAAAATTTTACATATTTCTTTAGATATGGAACAAATAAGTGTAATTGACATGGTTTTGGCTGATGAGGTCAAGAATTGTATACAACGGTTAAAATGGATTAAAGAGAAGCTGATTAACCTTATTAGACATCTACAGGACGGTGGGGTTGTCACCGTTGGAGATAGTGAAGCATTGCTAATTAACATCAGCCGTATGGCAGAGGAAATGGTTTTGGCGGACGTCAATGATGATGACATTGAAGAAATGTGGAATCTACATGAGGCTCTGTTTTTTGGGTATGATAGTATTGATTGTAGTGATATTTTATTTCTAAGATATTGTATTGGAATTATAAATAGTGAAATAAAAAGAATAATTGATACATAAAAAATTATGTTATTATTTTTGAAGTTTTAATTATAAATGGTTTGTTTTGTCTTTGTTTCTTTTCACCATCAGCTAAAAGTTATTTTTTCATAACCACAACAATCATTGTGGTTTGATTGGTTAAGTTTTAATTCATATAAATGAATATTCATTTAAAAGTTTCATTCAAATTTTAGTTCGCGTGAATAAAGTGCTATTATGAAAATCTAATAATGGCCCCCAGGTCTGAGTGTTCATTCAATTTTGTTGATATTTTACATGGTGAAGAAAGTGCTCAATATAACAATGTTAGAAGAGAAATTAATCGTATTGCTATGGTATACAGATTTCTGGATATTGTTGATGTGCTATATTCTGATGATATTGGAGACCCTGACGATATGTATAACGAGATGTCTTTAACATCTGATGACTCCGATTTGGAATCAGACATTGATGATTTTGATATAACTATATCATTTCATCATGTAATTTCAAATAATCAGCCATTTTGCATTTCGTGTACAATCAATAATAATATTGAAATTGATGATGAAATATTAGTGAATCGAACTTTTTTTGATATGGATGATTTTAATACATTTTTTTTGGATAATATTATAATATGTTCTAATTGTAATAATAATATTGATGTAACAATTCTTTAAGTAATTAAAATAAAATAAAAAAGCTATAATTTCCACCATTTTGTATGTATTTTTTACACTTTTAAATAAATTCATTCATTTCCATGATATATAAAGAGCAATATTTTGTGGGTTGAAGCTATTTCAAGTATACCCATTTACTGCAGAGCACAAAGTTTAAAATATGGCTTCATATACAGAAGTTGTTAGTAATATAGTTAAAATATTAAAAGAAGTTATACCATTGCTTAAAGTTAGTGATGTTCTTAAGGTAAATAAGTGGTCAGATTACTGTAAAAAGAATACATGTCTCATGTATCGAGCATTAAGACTTGCTAAGTCAACGGGTGAAAAAAAGAAAATTGAGAACAATATTGGACATATGAAAAAATTTATGGAAGAACTTAAGCAATTGCATCACACTGGTAGTGGATTAAAAAATAAAAGAAAAATTGCACCGATTATGTGGAGGGATATTAACTCAGCATTTAAAAATCGCATTCGAACTGGTGTATTTATAAACCACAGATATAAGGACCCTAAATTGTTTTTGGAACATACTGGGAAGATGTTAGTGAAACAATTGAAAAAAGCTTTGAAAAAATTCAACACAATAAAATTTAATTTATCGTTTTGCTGTGAGTTTAAAAAATTTACTCTCGATGGTGTTGAAATACTTGAATATAAATATTTTACAACAGCAAATGAAATAATTGACATTGGAAGTGATTTAAAAGAAATAGTTTATAACATACAAAATATATTGTTAGTAAATTTAGAAGAGTTTCAAGAACGTGATAGTGGTTGGGCATTGAGTGAAATTATAAATTTGGCAGTAAACATTAATAAGTATGTACCCCTAAGAGGCTCATCATATATAGATCTACCACCACAAATAAAACGAAAAAAAGCTTGTGTGAATATTAAAAATTTGGATAATGCTTGTTTTGCGTGGAGTATTGTGAGTGCTTTACATAAAACTTTTGTACATTCCGATCGGCCAAGCTCTTATCCATATTATGCTGATATACTTAACTTAGAAGGTATCAATTTTCCAATTCAAATGAAAGACATACTGAAATTTGAGCGAAATAATAACATTAGCATTAACGTTTACATACTTAAAAAAAGGAATAATGCTTTTACTGTTATACCAACAAGATTAAGTAAAAAAAAATTATCTCAACATGTAAACTTATTAATGCTTCAGGATAAATATATAAATAGAGATGAAACCGATGATTCCGAATTTGATTCTTATGATGATGATAATGATGATGATGCTGAAATGAACTATCATTTTTGTTGGATAAAAAATTTATCAAGATTAGTATCCTCACAATTATCGCGGTTGGGACATAAAAAGTGGATATGTGATCGATGTCTTCATTACTTTCATAGTGAACCCAAACTTAGTCAACATACTGTTGATTGTAATCAAATTAATAAATGTAAAATAATTCTACCTACAGAAAATCAAAAGTGGTTATCTTTTCAAAACTATAATTATAAACAAAAGTGTCCATACATAATATACGCTGATACTGAAAGTTTGCTAAGTCCAATTAATGAGACTGTTGGGCATACCACTAAGCGTTATCAGAAGCATGAAATACATAGTATTGGATATTATTTTGTGTGTTCTTATGATCCAACATTAAATTTTTATCATTCATATCGTGGTCTTAAGTGTGGAGCATGGTTCGCAAGTGAGCTTAAACAATTGGCGGAAGATGTTGAAACAACATTTATATGTGAGATTCCTATGGATGAGATTAATGCTGAACTTAACTGTAAATTAGAGAATCAAACGATGTGCCACATATGTGAAATTACGTTTGCTGCCTCTGACGTACGTGTTGTTGATCACTGTCATTTAACTGGAAAAGTGCGTGGAATGGCTCATCAAAGTTGTAATCTGAATTTTCAGGATAGTCGTATAATTCCAGTGGTGTTTCATAACTTGAGTGGATATGATGCTCATTTCATTATTAAAGATATCGCCACAGCTTTTAACGGTAAAATTAATTTGCTTCCACTAAACAAAGAAAGATATATAGCATTCACAAAAAATGTGGATGGCTATCAAACTACTTTTAAATTTATCGACTCATTTCGATTTTTACCTTCATCTATTGAAATGTTGGCATCGTACTGCAATGAATTCGATTTAATTAAAAAGGAGTTCCCCAAAAACCATCATCTCCTTTCACGAAAAGGGGTATTTCCTTATGATTATATGGACAGTTGGGAGAAATTAAATGAAAGTCAACTACCATCTAAAGAAAATTTTTATAGTAAACTTAATAATAGTAATATCAATGATGATGATTATGCACATGCACAAAAGGTATGGAATGCATTTACTATTCAAACGCTAGGTGAATATTCTGACTTATATTTGAAGACCGACATCTTTTTGCTAACTGAAATTTTTGAAAGTTTTCGCCAAAGCTGTCTACGAAGCCATCGACTGGATCCAGCTCATTACTATACGACACCAGGCTTAAGTTGGGATGCTATGTTGCTACATACAAAAGTAAAATTAGAGCTAATTACAGATATCGATATGTTATTATTCATTGAACGTGGTATTAGAGGTGGTGTAACTCAATGCAGTGGTCGATATAGTAAAGCTAATAATAGATATATGGTTGATTATGATCCTAAGAAGGAGATAAACTTTTTAATGTACTTTGATGCAAATAATCTATATGGATGGGCAATGTCACAATTTTTACCAATAGGAAATTTTAAGTGGGTTAATAATGTTGACATTAAAACAATTTCAGATGATGCTAAGGTTGGTTATCTTTTAGAAGTTCAACTAGAATATCCACATGAAATACATGATAATCATAAAGATCTACCATTTGCTCCTACTGAAATGAAACCACCTAAATCTAAACATTCAAAGTTATTGCTAACTGAATATAATAAAGACAGATACATCCTTCACTATCGTAATCTTAAACAATGTTTAGATAATGGACTTATATTGAAAAGAGTGTATAGAATTCTGCAGTTTGATCAATCACCATGGCTAAAAAATTATATTGATTTCAACACCACTTTTAGAGCAGCAGCAAAAAATGAGTTCGAGAAAAACTTTTTTAAGCTTTTGAATAATGCGATATTTGGCAAAACGATGGAAAATGTTAGAAAACGTGTGGATGTTCGACTCTTTACAAAATGGTATGGTAGATATGGTGCTAAAGTAATGATCGCTAAACCAAATTTTCATAGTCGCACCATATTTGATGAAAACTTAATTGTAGTTGAATTAAACAAAACGCAAGTGTGCATGAATAAGCCTATTTACGTAGGGCAAGCTATCTTGGATATATCAAAAACATGTTTATATAATTTTCATTATAATTATATGAAACGTATATTTGGAGAGCTGTGTAAATGTCTCTATACTGATACAGATTCCCTCATTTATGAAGTAGTTAAAAAGGATCCATATCAAATAATGAAGCGAGATATTCATATGTTTGATACTAGTGACTATCCCACTAATAATATTTATGGTATTCAACGTAATAATAAGAAAGTACCAGGCTTGATGAAGGATGAACTAAGTGGGCGAATTTTAAGTGAATTTATTGGATTAAGAGCTAAGATGTACAGTTTAAGAGTAGAAGGTGAAGATTATGTAAATAAAGCTAAAGGAGTTAAGAGTTATGTAACTAAAACATCAATATGCTTTAATGATTATAAAAAATGTTTAAATCAATTTACTGAAATTTATAGACAGCAGAATTCCATACAATCTAAAAATCATGATGTTTTTAGTATAAGTCAGAATAAATTAGCCTTAAGTCCTTATGATGATAAGCGCTATTTAATAAATGGTTCTACAGATACTTTACCATGGGGCCATTATAGTTTATTGAACCACTAGATTTTTTATATAGTATTATTAATAAAGAAAATTTTCATACATTAAAAATTTTTATTTCAATCCTTTAATAATCCATAATTATCCCCATAAGATTAATTACTAGTCTTATAAATCATTTATTTATACAACAAATTTATAATATTTCATTTTTATTGACCCATGAATTGTGTTTTGCAGAGAACCCTAGCCATTTTACAAAAAATTTATTCCGTTTCTTCTTCAATACTTTTTCAACAAGGTAATTATGCGGATATTTAGTCTTTAGTAGTTCTTTTTCATAAAATCCTCCTTTGATTGGATGCCCCTCATAATCCTCTAGAAGATATGTCATAGGATTCGTATTTTGTATGGTTTTAATTTTAAAGATCTCAGTCGTCCAGTTCGGTGTGTACCCCTTTTCAAATATATGTTTGTGCTTGCTGATGCGAACATAGTCACCAACCTTATATTTTGCTTTCTCCACCATTTTAATGTGGTTATATACTGTTTGTAGTAGAAGTTTTTTATTAATGTGATTAACATCAGAGGGGCGCATTTTAATTGTCCTATGCTTTTTATTATTATATTCATAAACAAGATTGTGTACAAAATCAATCCAACGATAGGAGCCATTCTTACTAAATTCTTTCCACATCATGCCTTTCAATGTTCTATTAAATCTTTCAACTATTGAGGCTTTCATTATACTAAAAGTTGAATAGTGTTTAATTCCATACTTTAGCATTAGTGTCTGGAATATTTTATTATAAAACTCTTTACCATCATCTGTCTGCAAATGTTTAGGTATCCGACCGCTTTTTAGAACTTTTTCCATTGCAGCCGTTACCTCTTTTCCAGTTTTATTTTTAATAGGTTCTACCCAAGCATATTTTGAAAATGTATCAATCACTGTTAGTAAATAGTAAAAGCCTTTATTTTCACGAACATAAGCACCCATTTCAACCAAATCTGCTTGCCAGAGATCATCCAAATCTTTCATAACGACTCGACGTCGAGGAAAATTTCGACGAGCTGCTCTGTGCAGCTCACGCACAAGGACCTCTTTACTCATTGTCAGCTTTGACTATAAGTGATTCTACATTTATAAGTCCACGTAAATTCTTTTCAATATCTTCGAACTTTGTATCAATATAAACCTTTAACTTTTCAAATGACTTATTTATGTGCGATTGGGTTGATGTTTCAAGTTTTTCCCTAGTTATTTTAATAATATTATGCACATTCGCAAGCTCTTCCTCTAATTCATTCTTAGCTGTCTTTGTTTCTAGACTAATATGGGATCTACATAAATCTAAATATTTATCAAGTGCCTCATCTATATATAGCTTGTTTACAGCATCACTATCTTCTTCAGGATTTTTAAGATTCTTAATGCTGTTGAATTGCATATCATAGTTTTTATCTGATGTTAATAGGAAACCCACTCCTGCAGGTCCGGGGGACCTTTTTCACCTGGCGGCCCAGAAGGACCCAGTTCTCGAGGTCCTGGAGAACCTCGTCCAATATTATCATCTCTTAGCGATCGTCCGAACTTGTCAACACTCATTTCATGAATAAATATATATAAAAGCGGAAGGAGGCTTTTATAAAATTAAATCAGACTCTCTTAACTCCTCAATAATGGAAACAATTTCATTGTTATGACTATTATTCCCAGCTACTTGAGAGCCAATTAAAAGCCGTAATCTGTCTACCAATTCATTTGGATCATCCCAGTAAACATAGTCAATAGTCTCTCTGGGAAGCTTCATGAGCCCCATACCTTCATGACTGCTAAATTTTCTAATAATTCTTTTATATTTAGGGCCTTTACTACCTCTTATTTGTCCATGGGCACTATAATCACGTCTATGGGCATTAGAATCCTCCAAGATTTCTCGATAATTAGCTAAGTCATTTTCATCATATATCTTTGATGGTTCTTTCATAAAAAGAAGTTCGCATAAACCAGGTGTTATGTTATATTGCTTGCCATTAATAACAAAATTTTGTGCATCAATGTCAATGCTAGATTTCCCAATTTTCCACACCCCTTCATCCCTGTAAACACCATAAGTGTGGTCAATTTTAGGACTTTTGGCTTGGTAAAATTCTAAATATTTATTAACTAATCCAGTTGATAAGTTGAGGGTGGAATCTGATTTATTAGCTAAGGTTCTTGAATGAGTTGGTGTTCCATACTCGTCTTGTGATGACATTAAAGAAGAATCTCTATACTTTAGTGGTGTGCTTGTTGGTTCCATTTTCATATACATTTGCTTTGGGTTTAACTCGAAGTTATCATAATCATCATCATCATTTATTTTATTTTCCTTCTTAGGTTCTGATTTTATATCAGCATGATGTTTTACTTTTGTTTCACTTACAAGCTCTTTAAGTGGTTTTATTATGGGCTTAAATGTTTCTTCAAGTTGAGATTCAACATCGATTCGCCCCGTTTTTATAGTTCGATACTTTTTCTTGATAGCATTTCTAGTTTTAATAATATCCCTGATTAACTCCTTCTTATTCGCAATGAATTCCTCCTTTTTACCCATTTTGTACTAATTATTATTTTTTAAAACTGTTCTGCCTGTTAACTGCTTTAACTGGTCTGTTGACTGCTTCAACTGGTCTGTTAACAGCTTTAATGGGTCTATTAACTGCTTTAACTGGCCTGTTAACGGCTTTAACTGATCTGTTGACTGCTTTAACGGGTCTGTTATATTTATAGGGAAATATATATATCGAATCCCTGACGGTAACGTCCCTTGCTTAAGGGGCTGTCTTTGTCTACTACCAGAAACCCATATTTATCCTTCCAACACTTAGCACATATATCTCGGAAAGTATCAAAATTCATATCCGTATTCACATGATCATCATAAGCATGCCTAAGATTTGTATCATCTTGTTTAAATAAAATGAGAAAGTTGGCATTATCTCGTACCAAGTGTTTTGGTATATGAGTATAAGTCTGACAAAGATAGAAACTATCAATGTTATTATGTCTGCCCATACAAAAATAAGAGCGTATGTTGTCTTGTTTCTCACATGCAACATCATCAAAAATAAAAATTGAATTTTGTTTTGCCTCATCTAATGGTATAACATCATCATTATTAGAAAATGTATAATAGCCTAAGCCTCGTATGGGTGCCAAAAGTTTTCTTAAGTATAAATACTTTGATTGGTGGAGTGACTTGGAATATTCATAAACGTTTTCATAACTCAAACCATTAGGATGCTCCAGCAAACTAATCATAACATTTGTTTTTCCACAATTGGAGGGGCCAACTATTAGAGCACGTATACTATTAGGTAATAATGAACTATGTCTTCCAGTTTCTTTAATATTGCTCTGAAAATCATTATTTCTTATTGACAGTGATAGATTTTGCTTAATGAACTTCATTTTGAATACTAACTCCAACCTATAAATGCTTACTAAATTTAAATACTTTTTAGTTTGTATCTGAATGTTGAAGGTTAAAGTCATCCATACTTATGCTTGAGCATAATAAGAAAGGGGCGGGAGTAATTAACACACTCATTAATAATTTGCCGTTTGAATTACACTTACCAGGCTACCAATATTGTGGACCTGGTACGAAACTAGCAAAAAGATTAGCTCGGGGTGATCCTGGTATTAATCCCTTAGATAGTGCATGTAAAGAACACGATATTGCTTATTCTAAATTCAAAAGTACACCAGATCGCAACATAGCAGATCGGATTTTGGCTGAAAAGGCTTGGAGTCGAGTTAAATCTACTGACGCAAACCTAGGTGAACGTGCAAACGCATTGCTAGTTACCAATATCATGAATGCTAAGGCTAAATTCGGGATGGGTATGGCGAATAAGAAGAAAACGAGCACACGAAAGAAAAATAAAAAAGTTAAGAAAAACATTACCCTGAGAACGGTTATCTCAAAGACACGTAAATCAATTCAAAGGCAAAAACCTGATTCTTTGAACAGAGCCATTGCGTTAGCACGAAAGGAAGTAGGAGATATAATTAAATATAGGAAGAAAAATGTGAAAGTTCCGCGAGTCATACCTATACCAAAAACTGGAGGTATCTTACCATTCCTCGTTCCTTTATTTGCGGGTCTTTCTGCTTTAGGATCTTTAGGAGGAGGAGCTGGTACTATTATTAAAGCTGTTAATGCTGTTAAAGATGCAAAGGAGCAGCTTAAAGAGAGTAAGAGGCATAATGAAGAAATGGAATCCCGTCTAATAGGGAAAGGTCTTTATCTCAAACCTCATAAAAAAGGATTGGGGCTATACTTAAACCCAGAGCCAAAAAACTATTGAAAACGCTACCTAAAAGACCATTAACTGAGGTAGATTTGCATAAATATGCAAAAGATCTGCCATATTTCCGAGGAGTTTTCATGCGAGATAAGCTTCCAAAGAAAGTGAACAAGAAGGAATGCGGTATTATCAACTTGGATATATCATCTGGCCCAGGAACTCATTGGGTAGCGTACTATAAAAATGATGAAGATATTCAGTACTTTGATAGCTTTGGAAATTTACAGCCACCATTAGAAATTAGAAAATATTTAAGTAGTAATTTAAGGTATAATTATTCTCCACATCAAACATATAACTCGATTATATGCGGTCATTTATGTTTGAAATTTTTGTATGATTGTTATGATAAATAAAAGAATATGTATGTATTTTTATTTATTTATTTAAAATATTTCCTGTATACAATAGGAACAACAAGGTCCCTTAATTCTATTATATAACTTCAATAATTTAGATATTCGCAAAAATTTTCTTTTAACATGCCGACAATTACAAGTATCTGGACCCGATGTTGAAGTATTGTAAGCCCAACTGCAGGATTCATAATGCTCCCCATATTTTGAAGTCAATATGTTCATTTCTTTATATTCATCCAAAAAGCGGTAGGATTTTTCTATTTCCTCCTTATGTTCTTCTAGTAACAACTTGTCATACTCTTGCAAGAATCTGCTAATATCGAAATGTTTAAGAAATATTTGCACTTCATCATTTAATATTTCCATATTTTTTATTTCCTTCTTGTACTACTGAATCCACCTATGGTTAAAACTGAAATGATTCTCATTGCCTTTACAAATCTATATAAATGGGGGAGGAAACCAGGCAATTGCGTCATTTTAAATTACACCGCGATGTCATTAACACTTACATTAAGCGGAAATTCATCTATATTAACAACTGAGTATTTCCCCCCCATAGATTTGCCAGGGGATTATGTATGTGGGTTAATTGATTTCCAAACTTACAATTCAATACCAAATATTGAGAATAAAAAAAATAATCTATTTCACGTTGGGGGTGCGGTTATAGAAATACCTACAGGATCATATGAGATAGATGACATAGCCGAATATCTTGAGAATCAATTAAGTAAATTAAGTAAAGAGAGTTACCATATAAAATTGCGTGCGAACAATAACACTTTGAAAAGTGAAATCAAATCTAGTGGGCCTATTTACTTTAACAAAGAGGGTACAGTTGGATCACTTTTAGGGTTTAGTAAGCGACAGCTGGAGCCTAATAAATTGCATGTATCAGATTTACCAGTTAATATAATTAAAGTTAATACAATAAGAGTGGAATGTAATATAATAAGTGGATCATTCATGAACGATACACGAGTTCATACAATACACGAATTCTCCCCAAAGGTGGGACCTGGTTATAAGATAGTTGAGGTACCGAAGAACGTCATTTATTTACCGCTAACCACTCGAAGAATTACTTCCATTAGCTTAAAGCTTATTGATCAGGACGGTGATTTAATAAATTTTAGGGGAGAGACAATAACAGCTCGGTTACATCTTAAACCGCAACATGATAATATATAATAAGGATAAATTACGTATATTAGCTACCCTCAACAACAGTTCTTCTGCAGCTCTCACCGAATTTAGACCTCAAAGAGAAAAAAGGTTCAAACTTACCCCGCAAAATAAGAAATACTTGAGATCTTTAGGATTTATCATAAAAGACAAGCAATGAGTGAAGTCTTAAGTATAAAGGATGCTGTGAGCTATGATAATAGTGTCGCAAAAATTGAATATCATAGTTACTCACCCTTTACGAACTCTTTCAAAAACAATGATGAAATACGTATAGCTATTCAACATCAAGACATCTATGTACTTCCAAGTGAAAGTTTTATTTACATTGAAGGGAAATTGGAATGTATTCCTAAGGGGGCTGACAAAACTCCGGATGTAAAGTTAACTAATAATGCGATGGCATTTTTATTTGAGGAGATCCGGTATGAAATAAATGGAGTACAAATTGATCGCAATAAAAATGTTGGTCTTACTTCAACGATGAAGAATAAGCTTTCATTAAACGAAAGTGAAAGTAAGATGCTTCTAAATTCAGGATGGTCTCTCACCAATATAACTCTTAACTCAGAAAGAAACTTTAATTTTTGCATACCACTAAAATATCTTCTTGGATTTGCTGAAGACTATAAGAAAATAGTTATTAATGCTAAGCATGAACTAGTTTTGGTTCGTTCCAGAACGGACCTAAATGCAATTTATGCCAAAGATTGTGATGGCTCAGTAAATATACTTAAATTACAATGGCATCTACCACATGTTACTGTAGCTGATATGGAAAAGTTGTCTCTATTGAAAATTACTGAAAGCAATCGGCCAATTGAAATGGTATTTCGAAGTTGGGATTTGTATGAATATCCATCACCACCACAGTCCACCCGTCATACATGGGCTGTTAAAACAGTTAATCAACTAGAAAAACCAAGATATGTGATTTTTGCTTTACAAACTGACCGTAAAGATTCGAGTGAAAAAGACGCATCCAAATTTGATCACTGCAACCTAACAGACCTAAAAGTTTATCTAAATTCTGACCTGAACCATTACTCACTAAAGAGCAGTTCAAAAACTTGGCTCCTTTAGTTGTTATTGATTGCTCACGGCAAAATGAATATCTTAAAACTGGTCCTGTAGATGTCAGCATAGAGTTTCAAACATCTATGAATATACCAAAAAATACTGCTGCATACTGTCTACTTATACATGATAGAATAGTTCAGTACAACCCACTAACTAGTGAAGTTCATAAACTGTAAAAATGAATTGCATCATTGATATTCAAGGGTTCAAAGGACCTAGAAATACGTTCATCTTAAAGGAAATTGCCATTATAACTCAGGATAATCAACTACAGCACTTTATTTTGAAACCAATATACAACTTTGAAAATCTACCTCCGGAATTACAAAATCAAGCAAGATGGCTAAATCAATATCACCATGGATTTGTTTGGAATGGAGGATTTACTTCACAGGATAGTGTCACTGCCATTTTTAAAGACATTCTCCAAGACAAGATCATATATGTGAAAGGATATGAAAAAATCAAGTGGATTACCGATATATTAAAGCTAGAAAAGAATGTACCAATTTACAATTTAGATGAAAAGGGGTGTCCTATATCAGAAGAATTAAGAAAAAAATATGTTGATGTACCACGATGTATGATACATAATGGTGTATGTGCATTACAAAATGTTTTCCTGTATAAGAAATTTATGGATAATTTTTAATAAAATACATTTTTTTTAAAAATCAATTGTTTTATTCACATAATATTATAAACTTTTGTTTCTTATTCACTTTAGCTGGAACTCTACAGTTTATGAAATATCCATATTGTAAGTCTGTTTCATTTTCCTCAAATCAACAGATGTAATATCAGATTTATATGTGGAGTCATTTTCTCTGAAGTATTCAACTTCACCATTACTCAAAATTCGTTCTCCTTCAAGTTCATGATATTCATAACAAGATATTTTTAGTGTTCTAAGCTTATAGTTGCTGTCATATGTACATCGAACTCTTATTGATTTGTCCTCCTCAAAGTTTAGTTTAAAATGTCTGTAAAATACACGATCACTCTCTATAATTCCACCTATGTCTTTTTCTTTGTTTATTAAGTCTTGCCTAAATCCTTCAATTGCCTCTTCAACACTCACTATACCATTTTCTGGTATTATTTCCACATCAGTTTCCTTAGGAGACTTAGTTCCATTTTCTAAAGAGATAACAGAAGAATTATCATTTACATATCCTTCATCATCATCATCATCATTCTCATTCAAAGGCATGTTAGTTGTTGTTGTAGGTATGGCATCATAAGTAGCATTACTTAGTGTAAGTAACCGAAATGATAAAGAAATTTGAATAGAATCATTATTTGGTAATTGTATATTGAAATCGATATTATCACTTGATTTATGCCCCAAGTTTAAATTTATTGGGAGTGCTAAGCAATTTGCATATAAAGAGCATACTAATGCAAATGCAATAAAAGTTTTGAATGACATAATATATCTTTATTCGTTTAGTTGTTCACTCTTCAAAACGTTGACAAAGACTATACATCATTACCTTAATTTAATTTATTATATACAATTCCACCCTTATCACTCAATTTCATATCATTATTTGTTTGAATATTACTGCCTTCACACTCTTTTACATCTTTTATTTTTTCTGATTTGTTTGCTTCCTGTTGCTTTATTGGTTTACGATACCACTCCTCCTCACCTGCAAACGGACAGTTATGTAGGAAGAAATTAGTACTTGGACGTCTGATCGTCCCATCTTGTAGCCAGCCTAATACAGTTATTTCTCCTCCCTTGACTTCAATCTTAACATGTTCAAATGGTTTCATGCGCATCTCCCCAAAATTTGAGGGAATTGGTTGACCTCTAGCCAAGGTTAATACCTTACATCTTTTACCATCTTCAGCAGTCATATATACTTTCATTAAGTCACATCTTACAACTGAATGCACAATCTTCATATACATCCAACCATTCAGACAGGTACAAAAATGCGTTTCATCCCATATAGAATCAGCCCAAAACATTTTTTTATTTTTTCCGCCCAAAACATCTACACCCTTAGAACGTATAAAATTAAATGAAACTAAATAAACTTTGTTCAAATATATAAATATTTTTTTATTTAAAAGCTGTACATATTTGAGATTTTATGAGGATAATGAATTTCATTCTCATCTACATCATCATCATCTTCACTCTCACCAATACTAAATTTCAAATTGTAAGTTTTATTGGGATAAAACTCATTAATTATTTTATAAATTTGCTTATTATTGATGTCATTGATAATATCTTCTGAGAGATTATTGAATCGGGGTGGTAAATACAGATGGTAATCCTCCAATTCTAACATTATTTTTTCACCGAAACTAGTACTTCTCCTGCTTGCGTTGAGAATTCTGTATGTTTTATTAACATCCATTTTCGCAACAGATAGTGCTGGTTTAAAGTTGAATCCATTTAAAACAGCTAGATAATTCTCCTCAGGTTTTGTCGCTCGAGTTATGGAATGGTCAATTCTCATCTTTTGGCTTCTTTTAATATTTAATTTTTTTGGGTGTTCACAATCCATTTTATCCAGAGCGATGTATTAAACAGTACTTTATTGAACAAAATTCAGAATCTTACTATTGTCCAAATAAGAGCTGTCAATTGGTTTTATAGAGCAATTCTAAGGAAAAATTCCCACCACCCCATAGTTACCATATTTTAAATTGCTTACAGTTTAAATATCAACCATTATTTTCCTTCTAGTAAAAACCGCAACATCCTGTGAATATGTTATTTAAAATTTTTAAGTAAAACCACAACTTCCTGAAGATTTGTTCATGAAAATATTTTATTTCCAACTAGAACACATTTTCCTATAGAAAAAACCGCAACATCCTGTGAATCTGTTATTTAAAATTTTTAAGTAAAACCACTCCTGAAGACTTGTTCATGAAAATATTTTATTTGAAAAATTTTAATAAAATTTTTCAGAAATATCCCACGAAAATTTTTAATAAAATTTACATTTTATAATTAATTACAAAACCGCAACATCCTGTACATCTGTTATTTATAATTTATAAATAAATGGTAAAACCGCAACTTCCTGTCCAGAAATGGCATTTAGACTTAGAAAATTTTTAATAAAATTTTTCAGAAATATCCCACAAAAAGCTATGTCGGTTCTAGACCAATTTTTATCGAAATTTTTCCAAGTCCAAAGAAAAATTTTAATAAAATTTTTCAGAAATATCCCACAAAAAGCTATGTCGGTTCTAGACCAATTTTTATCGAAATGTCATTTCTGGACTTAGAAAAATTTCGATCAAAAGTGGTCTAGAACCGACATAGCTATACTACTTGTTGGGTGTGGGCGATGTTATTTACCTTGGTAGGTACCTAGTATGTGTTTATTATTTAACTATTTCATATTGGGTCTCTTTTATTTTTTGTTAGGTTATCTTCTTTTAATTGTTTTAAGCCATTTCAGCGTTTCTGTGCTATATAGGTTCTGTGGCATATTGAAAACGTATCAGTCGCAGCTATGTTTTTTGAACAGCTAGTGTCTCGCTCCGAATATTGTGTGCCGGCCCCATACGTAGTGTGGATTACGGGCATATTTGTGGAACAAGTTTGGTCGGGTTGGCGGGGGCCGATAAGGCTCGTTTTTCGTTGTCCCGATTTGGGGTGCTCCAGCTGAAGTCGGCCGATACCATTCCGTGAATTTTCATCTGTGGTCCGACTACAATATGTCTGTTGCTGGTAAGTTACCTTTTTTGTATGATATTGCCCATTTTTTGTTTTGTGTCTGAATGGAGTAATAATAAATGAAATCCTTTTATTTCAGGTGGATCTCTAGTGTTGACCGGATTATCTTATCTGCCCGCGTTGTTAAGTATATTCTCATATACCAAATGAGTTACTCCTAGAGTGTCTCATAAGAATATTCCTGGGGAGGTCTTCAGTCGTTATTCGTCTGTATAGAATTTCACAGTAGTTTAGTCTTGCTCCCTTGTTGTTAAATTGGAGTAGCTTGAATAAGCTTAGCTCCCTTGTTGTTATATTGGAGTAGCTTGAATAAGCTTAGCTCCCTTGTTGTTATATTGGAGTAGCTTGAATAAGCTTAGCTCCCTTGTTGTTATTATGGAGTAGCTTGAATAAGCTTAGCTCCCTTGTTGTTATTATGGAGTAGCTTGAATAAGCTTAGCTCCCTTGTTGTTATTATGGAGTAGCTTGAGTAAGCTTAGCTCCCTTGTTGAATAAAAACACTGGCTTCTGTTGGTACTTCACTTGTTAATTTACGACTTTCGACTCTCTACTCACTACTTACTACTTACTACCGACTACTGACTACTGACTGCTTACTACTCTAGAAATACAATTATATTTATACAAATTGTTCACTTACTATTTCTATTTCCTGATGGCACTCGCGGCTATGTATATACATGCAACAATTTCCGCATTTTAACATCTTCCGCAAAATTCTTTTCATTTTGCTATTATTACATATATATTTTTATTTCCGCAAAGCTTTTTTAGCTTTGCCATTGCTACATATATACACATGAATGTCAATTATGATTAAGCGGTTGCCGCTTGTTATTATGACATTATTAATGTGAACCATTCATGTTCTACCGCTGGCGCAAGGTTATCATTTTGCAACGTGAGAACTTTTGCGCGCAGGGGTATTATGCTTGATTTACTTTCAACTGATTAAGCAAGTGACGTAGGTCAGTAATGAATGGTTTTTAGCATGTAGGTATGTTTGTACATGCATTTATAGGAAATACAATTCTGCTTGCAATGGAAATGATGTAGGTATGTATGTATCTACCTGTTTACATTTCTTTATTGCTAGAAATTGTAATTCCGCATGAAGCAAGCATGCCATATGTCTGTATGTACAATATGTGTCTCGTTTATAGAGAATGATTTGCATCTCGTTTATGCATGTAACAAATTTCCCCTTTTTTAAAAAACATGTATTATTCTTGGAAGAGGAATAATGCATTAGAACAGGGTTCAATCGTTTGATAATTTCGACAAATAAGCATTTGATGTTTTAATTTGTATGTATATACATGCTGCCGAGTGCCAGTATAAGTAATATTACATTTCTTGACTTATCTCATGATTAATTAATTACAAATATGTTTGTTGTTTTTTAGTTTTTCAGTATTACTTACTTATTTTTATTCCTAACATATGTACCTAATGTATATATATGTATGTATACATATTTTATATTTCTTCTCTTTTTTTTTTGTTAATAATTTAAATTCTAGATACATATGTCTTTTTGACTTTTATATATGTGTGTGGTCTCTTTTCTTTTTAATTAAAAATTTTTTATGTGTTTGTACATATGTTTTCTGTAATAAAATTTTCTTTTCTCCATTTATAATAATATATGTGTATACAAATGTTTTCATTACTTTCAAAATTTTTATATCTTCTTTCTTAGTTAAAAAGAAATTGTTTATATTTGTTGTTACATATTTTTTCTTTTTATTTACAAACTTCTTATATGTGTTTATACATATTCTTTCTTTTTTATATGCGTTTTCACTTTCACATATTAAATCTTAGATTTATCTATAAATAGGTATGCTATTTTTAATTCTACTACATATACATATGTGTTTAAACATATTCTACTATCCACATCTTCGATCTTGTTTTTATTTTATTCTTTTTATCATTAAAACAGTTAAACTACCTGTAGATGACGGGTACGTGTAATTGGATTCTGCTCAACATGAATTAATGATGTTGGAAGTGGAGGTGGTGGAGGAGGTGATCTTGCTTTTGAACTTAGTTGGTTATTTGCCTGTGTAGGCTGGGTAGCGCGATGTTTAATTGCATCTTGTAATTGTGAGATAGCTTTGTTTGCTGTCGTTATTTCTTGTTTTCTAGGTATTAGTGGGGAAATTCGAGACTTGTTTGATCTTGTAATTTCCGATTGGAAACTTTGTGAGATTTGCCTGACCTTGTTTGTTGGCACCGTCTCTTGTAGTGGTGTAGAAATTGGTAAATTGTAATTCTTGAGATCTGTGGGCACTTGATTTAAAACTTCCGCGGTTTCAATGCAAATTTGAGGGTGTGTCTCAGTGTCTAACTGAGCTTTTTGTTTATTGGTTATTATTATTTTGGGTGTTTTGGCTATGGCATTCCTTTTCTTTTTCCTTATAACCTTGCATAGTTTCAGTATTCCTATTAAGCTGAGTAATAGTATCACCATGGAACTTAGAGATAGAGAACTTATCTGAACGATTTGAGTTTTATTACGCTCTTTTCTCTGTTTTTCCAATGTACTGATTTGTTCTTCCAGCTGATCCAAAGTGTATAAATTTTCATTCAGAATATGGTTTGCATCCTCTGCTTTCAGCATCACTACATGTTTTTGGGTAGTATGATTCATGTTTTTGATGAAGTTCTGAATGGTTTCATTCAAGTTAAATTTTAACGGGTGTGGATATTCTGGTTGAGATATCCTAATATTCTGATGATCTTCATCCTCGAAATATATAGTCGGATCAGCTATTTGGAAGTGACAAGGTTCGCTCAACATTAGTACTCCGCTGCCGAATAGGTTAGAACTATGTAGGTTTTTCCTGCAAGAAATCGTGATTTTCTGCATTGTGGGAAATGAAAAGAGCCATGAATTTTTTCTGGTTAATTTGATTAGTAGCTGCGGGGCCTGTGTTTGGACTAGGTATTCGCAGTTACCAGTCTCATTGTAAGGGTTGAATAAGAAGTTTATAGGACACTCTTTTATATAATGTCCTTGAAGTAAAGGATTCAGTAGTGGACCAATGTAGGTGCTCTCATTAAGATTACTTGACAATTTTTTGTACACCTGGAGCTCAGATTGCTTGAATAACACGAATTCTTGTGTGGCTAGATGACTTGCAACATAGGCATGTTTAATATTCAACACCATGGAGTGGTTATCTGGGGTTTTAAAAGGGAATAAATGTATCTGTTGCAGTCTAAAAGGTGGCATGTTAAGTATTGGAAAAATAATCCTAATTACTAAGAGCTCATTTAGTAGTCCAGACTTTACATCAAGTGCTTGTGTCAGGATAGCTAGGTCTTGAAATTTATTAGATTCCTTAGGATGTGCCCTATAATATGTTTCTAATAATGTGGAAGGGGATAGTAATAGGGGATGCACCTGATTATTCTTTAGTGCTGTTAGAATTTGGATAAACGTTTGCTGTCTCAACTCTATGTCCAATACTTGCAAACTAATTGTAGCGACTACTTCTTGTATGCGTTGCCTCGTGCTCATTTCTCCATTAACCATATCGATTAGATCATTTACTGTTTTTGTCAGTTCTCTCTGATTTGACTCTAGTTGATTAATTGGTTTTCTCAACTTCTCAAACGATGATTTGAATAACGTTATCTGATGTTTCTCTAATTCTAATAGCGCCTGCGTATCTGTTTCTAAACTAGCAATTTTGCTATATATTTGTTTTTCATTACTAGCGTCCATTGTTCCAAATAAATAATGTAAGCCACTACCTATTCCATCGAACAAGGATCTTCGATGTCGAGTGGTAATCATCCCTCTGATGATCGTTGCTCGTTTTTTAATGGCTGCTATTAGACTGTGTATATACACGTTTTGTTCCGTACATGCACTAGTGGTGGAATTATGTACTTCGCATAATCTATTAAGAAGAAATCCGGTGTGCTCCATTATTGTGGTTTCTGCCTCCAGATCACTAACATTTATCTGCGTGAATAGGTTCCATGTGTCGTGGAATAATAAAATCTTTCTAAGTTCCTCGAACATTATCCCTGTATTGTTTAAAGGTTGGATCTCGTAGGGGTTTGCAGCAGTGTTTGTTATTGCCGTGAGGATCAGATAAAAGGTTCCAATTAAGATTAGTGCCATTTTTGTATAAAGAAGAATCTGCAAAAATTATATAAATAATACTGTAAGTGACCATTGTGCAATGATTTTCAATGTTTGTAGTGTGTTTTATTCTTGTTGTTGCAAAAGAGAAAAAAAAAAATTTTGTGTTACGAATTTATTCAAAGTGTTTATAGGTCAATTGGCTGAATTTCTTTGACCGTTTATGCTTTGTTTGCACGGTGTCGTAATTGATTTACAAATCAATCGCCCTCTAAGAATTGTGTCACGCAGCGAGACGATATGTTATTGAATGTGTTGTTTTTCTCTTTTCTTTTTTTTTGTGTTGTGTACCGGTGACCGTAGTTATTTGGACTGAAATGCTAATTTAGCAGTTTTTTTTATATAACTAACCGGTAATATGATTTTAATTTCCCATATTAATATCTAGTGTTCTAGTGTTCCAGACCAGTAAGTGTTTCTCTCTCTCCTTTTACCAAATAATTAATTATTAAATCATTACTTTTTTTTCAAGAAAAAGCAAAATGTCCAGAAAGTTAACACCAAAAGCAGTATCGAAGAACATCCCGAGAGGTGTCTTAGCAACCTGACCCTATATCCAGCTGGTATGCCGGTAGAGCCGTATATACCTAAAGCGTTGCCTGGATCGACACAGGAGGCACCGAGTTATACCCCTGGACCACAGAGGCTGTCCTTAGAGGACCTTAAAAAGAAATCGGGGAAGTGTGGAACGACCGTTAGCAGAGATATGTTAAAGCCCAAGACTTCCCGAGGAGGTAGACGCGTGAGGTTGGCCAAGGAGCTACACTACTTTAAGCTGAGGGCTGGCCTTGCTGTGACCAAGAACGAGCGTGAGAAGTACGAGAAGTTGGCAAAGGATAGACTGAAGTTGTTCAACGAAGCCAAAAGGATGAAAAAAGAAATGGTAAACTCTACGCTAAATTTTTGTAAAACGGAGCATAAAAAGAAATAAAATTAAATAACTATTCATGTTTTTTTTTCTTTTCTTTAAAAAAAAAATTTTTTTTTTGTGTTAAGACCAGCCGTTATTCGTGAAATGGCTTTAATCTATTGTTATGTACGGTTACCCTTCGTTTTCCGATTTGGATAACAGTATTAACTGTGTTAAAAACTTGTACCACGGGATATGGACCTAGCCATATCTGAGACAGCTTGTGTTTTTTAGCTGGGTTTTTTAGTAGAACTTTGTCTCCTGGTTTGAATATTACTGGACGCGCTTGCTTATCGTAATACTGTTTTGACTTTTCCTTGGCTCTCAGCAGATTTTTCCTGGCGATAGCATATGATTTCTGTAACTTGTACCTAAGAATATGATAGTAACTTTCGTGATTGTATATTGGCTCGGGCTCTCTTCTTATATTTGTGGGTACATCCGCTGTAAATCCAAACAGACAGTCCATTGGAGTGAGCTTAGTGCCTTCATGTGGACTATTATTATATACGAAAGCCGCGGTTCTCAGGAATCGATCCCAAGCCTTTGGATTTTCGGATACAATAGCTCTTAGATACTCCACTAGTGGTCTGTGGGTTCGTTCAAGTGCACCGTTGGATTGGGGGTGATAAGCGGATGTTTGTAGTTTTTTAATTTTTAAGAGCTTACAAACTCGTTTGAAGAGATCGCTTAAGAAATTAGAGCCCTGATCCGTTACTAATTTTTTAGGAATGCGGTAGCGAGTAATTATTTCGTCGAAAAATATTCCCGCTACCGTTTCTGCTTCACCATTTGGCATGGCGTAACAATATACAAATTTCGTAAGATTGTCCTGGAAAGTCAGAATATACTTATTTCCCGAATGGGTTTCTTCAAGAGGACCTACGATATCCAAATATACTTTTTCGAATGGCATTAGGGCAGTATCCGTTATGACCATTGGCATACGATATTCTGGGCTAGCCTTCATTCTTTGACATTTAGTACATTTGCGGACATATTTTCTAATCGAGCTGAGCATGTTTTTCCATTTAAACCTTCTTTTTATTCTTTTATAGGTTTTGACTACCCCTTGGTGACCACCGGATGCAGAATCGTGGTAGTCTTTTAAAATTATTTGGATTTCCTCCGGGTCCGTGATAATTTCCGGCAATTTAACCTGGGAATCTATCAGACTATTCTTTGTAGGTAATTTGCTGTATTCAGATGCAACGTTTTCAAATTGGTTGTTCTCAGTTGAGTCAATTTCGACTGAGTCTTTTCTGAAGTTCTGAGAATTCTTTTTAATTTTATGGGGATTTTTCTGAACTCTGCCTTCCATTTCTGTCTCCTTTGCTTGAGCTCTTGTAACTACATGACAATGTGCTTGTTTAAATTTTGGAAATGTCGGGGAACTAAACTCATTCTTGTCTATGTCGGAATCGGCTCGGTGATGTACCTGAGCTTCCACAATGAATGAATTGGGATTTGCCTGGCTTATCTGGGTTGCTATTCGACTAAGCGCGTCTGCATTAGTATTATATTTTCCAGGCTTATATTCAATTTTGTAGTCAAATTCCGAGAGTTTATGATGAAACCTGACTAATCTCGATGTTGGGTCTTTCACATTGAATACGCCTTTCAGGGGTTTGTGGTCGGTGTACACCGTGAAATTTCTGCCCTGCAAATAGCACCTGAAGTTTCAGGCGGCCCATACAATAGCGAGTAACTCTTTTTCTATTGTGGAGTAGTTTTGTTCCGCCTTATTCAAACTTCTACTTGCATATGCTATTGGCTTGTCTTTGCCTATTTTCCCTTGGGATAAGACAGCTCCCAATGCCTCGTTACTAGCATCTGTTGTTAAATTGAAGGGTTCAGTAAAATCAGGTTATGCAAGAAGAGGAGGATTCACAAGCGACTTTTTAATTTCGTCGAAAGAGTCTTGGCACTTTTGCGTCCAAGTAAATTTAACATCTTTGCGTAAAAGATTTGTTAGGGGTCTGACTATTTTTGAAAAGTTTGGAATAAACTTGCGGTAGTAGTTAGCCAACCCAAGGAACGATTGAGTTTGTCTAACCGTCCGGAGTTGAGGAAAGTTTTGGACACAACTTGTTTTGTTGGGGTCTGGAAGTGCTCCTTCATTTGAGCATTTATGTCCAAGATAAATCACTTCTCTGCGAAGGAACTGGCACTTTTCGGGTTGTAATTTAAGGTTATGGGCTCTAAGTCTGTCGAATACCTTAGTCAATTTCTCGTTGTGATCTTGTAAGTTTGTTCCATATATTACAATATCATCGAGATAGACAAAGCATTCTAATCCTTGAAGACCCGTTAGAATGTAATTCATTAAGCGCTGAAAGGTCGCAGGTGCGCCTTTCAGTCCAAATGGCATTCTCTTAAATTCATAGTGCCCATATGCGGTACTGAACGCAGTTTTGGGTCTATCCCTTGGATCAACAAGTACTTGATGATATCCACTTGCAAGGTCAAGTGTAGTGAAATATCGCGAATGCCCAAGTTGATCCAGTATATCCTCTATCCTGGGTAATGGAAAAGCATCCCCTATAGATTTCTCGTTAATTTTACGGAAATCTACTACTACTCGCCAACGTTTATTGCCGTCCGGTCCAGCTTTCTTGGGGACTACGAGCAATGGAGAGTTCCACGGGCTTTTACTTAATTGGATTATGTCATTGTCCAACATTTCCTTAATTTGGGAGTCTATACATTTTCTGGTTTATTGGTGGTTGATTATGTAATGTGGGAATAGTATGTTTTATACTGTTAGTGTACGTTAGTTTATCTCCCTTTAGGTAGAAAAGGTCATTGTACTTATAGCATAGCTCGAGAATTGAATTTTCTTCTTCTTGATTTAGATTTCTATCCAACAGTAATTCTTTACGTAAAGCCACTAGCCTATCTTGACTGTAATTTGAAATGTGGTTTACGTTTATTGAATGTGGATTGGAGTTGAAATTTTTCGTTTCTTTTTTGAAATTACTGCTATGTGCCTGAAGGCGAAGGTGGACCACCTTCTTTCTGATAACTTTGGGAATTTTTTCCGTCCAAAGGTAACTGGAGAGATTTTATTTTGATTATACTTTTGTCTTGTGCACGTGGGTAAGGAAACTCGCCTTCTTTCTGAGAACTTTGGGAATTTATTTCGTCCAAAGATGAATAGAGGGACCTAATGTTATAATAATTAACTGGAACTAGAGTAAGCTTTAATTTTCTTAGGAATACAGCTAACGGTATGAAATTTCTATGAGGACTAACTAGGCAATTTGCGACAAATACTCCTTCTTGAATCTCCTGAGACAAACAGAGCATTTCCTGGTCCAATTGTACCGGTATGCTCAGTATGATTTGAGATCGAGGGGGTATTCTATGAGATCGCTGAAGTTCTACTTCATATTGCCTACCTTCATCTTCATTCAAAGTGTTTGAAATTTCTTCCATTGGAAGTAAGGAACTTTTGTTTTTGGGTGCCCGTAAAACGGTAGTAGATTCAGATCCCTCCACTATTTGATCCTTTGGTATATCCTCTCCATCTTCTATGGATGTTTCGAGAGGTACCGTGAATTCAATAGGGTTGGTTTCCGTGCGAGGAAACCGGAGTAATCTGTTAGGCCCTTCTATATTGCAATTTTTTGCAAGAAAATCGTTACCTAATAGCCCATCGTGCGAGATTTGGGCGTTATCTTCTACAACCTGTAGATTGCACGGGATACTGCTGCTTAATAAAAAGGTGCCTTGGCAGTTACCCAATGTTCTTCCTTCTCCAAATGGAGTTCTCAAAGTGACCTTTTGTCCTGTTTCTATCCGCTTTTGTATATTTAATGCTTCCTGTTTTATTAGGCTTACTTCGGCTCCAGTGTCTACTATCAGCCGAACGGCTGTGTTTTTACTTATGTCCAATGGTAATTTTACCACTAGAACATTTTCTCTGGTTTGTTTCTTTGTTGTTTGAGTAGACCCTGAAGTAAGTTGCACTGTTCTTTTTAATGTCGAGCCGGGGATTTTTCGGTCGACAGAGTGCCGTTTCCCGAATGTGTGGCTTCCCATCGTTGTTTCTGTTGGCAAGTAGACACCGTATGGCTTCTTCGGCCACAAAAATCGCACATATTCTGTATGTGATTTATTCTTTGTATCTGATTTGCAGAGCCCCACCGAGCATGGTTACTATTTGCACCTTCGGGTGGTGCCTTAGCATTTTGTTTGCAATGTTGGGCATCATGGCCCTTTATTCTGCAGTTTACACAGAAAGGAGTGTTTTTCCTTTTTAAACATTCATCATACGTGTGTCCTTTGAAGTTGCAGTAGCAGTAGGTGATTTTATTCAAAAGTACCTTTTGTTTGTCGTACTTTCTTTCCTCCAGCTGGTAAGAGGAGTTCTGGTATGGAGGTGGACTTCCTGATTGTTTTCGGGTGATACTAGTTCGATTTGAGTGCCAATTTGTTGGATTTTCATCCGTATTAAAAGACACTGATGGCACCTTTGGAGGCTCCGTTATGGGAGGTATATTGAACTCCGTTTTTATGTTGGGTTTATTTATCTCCTTTGTGTAAGGGTAGGAAGACAAATTTGCACTCTCAGGTGTAGGGTAACCATAATTGTTGGAGAAGTGCGAATTATTGGATCTTAAATAGTGGTCCATTTGAGAATAATTTGTGGGGGGGTGATTGTAGTTTGTGGGTGGCGCTACGAAGAAGAGACCTTGTTGTAGTCTTTCCATGTCTAGTGCCCTTTGAATGAGCTGGTCTACTGAATCTTCATTCAAGGTGAGTAAATATGCACTTAGATGCGGATTAGTTGCACCACTTTTCACAGAAGCCATTGCAAAATCCTCTATTTGTCGTTTCACCACGTTGAAATTTTCAGCACCGTATTTGTTCTGTGCTGCTTCGTTACATTGTAACAACAGGCCTTTTAGCCTAGTGGTGAAGGAGTTAAAAGACTCGTGTGGATATTGCCGACAAGTAATTAGTCCGTTTATCAGCTCATGGTATGTCTCACGAGGTAAGTAATTACGATAAAGTAATTTTTCAACCTCTTCGAATGTTGTGAGTGAGCTTGAGGCGATTAGCTGGTATGCATTTCCTCTCAACCTAGTGGGGAAAATTTGCATAAAAGCTACTTTTTCTTCCGCTTCCAGACATTGTTGTACTTGCTTACAACAACCTATAAAAGTTTGTAACTCTGTGAGGATGAGGGGACTAAATTCCCCAGAGAATAAGGGCACCATTTGTGCTGTTAGCTTAACCACCTTTTCGTAATTTACTGGCATTGTGGTGGTTTTACTTGGCTGTGTGGTTTGAGATGTATTTTGAATGGGTTTATCAGAGCCCGGGGTTGTTTCGGGTATTATGGCTGGTACACTTTAAGTTCTTATTAGAAAGTTTACCAGACTGTGTCTACGAAAACGTTTTCCTGAACGATGTTCCCGATAACAATTTGGAACTGGTGTGATTTGGGGAGAACGTTGTTCTGTATTCGGGCTACCTGGAGGGCTTGTGTCTTCGAATGACAAGGAATCAATCGCCGTTTCAAAATCGGAACATGAAAGGCTTCGATTTGGTTTGGGCATGAGCCGAACTCTAATTGAGTTTCTTCCGTAAGGAAAGAGGATTGGAGACTAGGTAGTTTAACCTTTTTTGTTTTTTTTTTTAGAATGTTTTTGAAATTTGTTCTATTGTTTCTGTCACATATACATATATATATCACAGATTTTTTTTTTTTTTTTTTTTACAAACTCGTTTTTAATTAATTACTATGTCTTTTGTTCTTGACTTAGCAGTCTAACAGTTTCTTGAACTTACATTTACGTAGCGTAGTTTCGATGGAAATATCTTTTTATTTTTGCCTCAATCGTATACTGATATTAATTCAGTCTTCTGGCCGTATCCTCTATTATAGGGTGTCGAAATTGTGGTACCAGCCCGTTTTCACTCTTACTTCCTCTGGTAACCGTGTTGATCTCTTCCAGTAAATTCTTATGCACTCGTGTAGGTTCGGGGATCAAGGTTTTTCAAGTATTTGTATTGAATAAACTTCCTTGATCCTACCGGCTGCGCCAAAATTGTTTAGTATATTCTCATATACCAAATGAGTTACTCCTAGAGTGTCTCATAAGAATATTCCTGGGGAGGTCTTCAGTCGTTATTCGTCTGTATAGAATTTCACAGTAGTTTAGTCTTGCTCCCTTGTTGTTAAATTGGAGTAGCTTGAATAAGCTTAGCTCCCTTGTTGTTATATTGGAGTAGCTTGAATAAGCTTAGCTCCCTTGTTGTTATTATGGAGTAGCTTGAATAAGCTTAGCTCCCTTGTTGTTATTATGGAGTAGCTTGAATAAGCTTAGCTCCCTTGTTGTTATTATGGAGTAGCTTGAGTAAGCTTAGCTCCCTTGTTGAATAAAAACACTGGCTTCTGTTGGTACTTCACTTGTTAATTTACGACTTTCGACTCTCTACTCACTACTTACTACTTACTACCGACTACTGACTACTGACTGCTTACTACTCTAGAAATACAATTATATTTATACAAATTGTTCACTTACTATTTCTATTTCCTGATGGCACTCGCGGCTATGTATATACATGCAACAATTTCCGCATTTTAACATCTTCCGCAAAATTCTTTTCATTTTGCTATTATTACATATATATTTTTATTTCCGCAAAGCTTTTTTAGCTTTGCCATTGCTACATATATACACATGAATGTCAATTATGATTAAGCGGTTGCCGCTTGTTATTATGACATCATTAATGTGAACCATTCATGTTCTACCGCTGGCGCAAGGTTATCATTTTGCAACGTGAGAACTTTTGCGCGCAGGGGTATTATGCTTGATTTACTTTCAACTGATTAAGCAAGTGACGTAGGTCAGTAATGAATGGTTTTTAGCATGTAGGTATGTTTGTACATGCATTTATAGGAAATACAATTCTGCTTGCAATGGAAATGATGTAGGTATGTATGTATCTACCTGTTTACATTTCTTTATTGCTAGAAATTGTAATTCCGCATGAAGCAAGCATGCCATATGTATGTATGTACAATATGTGTCTCGTTTATAGAGAATGATTTGCATCTCGTTTATGCATGTAACAGCGTTACCAATAACGGATCCTGGAAGGACTGGGCATTCTCCGATTACGATGATGGAACATCCTGCGGGAGGTCCAGCTCCAGATGCCGATGAAGAGTGGTAGTCATTCAGGCGCACCCACGGCTGCATTTCGCCTTTTGATATATTTTTTTTTGTATTAAATTTGATTCAGTGTTTCCTTTTATTTTTTTTAAATTCAATAAAATTAATGATATGGTGAGTTCTTAAAAAAAAAAAAATTTTTGCGTTTGCATTGCTTTATGATTTTTGTATGGTATTTATTTTGGACGAGGGTTAAAGAGAAAGTTGTTTACGTTGTGCAGAGCTATGTTATCGATTTGAAGAATGAATCTGCAGCGCAAATGCTATATGTATATTATATACTGCCGTTGTAAGTGTGTGACATGGCTTAATGTCTGTCCAATTTCTAATAAGGGTAAGTTGCTGTTATATTCTGGGCGATGAAACTTATATTCTTAAATTTGAACATGAAGTTTTGCATGCCGTAGTAGGTGACGATTTTCATTCGCTGACTAGAACTTGCCAATTTCTTCGAATTAAATGCCTGCACTAGCATTTAGCTTATTTACCTCTGATTTACCTTTTAATGGAAGAAGTTGACTTTGAGCGTAATGCTAAGTAATTAATTTATAGGTAATTAGGCGATTTTTCTTTTTGTTGTTTTTTTTTTCAATGGGGATGTGGATTATTAGGATGGTGGAAATTATAAAAAGGTGTCTGTTTGTTAACGTCCGTAGGTTAAACGTGTTCAGTCGTTTTCCTTTTAGGTGCTGGGGTTATTTTGAAATTAAGTTTTCTTGGTGCAGGCCTAGGCACATTTTCTAGTTCATCTAGAGAAAGTATTTTCCGTGATTTACAGATTTTTTGTTTGTATTTCACGTACAAATGCGCACATAGAATTGAGATGACTAATGCATTCGTCATATATGATAATGTATAGTGGTGGATATGATGATTGTTGATTGGATTGAGCGGAGTTAATTCCTGCTCTTTTTGCGAACGAATGGATTCTAGAACTTTTTTTAGATCCGCGTTTGTTGTAATATTTAAGGGATTTGTTTTTATAAACGTTTCCATGGGAGAAGACGTCATATTCCATATTATATTGGAAATGTTTATCGTTGGGATAAAATGGGAATTGAATTTGGACATTTTTACGTAATGTCCGTGCAGGATGAATTCCTTGCTGCGAACATAACAACCGGGATTGATGTGCATTGTTCCTATTCCATGCAGGGTTTGTGAATTAATGTAATCTTCACACATAATGTCTATGTGGAGGGATCCTTTCAGGGAGAAAAGCCAAGCGTTCTGTTGTGATAATTGTGTCCAATAGTAATCCTGTCTCAAGATCAGAATTTTACATTCTTGTGTAATAGGTTTCTTCTTTAGTAGATTCACTTCACATTGGTTTGTTCTTGTATTAGTGTTTAGGATAGGGGATGAAATTTTGCAGTAGAAATGCATATGGTCCAACGTTGCGCAATTATGAATATCCTGAAGCGTTAATTCAACAAAAATAATATGTATTCCTTCGATGGTTCGATATATACGAACGATTCGTTAAGGAGTGTCGGTAACGGAATTGCTTTGAATATTTGGTATGGTTCCTTGAATGGAAGTGGAATTCGGAGCTCAATAATTATTTTATTATTAAAAATATTTGCCGAAATTGTACTTAATTTGTAAATTTGTGATAAAATATTGTCTCTGAAATTTATAGGAAGCATCATTGAATTTGGTAATTCTTGCCTGATCTTTGATAAAAGATCTTCAATATTTTTCGGTGATACTAGTTTGGGATGGAATTTTCCATGCTTGGAATCTGTTAAAAGATCTATTAATTCCGACTGGGTATTTTGGTACCTGAATACCATTAACGAGACTAGCGAGATTAAGGATTCAAGTTCAATTGATATTTTGTTATACAACGTTCTGTTTTTCATTGATGAGTTACCTGAATTGATATTAACTTTTTATGCATAACCAGAAATTCCTTCTCAATTGCGGTTTTATTTTTGTTGTAAATATTTGTGGTTGCTTCGATTATCGCAGTTGGGCTTTTCATAAGTGATAGGAGGGAGTTTTGGTTTAAGGTGAGATTACGGATTTGCTCATCATAAATCTTGGCATCATCTTCGTTCAATGTGCCGAAAAGAGCTTTAGAGATTGAGCCTATAGCATTGAAAAGTGCTCTGTGTTTTCTATTTTGGGTCACAAGTAACATATTCTTATATTCTATGTTTGCTAATATAAGATTAATTTGTAACAACGTACCGTTACAAGTGTGGCTCAAGGCTGCGTATTTGTCCAGTTTCAGGTAGGTCGCTGTAATTTGTTGGGCTATGAACTGAATGTTGTTGAATTCCGATTTAAAATTCGCCAGGTCGTAGAATGTCACTATCTTCCACTCGTTTGTGTAGAGATTGGCTCTGCCAATCTCTTCGAAGTAAATGCCTGCAGTAGCATTTATCCCTGAGCCGTAGACGAAAGGGATGCAAATTAGAAAGAATGCTGTATGCATCATTTTGGAAACCTGGAAGATGACACTATGTTAATATCTCTGAATGATATTTGAAGACTATGAAGTTTTTACTCTGAGAAAAGTTTTAGGTCATTGTTATGGACTCTTATCGTATTGCAATTTTGACCTTTTTTTGTTTGCCATGGCTATGTCCTTAGCTATTTTGAAGCTAAGTTGTAGACGCGCTTTTAACTCGTTTGCATAATTGTCATAATTATAGCAAACGGCTGGAGATGATTTCAGATTGTTTGGAATTTCGGCTGGGAATCCGTAAAGGAGTTCGCGTGGAGTATAATTAGTACTCGAATGAGGGGTTGTATTGTATACAAACATGGCATAAGGAATCCATGTATGCCAGTCTTGTGGATCTTTTGCTACATAAGATCGGAGATATTCTGCTAAGGTTCTGTGGCTTCTCTCCAATGCACCATTCGTTTGAGGGTGGTATGGAGTAGTTTTGAGCCTTTTAATTCTCAGCAATTTAGATACCTCGGCGAACATGCCACTTATGAGGTTAGAACCTTGATCTGTAAGGATGCTTTCTGGAATACCATGTCGACAAACTATTGTTGTCGTGAAGGCTTCCGCTAATGTCTTAGACTCGGTGTCGACTATGGGAATAGCCTCAGAAAATTTTGAAAGGTCATCTTGAAATGTAAGGAGATATTTTTTTCCAGACTGAGAAATTGGGAGAGGTCCTACAACATCTAGGTACACTCTTTCGAAAGGTTTGGAGCTAATACTCGAGATTTTCATTGGAATTTTAGGGTTTCTGGATACTTTGTTCACCTGACAAAGTTTACATTTCCTTACATATTTGACCACATCGTCTGACATGCCAGGTCAGTAGAATTGCTTTTTGATTCTTTTAATAGTACAGGAAATACCTTGATGGCCTCCCGTTGGTAATGAGTGAAAATCTTTTAAGACTTGTTCGATGTCATTAATGTCTGATAAATATTTAATTGAATCATGATGCAGTTTTATGCTTATTTGCTTATTAGCGAAGATTTTGGTAAAAACGGTTTTAATAATTATTAGATTCTGTGGATCTAATATAGGGAAGGAGATATTAATTTGTTTTAACTGATTTGCTTCTGTGTATGAGCAGATCTCAGTTAAAATCTTTTCGAGGTCTGGTCTATCTCTTTGCGATCGACAAGGTAAATTAGTTTTTGATATAATTATTGATGAGTCTTTTTGCTTGAAGAAGTTCAGTTCAGTTTCTGAGAGTGGGGATTTATCTGAAAATTTTAGTTTCGAATCCAAAACGCTTTCAAGTTCTGTATCTTGCATTGGCAAGATGAAAAATTTAGGATTCGCATTTTTAGTTAGTAAAAGAGGAAAATTAGTCTCAGTTATTATGACTGAGGAATTGTTTACAGGTGATGGAGTTGGGTTTGGAGTAGTTACACTTGCGTTGGGTGTATTTATATTCGCCTGAGCTCTGCCTTGATTTCTAGTTACCACATTTATGCAGGTGGTAGGTTTTGCGAAATTTTCGCTATTATCTGGAATAGCTCTACTGAGAGCGTCTGCATTTGTGTTGAGCTTACCTGATTTGTGGACTATCTTGTAGTCATACTCCTGAAGACGTATTCTCCATCTCATCAGTCTTGAGGAGTGATCTTTCAGATTCATGAGCCATACTAATGGTTTATGGTCAGTTATAATTGTAAACTGTCTGCCATAAACGTGTGGTCTGAATTGCTCAACTGCGAAAACGATAGCTAAAAGCTCTTTCTCTATAGTTGAGTAACGAATCTCTGCACCATTGAGAACTCACATTGGCGATTGGATGATCTCCTTGATCATCAACTTGTGAAAGAACAGCTCCGATGGCGTAATCACTGGCATCGGAGGTGACGAAAAATTCTTTGCCGAAATCAGGATAAGATAGAATTGGTGCTGAAATTAATTTATTTCTCAATTCGCAAAACGCTTCATCGCAAATTGCGTCGAACTTGAAGGGCGTATCTTTTTTTAAAAGATTTGTAAGTGGTTTAGCTATTTTTGAAAAATTTGGAATGAAGCGGCGATAATAGCCGACGAAACCAAGGAAGGCTTTAATATCTTTCTCCTTCTTGGGTCTGGTATAGGACTGAACTGATTTTATTTATGCAGGGTTTGGTTTGACTCCATTTTCTGTAATTATGTGCCCTAGATACATAATTTCCTTTCTTAGGAAATGGCACTTGTCGGGTTGAAGATTGAGGTTGAAATTGCGAAGACGGCTAAATACTGCTGTGAGTCTTGTATTATGGTCTTTGAGATTGTATCCATGGACTACAATATCGTCCATGTATACGAAGCAATAGATGCCTTGAAGGCCAGATAAGACATTATTCATGGCTCGTTGAAAAGTAGCAGGGGCTCCTTTTAAACCAAATGGCATACGATTGTATTCGTAGTGGCCATAGGGTGTGCTAAAGGCAGTTTTCTCCCTGTCCTTCGAGTCTATTTTTATCTGGTGAAATCCACTGGCTAAGTCGAGTGTGGTAAAATATTTCGACTTCCCCAACTGGTCTAATATATCAGTGATATAGGCAGTGGGTACGCATCGCCAATAGTAATGTCGTTAATACGACGAAAGTCTACCGCTACTCGCCACTTTTTGTTTCCATTCTCATCTGGTTTTTTAGGAACCAGGAGAAGTGGAGAGTTCCAGGGACTATGTGAAGGTCTGATGATGTCTGACTCAAGCATTTCTCGTATTTGCCTATTTATCTCAGCTCGGCTTGCTTCAGGAAGTCTATAAGGCTTGGTATAAATGGGCGGTTTGTCTTGGAGTGTCTCGATTTTGTGGGTAATCGCATCTGTATATGAAAGGAAATCCCCTTCTATGAAGAAGAGATCGTTGAATTCCTTACAGATATTGTGAACACTCTCTGATTCCTCTGAATTACAGTGATCCAATTTTATAAGGTTTTGCAGCTTAATTATTCTGCCCTTAATTGGATCTCTTTCAGAGTCTGTGGAGATGACTACAAAGTCGTCCAAGTCTTGGTAAACTGGGTTCACCTCGTAAGGTGCCAGATCGGCGTTCTCCTCATTTGTGTTGAGGATTAGGACTTTTGCCATACCGTTGACTGGTTCGACTATCGAATTTCCAAGAAACAGACCTGGTCTAATTTCCTTCTTGAAACAGACTGATTGATTTTGAATAGAAGGAGTTGGAATTTCAATGATGAATTCTGATCGAGCCGGAATTTTAATTTTATTTAATTTATCCGATTCTTTCGGATGATTAGTAGGAAGGAGATATGATTCCAACTTTTGTGGAATTTGGAAGGAGTTCTACGACGATTCCGACTTGATCGAACTTGAAGTAGATAAAACTTTATTGAAATTCTTTGACTTCTTTGATTTTATCTTGGAATTCACTTTTTGTGAATCTG